>OY728130.1:1277606927-1278206927 GCA_963277665.1 Viscum album
TACCCGAACCTCCATTATTCCTCCAGGTTATTCCTTCCCTCTCTTTACACATATTCCATTCATTATTAATTTTATGTGAATATTATAAAAGATTTTTATATGTTCCAAGATCATGTATCAATATCCATTCATCCTTATTTTTTGGGGGAATACATGATTTTAAAAGATTTCCTTACTCAATTCTTCCCAATAAGCAAGCATGATTTAAGGGAAAATCCCCAATTTTTACCCATCTTTGAATGCACTCTATAATATACTTTGATCAATAATATCATTTATAAAATCACTCTTTTTATTATGGAAACCTTTTTGGTTCACTTCTGGTTTTATATAATATATTATTCCACATTCTGTTTTAAAATATCTTTAATATTTTCCTTAACTCACACTAAAATGTTTTAATTCCAAAGATTCTTAAATACTGTATTTACATGTTATCAGTTCATATTGACATAACTTATATTGATCTATGTCTATTTTACCGTATGAATGTCCATTTGTGTTATAAATCCATTATTTCATGGACACATTTTTGATATTAGCATTTGTAATGCCTTGTGACATGATTATGATACCTATTTCTTTCCTTGGGTAACCTTTATGTTATGTTTATTTTACCTATGTATAATTAATTATATTGAAATAATATTCATGAAAATTTTATGATGTGTTCACATAGATATAAATCCAATAAATTTGGAAAATTTTAGTCTCATGGTACTTTATGTGCAATGGTCTTGGCAGTTATCCTTGACTCATGCTCTATGTGCAACGGTCTTCAGGGTTAGCCTTGAACCGTGTTCCTATATGTGCAACAAGCCTTGACTCTTGGTAATTTAATGTTTTATGTTTCTTCCACATTACTATTATTCCATGAATATATGATACTATTTTCTATACGAAATTATTTATTATATTTAATCATGTTTCATGCCTTTTTATATCATTATGGAATACCTTATAACCCATGTCTTAAGTTTTATTCTTATGATTATTCTCTATTTGGGATTTCTAGATCATCCCTTTATTCATGATATCCCTAGGATATCCTTTGTAGACGTTTGGGCATAATTTAATATAGGATATCAATGTGGAGATTAAAAAAAAGTTGTTTTTAATGATGTTTAATTATTTACCTAATATTCCAAGATACTAGACTTTATGATCATTGTCTTGAAAAATGATGATTAAGTATGCCTTAAATCATGTAAAGATATTTATAAAAGGCTTGGGTCTCTATAGTTGGTATCAGTATAAGTACCAGTTATTTTTGGAGATTTGGAAGAGTGAACTTTAATTATAACCCTAGTGATAAGATTAAGAATAAAAAAATATCCCAATATTATTGTTAGTACAGTCTTAGTTGTTTATCATTTAAATACATCCCTGCCTGGATACTAAAAGTGGATGTGGTTCTAGAATAGTTGTACCTTGGAGTAACAACTCCGACAAGGTGTTCTGGGCCTGACTCAGTGTAACTTGATACATGACAATGGGCCTTACTGCACACCTAGTTTGACACTCTTGGGGGATATGCCTTTGTAAATTCATATGCTCATTATGAACCGTTATTAAGGGAACAGAGAATATGCACATAAGAATATATGTTAGGAAACAGATCATAGATAACCTAGATTAATACCTAAGGAATAAAAAGTTAGGATATACTTTTCCCCTAAGATACTAGCCTTTTATGTTTAAGTTTTCTTTTTTATGATTATTATATAAATATTCAAACCCTCACCTATTTTCACCATAGTATGTAAAATGAAATTTCTAGGGTGAAATTTCATAAGGGGGAAGAATGTAATGACCCAAAGTTTAATCAATGGAAATTACCTTATTATAATTATTCCATATATTATAGTCACATACAATCACATTAAGAAACACAAATCCAAATCTTCCTTAAATGAACTACTAAATACTATGGGATCTTTAAACATAAATTTTCCACTTCTGTGATTTGAGTTTTGAAAATCTGACTTAAATTGTTTTTATCAATAATATGTTCAATGTTCGATAAGAAAAAACTTAATTTTTTGTGAATTTTAATGTTTTCTTTAAGAATAGTAATATTACCATTATGAATAGTAAACCAGCAAATGAATTGAACCTTACCAAAGAAAGTATAAATAAAATATATCCATCATATAAGTGAAAATATGATAGTGTTGGTATTTTTGGTAAGTCATAACTAGTTAATTACAATTTTATGATTAATTTAATAATTTAAATGAAACTTTATTTTCATAAAATGTATTCATAAAATAATATTTTGATGTCTTATGATTATAAGATATTTTTTTGATACCTTAGCTAATTTTTCAAAGTGTTATAAAATCCGTTACAATTTTAGAATATTTATTTTTCAAGTAAATAATAATTTTAATTAAAAACTAAATTTATATTATTTAGAATATTTTTTTCATAAAATGGATTCATTTTTTGATTCTACATGTCAAAAAATTGTTAGGGTTAATTTTTTGTATTTTTCTGAAATACTTGCTTTTTTATGAATAATAAATATGATAATTTAAGATAAATGATAAACCTAGATTTTTGAGTCATTCTTGTGTCATGGATGATGTAAGTAACTATTTTTTATAATTAATATGAACAAATTATATTTTTTCTCTCAATAATCAACATTATTTATTTTCATTAAGAAAATAATAAACTAATGAATTATATATTCAGAAAATTCCTCTCTCCTCCACTATAAAAACCACCCCTCACCACCTCTTCTCCTAAAACCTATCAAGACTTGTTACTTGTCCAAAATATTTTAAAATATCTTATCAAGACCCTCAGCCACATCCAAAAGCTCTTGTTCCAATCAAATGACCAAAACCTATTCCCTAAAGAGGCTCTTAAGGAAGACAACTCAAGAGGTAAATTCCTCTTTTTGTTTCTTTTATTTTATTTCAAGTTCATTTCTTTTATCTTCTTAACTACCCTTATCCAAAAGGAAAGATAACTCTAGTAAATTACATTTACTAGAATTTTTTTATTCTAATTGAATAATTCATCAACATCTCCCATTTCCCCTCCTTTTCTACGTGAAATGAAAACACTATACGAGATGTGTTAATTTACCACATTAAAGGATGATGATTTTTCAATTTATATTACCGTCTTCAAAAATAGCCATGTAACCATTTCTATGGATAAAATAGATTATTATATATTCAATATATCTATGTAATTTTCTAGAATCATTTGGTACAAATTTTATTAATTTATAAAACAAAACAATTTCATTGTGAGCAAAAAGACTCAAAATAATCCAAGCATTTATCATTAATGATTTATGTAATGAATCATCCTCAATTTTGAAAAAATTGGTATCTTAATATTAAATAAGCCCATAAATAATATATATGTTTAGTTCTATAAAACTATCCCCATTCTATTAATTTTCCATACTCATATATAAGTGAACCGGTAATGAAAACTATGGAAATCAACCTTACCAAATGATGAAATTGAATTTAATAACCCACCAAAAAGAATATAAAAGAACGTAATAAAATTTTACCAAATATTATACCTATATAAATTGTTTTTGAATTATTATTTAATGAATCTAATTTGACTATTTAAGACATTAAGATCGAGTGAAGAATCTTTTTGGACATAAGGTAAGGGATTCTACTCGAACCTCCATTATTCCTACGAGTTATTCTTTCTCTATCTTTAACAAAAATAAATTCTCTGATCCATTTCTATTAATCTTATAAATGATTATTATATGATCTAGTATCATGTATCAAGATACATTCATCCTTATGTTTTTGGGATATGAAATTATTTAAAAGGGTTCTTTCTCTATTCTTCCTCATAAGCCAGCCCGATTAAAGGGGAGTTCCCAAATTCTTACCCATTTTTATGTTCTCTCTATAGTATGTTTTGTGCCACCATATCATTCATAAAATCAATATTTTTATTATTAAAACCATCTCTTTTTCACATCCTGTCTTATAAAAAATATTATTTCATGTTTTGTTTTAAAATCTCTTTAATATTTATCTTAACCCATAATAAAAGTTTTTAATTACAAAGATTCTTAAATACTATTTTTAAATGTAATCACTTTGGTTTGACTTTACTTATCATGATATACTACTGTTTTACCTTATGAATTTCCATGTATGTTCTAAATCCATTCATTCATGGTCACTTTTAATATATTCCCATTTCAATGCCTTATGACATGATTATGACTCCAATTTCATTACATGGGTGTCATTTATGTTATGTTTTATTACATATCTATGATTATTTATGTGGAAAGAATGTAATGCCCTAACCCCAGTTATGAAGAATTAGTGCATTATTATATAACATGGGAATGATACAAGGAATCATGTCCCAAAATACGGATCAGTTTAGTATCCTTGGAAGTACAGGATACATACAAAAGTTTTACATTACACCATGAAATAAAAAACAAAAACATGGTGTCCCCATTGAACACTCTTATCTTCCTTAGCATATTTCTATCGGTTAATCATATTATAATTCTTTGCATCATGGGAGAAATAAAAAATATGAAAGGGGTGAGCACAGATGCTCAGTAAGGATAAAAATATAGCTGAAACTTTCATAAACAAGTATAAACATTTAAGGAAATGTATAAGACTAAAACAAATGCATTTAAAACATAACCTTCATCATAATATGGAAAATATCAATCAAAATAATGCCAGTTACTTATTCACATGGATATTATACTAGTCGAATAATCACATGAAATATCAATTGCCAATTTCATAATGATGGAATGCATAATGCCATCCTCATAACCACAAAGTCAAGGCCTTGTGCCAAGATTAAAAATAAGATTTTGTCAAGGCCTTGTGCCAAGACACTAGTTTGTCTCATGAGACCTACCAATGCATCGAGGAGCTATAGTGGGATCTACATATCACTTACTAAGTCAAATTCATTCCATATATGAAAAGGTTTAAACATAACATAAACATTCGTATTAAAACTAGCATACGAAATGTCAATACTTTATCCATTAACCATGAATGGTATTAAAAATAACACATCCACAGTCAAACCTAACACAAAACCTTCAATACAATATAGAATATTTTTATCATAATAAATCAACCTCAGTCAAGAGTAATATCCTGTAAATTATGTTGACATAGCCGAAAATGATTAGTAAAAATCTTTGAGAGAAATATCCCTTTTTCATGAAATCATTTAAAAGTCACATAATTTATAAAGGAAGTCATTTAAAAGATAGTTTTGAATCAAAGTGTCCCATACCAATTTGATACTTTTGAATCGAATTAACATTTTTAAACATTAATTTCCATATAAATAAACACTTAAAACCATTTTGAAATCATGGACCTTAATGAGAAAAGTTTTGAAGAATAAATATTTAAAACATTTAAAATGATATTTTAGTTAGAGTTCCTAAACAAATGAGAGATTCTAGAATATAGATTATTGAGGAAATTAAAACATTATAATATCATGAGAATAAAAGGATTCATGATATACTATGTCAAAGTAAAATATATACACCAACTAAAAGTGAATTAGTGTATAACAACAAATAAGTCTCAATGGAATGTATGTTGTGATTAATTCCTTTACAAAGAATGTATCCTTATGTTAAGGATAAATCGATGAAATAATTATGTGTGAAAAATATAAATAAACTCAATATGATTGGATCTTCAGTGTTAATCAATCAGAGGACATTCACACATATTCTTGTAAAAACAACACCAATGACTTAGATGTTTAACTCATTGAATAGAAATTGAGTAAAAATTATTCTAATCAAGTTTATATCGATGACTTGAGAATTTATCAATGGATTTATTATGGGTATAAAAAGTATATCCACACAAAGGGGAGTGAAAATTACTACATAAGTAAATAAAAAGTGATTTCACACATAATCTTGGAGTATAGTAATCATGTAGTTTACGTAAAACCGAATGCGTGGAAATTAAAATTTGAAATTCCCTTACTGATTTGGTAACTTATGAAACATACAACCCATGGAAGAAGGATCCTAAAATTATGATGTAAATACTAATAAATTAAATTATATTACACGAGCAATACAATCATGGGCAGTACATACACCACACAAAATGTAATAGTGGAAAATATAGCATGAATCTCACATGAATAAAAGTGAGATAAAAACCCCTTACCTTGTACCTTTCCTTAGTATAGGGTTGGTTTACCTCATGTATAATGGTGAAATAATTGTTATTAAATTATAAAAGAACCAAATACATAAATATGATATCATATATGATCTTCTAATATTGCATTGTTAATGATATTTCAGTAGTATCATTGTTTTGGGTGTTAACTGATTCTTTTTCCTTTATATTCTTGGATGCGTAAGTCATGTCTATTATGTATAGTATGTATTTGATTATATAGATAAAGATATTATGTTAATAAACTTTTTTTAATCATAAAATGAAAATTGTTGTTGAATGATTACGATGGGGATTGAATCTCATCGCGTTCATGGAGATGGTAATCCGTACGTATGCACGAGCGACAATATCATTTTATTGATGGTACAATCGTATGTAATTGGTTGTTATATCATATATATAGAATAATTAAAATGTTATATTTATTATTTACATCAGTTATTGTAGAGACCCGGAGCTTGACGTACATATACATTACATTACTTTTGCGGAATACTTAGAACATAACAAAAACAGATACACAAGGACCGTAATAGTTTAGTGTCTTTGGAAACTTGGAACGTAATCTTCTAATCGTGGTGAAAGATCATCAACATCTCCCATAAAGATCTTCCCATTTTTGTTTCCTTACCTAAAATCTTTCTTTTAATCCTGGGGGAAAAGAAAACATAAAAAGGGTGAGCTCAAATTCACAGTAAGGGTAAGCATGGATAAAATAAAACATACCATATACATTTGAACTTAAAAAAACATGAACATTAAAAATCATGAGCAACGACATAAAACATGGAAGTACATAAGGTATAGATCATAATGGAACATAAATCATGATAAAATTGCATGGGAGTAAAACATGTAATTGTGGCATCCATTAAGCACATGTAATGATTTCCATAGTAGCCAAGGCATTGCTACCAAGACCATCTTAGTGGACAAAGTCCCTTTCTGAATCGAGTTCACTCCTCGTTCCAGTCCTGTAATACTGAACCGGATTAACTTACCATTCCAGCCATGTCTATCTCTTGAGATATAAATCATTACCCAATTCATTGGAGGGAGATATAGGTCCCACCCATCTCATAATGAAATCATTCTTACTTGTGCCACAACATAAACTTAAAACATTCATCATAACCCAAAGAATAAAATGGGTTTCATATCATATCATCATCACATAATCCATATAAAACAAATGGATATTTCATCATAAGAAAAGTGAAATCATGTAAATCATAGAGACATTATACTTGAAACATACACTTATGAAATAATTTCATCTGAGATGAAAAATGGTTTTGATAAAACACTTGAAATGAATTCTTGAGGAAAATATCCTTTCTTCTTGAAAATCATTATATATTCACAAAATTACATGCAATTTTAAAAGAAAGATATTTTTTTTGAAAATAGTCATGAAATATTTTGGAGGAGGCTTCATGAAAATAAGGCTTTATAAAACCGTAAAAATCCGTTCGTGCCGTATTAGTTTAAAAAAACATTCTTCTCGTACTTTTTCCTGAAAAGTCAAAAAACTACCTCGTAACGTAAACAAAAGAAAGATTCCTTACATACCATGTAGTAAAAGTCAAAAGTGGGTAAAAAGGACTTTAAACATTCATTAAAACATTTTTATAAAATTTGGACATGGATGATAAATATAACCCTAGTAAATACTTACGAATAAGCCATCTCGGATAAAAATGAGATTTTCAAAATTATCCCTTACCTTAGGTCCGATTTGCTTCATAAGTGTCAGAACCTCCTGTATAATGATTTAAATAATGTTATTGAGTTATTACAGAATCATATTAATTGTTATGATATCATATATGGTTCACTTATGACTTTATATTACCCGTTCTTTTGTAAATTCCATGTTAAGGAGTGTTTTGTGTAAAATCGTTTCATTTGTCGTTCGTGTTTTGACTTGTAATTATTCATATGATTACTTAGATCATGATTACATACATCCAGAATGTAAAAAATGATTTATATATAATATATATTCCGAATGTACATATATATAATAGATTGATAAATGGAAAGAAATACACCGTTCATGGAGACGGTAGGCCATACGTACGCATGAATGTTGGTTTTGTTTCCTCATTGAATTAAATGGAATTAATTGGATGACATACATATATATATATATACATAAATCCAGTATCATTATTAGGTCATATATTTCATTATTACTTATTATATATACTTTATAATCATTTATGAATGGTTAATCATTGAGAATGAATCTCATCGCGTCGTGGAGACGGTATTCCGTATGTACGCACGAGCGATGATATCATTCCCATGATCATGGAATTTTATTAGAGTGTATGTATACTATTTTAGAATCAATATAACTTTATAATAATAATATATAGTTATTATTTACACCATTATACCCATCCAAGTAATGTGGTGGTGGAAAATAGATTACACCACGGCGTGGAGACGGTATTCCGTATGTACGCATGCGCGGTGATTTATTTTTACGTAGGATGGATAGATCGTGAAATATGGTTGTTTCATACATATAATAACATATTATTATTTGAGTGATACTAATGTTATTACTTAATAATGGAACAACCTAAGAAAAATAAGTGGAAGAAGAAATAAAGTTGAAAGAATCGGTAACAGACATTACCTTTTCTTTGAAGCACCTCTTTGAGACCTCCTCTTAGGGTACTAAAATTGGTCTTTGAATAAATCCACGACCTCTAGGATGTTTCTAGTGAAGTGGGGAAGTGAAATGGGCAGGTTTTGGCCGAGCTTGAAGGCTCAAATTGGTGTGAGGAGGAGAGGGAGGAGGTGCCCTTTTATAAGGGAGGAGAGGGGCACATTTGGAATTCTTAAAAATATTAATTTATAATAAATCTAACCACACTTAAAAACCTCCAAAAATGACTCATATCAAAATATAAGATGGGATAGGGTTGCAATCTCATCAACTAATAAAATTTAGACATGTTAGGAATTTATCAACTTGATTTATCCTTATTTAATCAATTTGATTTTATTTATGGTATTAACATTCTAAATTTTAAATTATAACAAACAATTACATATTTGTTGTGAATTGTCCATAATTGGATACTTTACAACATTTTATAACATATAAATTTAAATTTATAATTTGTAAATATTTTTGTGATTTTTAAACAATTTTATAATATGTTATTTTTATAAAATAACAAGTGACAATTTTGACACTATTCATTTATTTGAATTTAAATAAAATATATACAGAAGATATGTTCGAAATAAAATATTTAATAGATTCATAAAAGGTCATATGTATCTAGAAATTTAGTGGATCACATTAAATAGTTCAAATAATAGTTATTTTATTATTTTTAAAAACAATTTATTTGGTTTATCTCTTAATAAAATAATTACTACAACATTTTTGTATAATTATTTAATATACATATTTGTTGCATAAAAATTAAAAATAAAATCCTATTATGAAGATAAATCTATCAAATTTCACAATAATACTTTTACTATAATTTATCATCTTAAAATCACAATATTTAAATTGTTATATTTGTTAAATTATGAAGGTCAAAACTTTGGAATCATTTAAAATAAAATAAAATAAGTGTCATAATTTCCTTAATAAGGATCCAAATGGTCAACAATTTGGTCCGTGGATTATTAGGGTTTATATATACACGAATAATAATTTTTTTGTAGATTTTTGGGCCTTTTGATATGTATTACTATTTCAATAAAAACTATATTATTGATTTTTCACTAAATAAATAATTTCTGCATCATTAATGTATCACTATTAATGAGAATTATCTAATCCCAAAAAATTATAAATAAATTATCATGATTTAGATAACTTTATTATATTTCTATAGACTATTAATGTTCGATGTTTTATGATGTTTATCAATAAAGTAAAATAATTGTACTTATAAGATTTAAGAGAGTGACATGTTGTCACTTTCTTTGGTTTTAATAATAATTAAATTATTTTCATGGTCAAAACTCCATAAAATGAATCTAATCCGACCCTTAGGTGATTTGGGTATACTTTTATCCATACAATAGAATTTTTTCATGTGTTATGGTAATTTTATAATATTATATTTACCATTAATTAGCAAATTTACCTTTAACTATGGTAAATAAAATTTACCGTAGTTACAATTCATAATTCACAAAAATAAAAAAGTAGCCTATTAATATAATTTGGACCCACTGATTCCAAATATGGAATCCATTTTTTTAAATTCAATACATAGAAATTGCAGAAATTAAATTAAAATTAATCCTGTTATCGAATGAAAACGGGTTTTTGTTTAAAACATTGCAAAACATTGAATTGATTTAACCTACGAATTAAATGTAAAATCAATACTAATTACATAAATTATATTAAATGGTAAAAATATATTCTATTTATACTTTAAAACCACTAAATATTATAATTTAACCATATAAATTATTACGATGAAAAAAGTTGTTTTTAATTAAAATATAGCGTGTTTTTACAATTCATTAAAATATGAAAGTTATCAGAAAAATATCAAAACTTTATCCAACATAAATTTTTATATCCTGATTCAAAAGAAGAATTTTATTTTTTCAAATTGAACTTATAAACATGCCAACAACTAGATTTAAAGTGGGTGATCCATCAAAAGGCGACAAAACTGCATTTTTTGAAAAATACATATTTTACCCAAAACATTTATTTTGTTCTTATACCATGTTCTAGAAAATGTTTAAGATGAATAATAATGTTATAAAATTCAAAATTTAGTTATTAATATTCATAACGGCTAGTTCATAATAATATTATAATAATATATCGTTGTTTAGTAAAACCCGGTATTGCGTACAACACATGCTATTAAGGAAGGTTGTGATTGCGTGTAATGCACGACAAGTCAGGGTTGCGTGTTGTGCAAGACTCCTTTATTATTTCGTATAACATAATCCATCCATATTTCATTTATACATTTAATATATATATATATATATATACCCTCAATGTTGCGTAGAATGACTATTATAAAACGAACTTGAAATTATGCGTAACACAATCTAAGAATAGTGTTGTGTATACTTCAAGCTAATACAGTGTGGTTTATAGCACAAGATAATATTGTTGTAGCATAAAACACATGACATCAAATAAATTAAAGAGAATACTTATCATAAAATATCGGGTTGTTACATTCTACCCAACTTAAAATGAATTTCGCGCTCAAAATTCGTCGTGGTTAGAAATTGTTTACTATTCATAGAAACCCACATAGTAAAAAGGAATAATGAAACTTAATTTTAAAAACTATAGTAGGAAACGTAATGATTACCCAAAGTAACTCATCACAGGGTTTCCACATAAGAGAATATAGGTGAAAATATGGATATGGAAGAAAAATCTAACCATCAAGTTACGATGGAGAGTGGTAGAGAACATGGCTATGAAAAAGCCATCGATCAGAAAGCCATAGATTTGTGATGATCTAAGGTACCATCTAATTCATCGGATATAAGGTCACTAAGACAACATTTTTGGTTTTCAAGATAATTTCCCTAAAGTTGATGAATTAAAAGAAATACTTACATGATTTTGGTACAATCTCACTATTGTTAGTGAATTGAACAATTTCCACCTCATCCCTTAATGAAGTGAAGTTGAATTTGTTATTCATCTTGTGTTTGAAGATCGTGTGATAGAATGATGGGTCATTACATCTGTTTCAAACAAAAGGTTAGCAAAAGTTATAAGTCCATCATATGGTTAGATTAATCGTATATGGCTCCAAAAATGAACTTATAATTCATATATCGTACCGCTTAATAAAATAAAACTAGTTTCTACTAACCAGGGACTTCCTGTAGGCTAGTGGTAGGCGATAAAGGCCAGTCACACTTCGGTTGTGGGTTCTATTCCCATAGCCTTGTCCGACGTGATAGGCTATCGCAAGTCCTACAGGTTTTCCTTTTTCTAAATCTACATTACTATAACATCCCATCAATAATATCGAAAAAAGTTCTATCCTTAAACAATACTAACTTATGTCCAACATAATCCATTCCAATATTTAGGCTTATCTAAAATACTTCCGTCCAAGCTCATAGTATAAAAAAATGATTACTTGAAATGTCACATAACAATCACGTGAATTCCATCATTTATCCCGCATATATCATAAGATATATATTGATGGTCAAATTACAAAAATGTGAATACCTTAATCATGTATTCTCTTGAAAAATGAATACCCATTTAACCTTAGTGAAAACATGAATGCTGTCAAAAGTTAACTCTTTCCACATACCAAAATCCCAAATTTCTATATAATCAAACCATAATATCACTTAGTCCTTATATCAGTAATGAGCTCTTGAATACAATCAAACATCTCATTATCTTCTTATCCCTTCATTATGCGCATATCATCTACATTCCAAAAATATCCGAATAACCTTTCATAGATACTGGTACCATTAATCATACACTTTCAAAACTCAAGGAAAGACAATAGTATAACAATCCTTAGATGTCTCTTTATTCCATAGTACCATGAGATTAGTTATACAACATTACACTTGATAAACATGTAATCATTCCACTACCTTCTTAAACCATTGACCAAGCTTCAACAATTATTTCATCTCACATATCATTTGTAGTCTCTTCATCATCATCAATATAAATACTACCCATACAACCATACTGATTCTCTTCATGAGACTTTCCCTTAGGGAATTGGTTTGCATAATGCCCGTACATTTCACATTTAAAACATTTAACCATTGTTGTTGTCATAGCAATACCATTATCCTCATCCATGGTGTTAACTGAACAGTTTCCTTTGAACTTATTGGATTTGTGTCCTTCTTTTCCACACCCAAAGCATCTTCCAGTTCCCTTAAAAAAATCTCCCCAATGCCTCTTCCCACATGATTTACATGACGGAAATTAAACATTCATTCCTTTATGATCATCATGAAACTCCATCTTTCTCTTATTATCTGAGTCTGGAAACTTACCAAAGTTGATATTATTGATTATATTATGAGATTGCTGATTATGCATAATAACGATGTTTGGACATCCAAATCCCATTTCATTTGGTTTCTCATGAATAATATCATTCCATTGTCCATCATATCCTCCATTATCATGAATCTTCCTGTTTACAACCATTTTCTAAAACCCAAAAAGAATAGTGTGAGAGGCAAAAAACATGCTAGGGAAAAAAACATAGTAAAGGGGGAGCACCCTCAATATCTAACATATTAGGTTAAATTCTAAGATCGTTACCGTAGTTCTAGGACTATATCCTATACGTATACTTATCCTTAGGGAATCCCTAGACGTACCTTAGAAATCTCTCTAGGGATCTCACTATCATTTTCCCATCCTAGTTTCCAAAGGTTGACTAAACCAATCCTCTGATACCAACTGTAGAGACCTGAAGGTTGACGTACATAGACATTACATTACTTTTGCGGAATACTTAGTACATAACAAAAACAGACACACAAGGACCGTAATAGTTTAGTGTCTTTGGAAACTTGGAACGTAATCTTCTAATCGTGGTGAAAGATCTTCAACATCTCCCATAAAGATCTTCCCATTATTGTTTCCTTACATAAAATCTTTCTTTTAATCCTGGGGGAAAAGAAAACATAAAAAGGGTGAGCTCAAATGCTCAGTAAGGGTAAGCATGGATAAAATAAAATTTACCATATACATTTTAACTTAAAAAAACATGAACATTAAAAATCTTGAGCAAAGAAATAAAACATGGAAGTACATAAGGCATAGATCATAATGGAACATAAAATATGATAAAATAGCATGGGAATAAAACATTTAATTGTGGCATCCATTAAGCACATGTAATGATTTCCATAGTAGCCAAGGCATTGCTGCCAAGACCATCTTAATGGACAAAGTCCCTTTCTGAATCGAGTTCACTCCTTGTTCCAGTCCTGTAATACTGAACCGGATTAACTTACCATTCCATCCATGTCTATCTCATGAGATATAAATCAATACCCAATGCATTTGAGGGAGATATAGGTCCCACCCATCTCATAATGAAATCATTCTTACTTGTGCCACAACATAAACTTAAAACATTCATCATAGCCGAAATAATAAAATGGGTTTCATATCATATCATCATCACATAATCCATATAAAACAAATGGATATTTCATAATAAGAAAATTGAAAGCATGTAAATAATAGAGACATTATAATTGAAATATACACATATGAAATAATTTCATCTTAGATGGAAAATGGTTTTGATAAAACACTTGAAATTAATTCTTGAGGAAAATATACTTTCTTCTTGAAAATCATTTTTTTCACAAAATGCCATGCAATTTTAAAAGAAAGAGATTTTTTTTTGAAAATAGTCATGAAATATTTTGGAGGAAGCTTCATGAAAATAAGGCTTTATAAAACCGTAAAAATCCGTTCGTGCCGTATAAGTTTAAAAAAACATTCTTCTCGTACTTTTTCCGGAAAAGTCAAAAAAGTACCTCATAACGTAAACAAAAGAAAGATTCCTTACATACCATGTAGTAAAAGTAAAAAATGGGTAAAAAGTATTTTAAACATTCATGAAAACATTTTTATAAAATTTGGACATGGACGATAAATATAACCCCAGTAAATACTTACGAATAAGCAATCTCGGATAAAAATGAGTTTTGCAAAATTATCCCTTACCTTAGGTCCGATTTGCTTCGTAAGTGTCCGAACCTCCTGTATAATTTTTTAAATAATGTTATTGACTTATTACAGAATCATATTAATTGTTATGATATAATATATGGTTCACTTATTACTTTATATTACCCTTTCTTTTGTAAATTCCATGTTAAAGAGTATTTTGGGTAAAATCGTTTCATTTGTCATTCGTGTTTTGACTTGTAATTATTCATATGATTACATAGATCATGATTACTTACATCCAGAATGTAAAACATGATTTATATATAATATATATTCAGAATATACATATATATAATAGATAGATAAATGGAAAGAAATACACTATTCATGGAGACAGTAGGCCGTACGTACGCATGAACGTTGTTTTAGTTTCCTCATTGAATTGAATGGAATTAATTAGATGAAATACATATATATATATATATACATAAATCCAGTATAATTATTATGTCATATATTTCATGATTACTTATTATATATACTTTATAATCATTTATTAATGGTTAATCATTGAGAATGAATCTCATCACGTCCTGGAGACGGTATTCCGTACGTACGCACGAGCGATGATATCGTTCCCATGATCGTGGAATTTTATTAGAGTGTATGTATAATATTAAAGAATCAATATCAGTTTATAATAATCATATATAGTTATTATTTACACCATTATACCCATCCATTTAAGGTGGTGGTGTAAAATAGATTACACCACGGCGTGGAGACGGTATTCCGTACGTACGCACGCGCGGTGATTTCTTTTTCCGTAGGATGGATAGATGGTCAAATAGGGTTGTTTCATACATATAATAAAATATCAGTATATGAGTGATACTGATGTTATTACTTTATAATTAAACAACCTAAGAAGAAGAAGTGGAATAAGAAATAAAGTTGAAAGAATCAGCAACAAACATTACCTCTTCTTTGAAGCACCTATTTGAGACCTACTCTTAGGGTACTAAAATTGGTCTTTGAAGACGACCATGACCTCTAGGATGTTTCTAGGGAAGTGGGGAAGTTAAATGGGCAGGGTTTGGCCGATCTTGAAGGCTCATATTGGCGTGAGGAGGAGAGGGAGGAGGTGCCCTTTTATAAGGGAGGAGAGGGGCACCGTTGGAATTGTTAAAAATATTAATTTATAATAAATATAACCCCACTTAAAAACCTCCAAAAATGACTCATATCCAAAGATTATATGGTATAGGGTTGTAATCTCATCAACAAATCAAATTTAGACATGTTAGGAATTTATCAACTTGATTTATCTTTATTTAATCAATTAGATTTTATATATGGTAATAACATTCTAAATTTTAAATTATAACAAACAATTACTTATTTGTGGTGAATTACAACATTTTCTACCATATAAATTTAAATTTATAATTTATATTTTTTTGTGATTTTTAAACAATTTTATAATATGTTATTTTTATAAAATAACAATAGTGTCAATTTTGACACTATTCATTTATTTGAATTTAAATAAAATATATAAGGAAGATATGTTCGAAATAAAAGCTTTAATAGATTCATAAAATTTCTTATGTATCTATAAAATTAGTGGAGCACATTAAATAGTTCATATAATAGTTATTTTATTAATTTTAAAAACCATTTATTTGGTTTATCTCTTAATAAAATAATTACTACAACATTTTTGTATAATTATTTAATATAGTTATTTGTTGCATAAAAATTAAAACTAAAATCCTATGATGAAGATAAATCTATTACCTTTCACAATAATACTTTTACTCTAATTTATCATCTTAAAATCACAATATTTAAATTGTTATATTTATTAAATTATGAAGGTGACAACTTTGGCATCATTTAAAATAAAATAAAATAAGTGACATAATTTCCTTAATAAGGATCCAAATGGTCAACAATTCGGCCAGTGGATTATTAGGGTTTATATATACACTAATAATAAGTTTTGTGTAGATTTTTGGGCCTTTTAATATGTATTACTATTTCAATAAAAAGTATATTATTGATTTTTCACTAAATAAATAATTTCTGCATCATTAATGTATCACTATTAATGACAATTATTTAATCCCAAAAAATTATAAATAAATTATCATGATGTAGATAATTTTATTATATTTCTGTAGACTATTCATGTTCTATGTTTTATGATGTTTATCACTAAATTAAAATTATTATACTTATAATATTTAAGGGAGTGACATGTTGTCACTTTCATTGGCTTTAATAATAATTAAATTATTTTCATGGTCAAAAGTCCATAAAATGAATCTAATCCGACCCTTAGGTGATATGGGTATACTTTTAGCCATAAAATATAATTTTTTCATGTGTTAGGGTAATTTTATAATATTATATTTACCCTTAATTACCCAATTTACCTTTAACTATGGTAAATAAAATTTACCGTAGTTACTATTCATAATTCACAAAAATAAAAAGTAGCCTATTAATATAATTTGGACCCACTGATTCCAAATATGGAATCCATTTTTTTAAATTCAATACACAGAAGTTTCAAAAATTAAATTGAAATTAATCCCGTTGTCGAATGAAAACGGGTTTTTGTTTAAAACATTGCAAAAGATTGAATTGATTTAACCTACGAATTAAATGTAAAATCAATAATAATGACCTAAATTATATTAAATGGTAAAAATATATTCTATTTATTCTTTAAAACCACTAAATATTATAATTTAACCATATAAATTATTACGATGAAAAAAGTCGTTTTTAATTAAAATATAGCGTGTTTTTACAATTCATTAAAATATGAATGTTATCAGAAAAATATCAAAACTTTATCCAATGTAAATTTTTATATCCTGATTCAAAATAAGAATTTTATTTTTTCAAATTGAACTTATAAAAATGTCAACAACTATATTTAAAGTGGGTGCTCCATCAAAAGGCGGCAAAACTGCATTTTTTGAAAAATACACATTATACCCGAAAAATTTATTTTGTTCTTATACCATGTTCTAGAAAATGTTTAAGATGATTAATAATGTTATAAAATTCAAAATTTAGTTATTAATATTCATAAAGGCTAGTTCATAATAATATTATAATAATATATCGTTGTTTAGTAAAACCCGGTATTGCGTACAACACACGCTATTGAGGAAGGTCACGATTGCGTGTAATGCATGACAAGTCAGGGTTGCATGTTGTGCAAGACTTCTTTATTATTTCGTATAACAAAATCCAACCATATTTCATTTATACATTGAATATATATATATGTATACCCTCAATGTTGCGTAGAATGACTATTATAAAACGAACTGGAAATTATGCGTAACACAATCTAAGAATAGTGTTGCGTATACTTCAAGCTAATACAGTGTGGTGTATAACACAAGATAATATTATTGTAGCATAAAACACATGACATCAAATAAATTAAAGAGAATACTTATCATAAAATATCGGGTTGTTACATTCTACCCCCCTTAAAATGAATTTCGCCCTCGAAATTCGTCAGGGTTATAAATCATTTACTATTCATAGAAACCCACATCGTAAAAAGGAATAATGAAACTTAATTTTAAAAACTAAAGTATGAAACGTAATGATTACCCAATGTAACTCATCACAGGGTTTCCACGTAAGATAATATAGGTGAAAATATGGATATGGAAGAAAAATCTAACCATCAAGTTACGATGGAGAGTGGTAGAGAACATGGCTATGAAAAAGCCATCGATCACAAATCCATAGATTTGTGATGATCTAAGGTACCATCTGATTCATCGGATATAAGGTCATTAAGACAACATTTTTGATTTTCAAGATAATTTCCCTAAAGTTGATGAATTAAAAGAAATACTTACATGATTTTGGTACAATCTCACTATTGTTAGTGAATTGAACAATTTCCACTTCATCCCTTAATGAAATGAAGTTGAATTTGTTATTCGTCTTGTGTTGTAAGATCGTGTGATATAATGATGGGTCATTCCATCTATTTCAAACAAAAGGTTAGAAAATGTTATAAGTCCATAATATGGTTAGATTAATCATATATGGTTCCAAAAATGATCTTATAATTCATATATCATACCGCTTAATAAAATAAAACTAGTTTCTACTAACCAGGGACTTCCTGTAGGCTAGTGGAAGGCGATAAAGGCAAGTCGCACTTCGGTTGTGGGTTCGATTCCCACAACCTTTTCGGACGCGATAGGCTTTTGCCAGTCTTGCAGGTTGTCCTTTTTCTAAAACTACATTACTATAACATCCCATCAATAATATCAAAAAAAGTTCTATCCTTAAACAATACTAACTTATGTCCAACATAATCCATTCCAATATTTAGGCTTATCGAAAATACTTCAGTCGAAGCTCATTGTATAAAAAAAATGATTACTTGAAATGTCACATAACAATCACGTGAATGCCATCATTTATCCCCCATATATCATAAGAAATATCTTGTTGGTCAAATTACAAAAATGTGAATAACTTAATCATGTATTCTCTCTAAAAATGAATACCCATTTAACCTTAGTGAAAACATGAATGCTGTCAAAAGTTAACTCTTTCCACATACCAAAATCCCAAAATTTCTATATAATCAAACCATAATATCACTTAGTCCTTATATCAGTCATGAGCTCATGAATACAATCAAACATCTCATTATCTTCTTATCCCTTCATTATGCGCATATCATCTACTTTCCAAAAATATCTGAATAACCTTTCATGGATACTGGTACCATTAATCATACACTTTCAAAACTGAAGGAAAGACAATAGTGTAACAATCCTTAGATGTCTCTTTATTCCATAGTACCATGAGATTACTTATACAACATTACACATGATAAACATGTAATCATTCCATTACCTTCTTAAACCATTGACCAAGCTTCAACTATTATTTCATCTCACATATCATTTGTAGTCTCTTCATCATCATCAACATAAATACTACCCATACAACCATACTGATTCTCTTCACGAGACTTTCCCTTAGGGAATTGGTTTGCATAATGCCAGTACATTCCACATTTAAAACATTTAACCATGGTTGATGTCGTAGAAATACCATTATCCTTATCCATGGTGTTAACTGAACATTTTCATTTGAACTTATTGGCTTTGTGTCCTTCTTTTCCACACCCAAAGCATCTTTAAGTTCCCTTAAAACAATCTCCCCGATGCCTCTTCCCACATGATTTACATGAGGGAAATTGAACTTTCTTTCCTCTATGATCATCATGAAACTCCATCTTTCTCTTATTATCTGAGTCGGGAAACTTACCAAAGTTTAGATTATTGATCATATTATGAGATTGTTGATTATTCATAATAACGATGTTTGGACTTCCAAATCCCGTTTCATTTGATTTCTCATGAATAATATCATTCTATTGTCCGTCATATCCTCCATTATCATGAATCTTTTTGTTTCCTGCCATTTTCTAAAACCCAAAAAGAATAGTGTGAGAAGAAAAAATCATGCTAGGGAAAACAACATAGTAAAGGGGGAGCACCCTCAATATCTAACATCTTAGGTTAAATTCTAAGATCGTTACCGTAGTTCTAGGACTATATCCTATATGTGTACTTATCCTTAGGGACATCCCTAGACATACCTTAGAAATATCTATAGGGATCTCACTAACATTTTCGCATCCTAGTTTCCAAAGGTTGACTAAAACTTTCCTCTGATACCAATTGTAGAGACCTGAAGGTTGACGTACATAGACATTACATTACTATTGTGGAATACTTAGTACATAACAAAAACAGAGACACAAGGACCGTAATAGTTTAGTGCCTTTGGAAACATGGAATGTAATCTTCTAATCGTGGTGAAAGATCTTCAACATCTCCCATAAAGATCTTCCAATTTTTGTTTCCTTACCTAAAATATTTCTTTTAATCCTGGGGGAAAAGAAAACAAAAAAAGGGTGAGCTCAAATTCTTAGTAAGGGTAAGCATGGATAAAATAAAACATACAATATACATTTGAACTTAAAAAAACATGAACATTAAAAATATTGAGCAACGACAAAAAACATGGAAGTACATAAGGCATAGATCATAACGGAACATAAATCATGATAAAATATCATGGGAGTAAAACATGTAATTGTGGCATCCATTAAGCACATGTAATGATTTCCATAGTAGCCAAGGCATTACTTCCAAGACCATCTTAGTGGACAAAGTCCCTTTCTGAATCGAGTTCACTCCTCGTTCCAGTCCTGTAATACTGAACCAGATTAACTTACCGTTCCATCCATGTCTATCTCATGAGATATAAATCTTTACCCAATGCATTGGAGGGAGATATAGGTCCCACCCATCTCATAATGAAATCATTCTTACTTGTGCCACAACATAAACTTAAAACATTTATCATAACCCAAAGAATTAAATGGGTTTCATATCATATCATCATCACATAATCCATATAAAACAAATGGATATTTCATAATAAGAAAAGTTAAAGCATGTAAATCATAGAGAAATTATACTTGAAACATACACATATGAAATAATTTCATCTTAGATGGAAAATGGTTTTGATAAAACACTTGAAATTAATTCTTGAGGAAAATATACTTTCTTCTTGAAAATAATTTTTTTCACAAAATGCAATGCAATTTTAAAAGAAAGAGATTTTTTTTAAAATACTCATGAAATCTTTTGGAGGATGCTTCATGAAAATAAGGCTTTATAAAATCGAAAAAATCCGTTCGTGCCGTATAAGTTTTAAAAAAACATTCTTCTCGTACTTTTGCCAGAAAAGTCAAAAAAGTACATCGTAACATAAACAAAAGAAAGAATCCTTACATACCATGTAGTAAAAGTAAAAAATGGGTAAAAGGACATTAAAAATTCATGAAAACATTTTTATAAAATTTGGACATGGATGATAAATATAACCCCAGTAAATACTTACGAATAAGCAATCTCAGATAAAAATGAGTTTTTCAAAATTATCCCTTACCTTAGGTCCGATTTTCTTCGTAAGTGTTCGAACCTCCTGTATAATGATTTAAATAATGTTATTGACTTATTACAGAATAATATTAATTGTTATGATATCATATATGGTTCACTTATGACTTTATATTACCCGTTCTTTTGTAAATTCCATGTTAAAGAGCGTTTTGGGTAAAATCGTTTCATTTGTCGTCCGTGTTTTGACTTGTAATTATTCATATGATTACTTAGATCATGATTAATTACATCCAGAATGTAAAACATAATTTATATATAATATATATTTAGAATATACATATATATAATAGATCGATAAATGGAAAGAAATACACCATTCATGGAGACGGTAGACCGTACGTACGCATGAACGTTGTTTTCGTTTCCTCATTGAATTGAATGGAATTAATTGGATGAAATACATATATATATATAAAAATAAATCCAGTAGCATTATTATGTCATATATTTCATGAATACTTATTATATATACTTTATAATCATTTATGAATGGTTAATCATTGATAATGAATCTCATCGCGTCATGGAGACGGTATTCCGTACATACGCACGAGCGATGATATCGTTCCCATGATCGTGGAATTTTATTGGAATTTATGTATACTATTACAGAATCAATATCACTTTATAATAATCATATATAGTTATTATTTACACCATTATACCCATCCATGTAAGGTGGTGGTGGAAAATAGGTTACACCACAGCATGGAGACGGTATTCCGTACGTACGCACACGCGGTGATTTCTTTTTCCGTAGGATGGATAGATGGTCAAATAGGGTTGTTTCATACATATAATAACATATCAGTATATTAGTGATACTAATGTTATTACTTTATAATGAAACAACTTAATAAGAAGAAGTGGAATACGAAATAAAGTTGAAAGAATCGGTAAGAGACATTACCTCTTCTTTGAAGAGCCGCTTTGAGACCTCCTCTTAGGGTACTAAAATTGGTCTTTGAAGATGACCATAACCTCTAGGATGTTTCTAGGGAAGTGGGTATGTGAAATGGGCAGGGTTTGGCTGATCTTGAAGGCTCATATTGGTGTGAGGAGGAGAGGGAGGAGGTTCCCTTTTATAAGGGAGGAGAGGGGCACCTTTGGAATTCTTAAAAATATTAATTTATAATAAATCTAAACCAACTTAAAAACCTCAAAAAATGAATCATATCCGAATATTAGATGGTATAGGGTTTTAATCTCATCAACAAATCAAATTTAGACATGTTAGGAATTTAACAACTTGATTTATCCTTATTTAATCAATTTGATTTTATTTAAGGTAATAACATTCTAAATTTTAAATTATAACAAAAAATTACTTATTTGTGGTGAATTGTCTATAATTGGATACATTACAACATTTTCTACCATATAAATTTAAATTTATAATTTATAAAAATTTTGTGATTTTTAAACAATTTTATAATATGTTATTTTTATAAAATAACAATAGTGTCAATTTTGACACTATTCATTTATTTGAATTTAAGTAAAATATATACAGAAGATATGTTCTAAATAAAAGCTTTAATAGATTCATAAAAGGTCATATTTATCTAGAAAATTAGTGGAGCACATTAAATAGTTCATATAATAGTTATTTGATTATTTTTAAAAACCATTTATTTGGTTTATCTCTTAATAAAATAATTACTACAACATTTTTGTATAATTATTTAATATACTTATTTGTTTCATAAAAATTAAAAATAAAATCCTATGATGAATATAAATCTATTGACTTTCACAATAATACTTTTACTCGAATTTATCATCTTAAAATCATAATATTTAAATTGATATATTTATTAAATTATGAAGCTGACAACATTGGCCTCATTTAAAATAAAATAATATAAGTATCCTAATTACCTTAATAAGGATCAAAATGGTAAACAATTCGGCCATTGGATGATTAGGGTTTATATATACACTAATAATAAGTTTTGTGAAGATTTTTGGGCCTTTTGATATGTATTACTATTTCAATAAAAACTATATTATTGATTTTTCACTAAATAAATAACTTCTGCATCATTAATATATCACTATTAATGAAAATTATTTAATTCCAAAAAATTATAAATAAATTATCATGATGTAGATAATTTTATTAGCTTTCTGGAGACTATTCATGTTCGATGTTTTATGATGTTTATCACTAAATTAAAATTATTATACTTATAAGATTTAAGAGAGTGACATGTTGTCACTTTCTTTGGTTTTAATAATAATTAAATTATTTTCATGGTCAAAAGTCCATAAAATGAATCTAATCCGACCCTTAGGGGATATGAGTATACGTTTAGCCATCCAATAGAATTTTTTCATGTGTTAGGTTAATTTTATAATATTATATTTACCCTTAATTATCCGATTTACCCTTAACTATGGTAAATAAAATTTACCGTAGTTACTATTCATAATTCCCAAAAATAAAAAGTAGCCTATTAACATAATTTAAACCCACTGATTCCAAATATGGAATCCATTTTTTTAATTCAATACAATGAATTTGCAGAAATTAAATTAAAATTAATCCCGTTGTCGAATGAAAACGAGTTTTTGTTTAAAACATTGCAAAAGATTGAGTTGATTTAACCTACAAATTCAATGTAAAATCAATGATAATGACATACATTATATTAAATGGTAAAAATATATTCTATTTATACTTTAAAACCACTAAATATTATAATTTAACCATATAAATTATTACGATGAAAAAAGTTGTTTTTAATTAAAATATAGCGTGTTTTTACTATTCATTAAAACATGAAAGTTATCAGAAAAATATCAAAACTTTATCCAATGTAAATTTTTATATCCTGATTCAAAGAAGAATTTTATTTTGTCAAATTTAACTTATAAACATGTCAATAACTATATTTAATGTGGGTGCACCATCAAAAGGCGGCAAAACTGCATTTTTTGAAAAATACATATTTTACCCCAAAAATTTATTTTGTTCTTATACCATGTTCTAGAAAATATTTAAGATGAATAATAATGTTATAAAATTCAAAATTTAGTTAATACTATTTATAACAGCTAGTTCAAAATAAAATTATAATAATATATCGTTGTTTAGTAAAACCCGGTATTGCGTACAACACACGCTATCGAGGAAGGTCATGATTGCGTGTAATGCAAGACAAGTCAGGGTTGTGTGTTGTGCAAGACTCCTTTATTATTTTTTATAACAGAATCCAACCATATTTCATTTATACATTGAATATATATATATACCCTCAATTTTGCGTAGAATGACTATTATAAAACGAACATGAAATTATGTGTAACACAATCTAAGAATAGTGGTGTGTATACTTCAAGCTAATACAGTGTGGCGTATAGAACAAGATAATCTTATTGTAGCATAAAACAAATGACATCAAATAAATTAAATAGAATACTTATCATAAAATATCGGGTTGTTACAGTTATACTCATTATTATACTCATCCAAATAATGAAGTGTTTGAATAACAAACTACACCACGACGTGCAGACAGTAAGCCGTACGTACGCACATATGGTGACTTTGTCATTCATATGATGGACAGAATAATGAATATGGATGTACCATTTTTATAATAACATTAGAGTTTATAAAATATAATGGAGTTAATATTTTATAATAGAAACAAGAAAGAAAGAGGAAGTGGAAGAAGAAAAAAACATGAAAGTGGTGATGAAATATTTACCTCTTCTTCGGGTTATTCTCTTTGATTCGATAAAAATGGATCCTTTGGTTAGCTATATGACCAAAGGAAGGCCTCTAGGATGAAGGGAGGAATGTTTGGAGGATATTTTGGCAGGGGCTGGCCAAACCAAATGGATTTGGAGGTTTGAAATTAAGAGAAGGGAAATACCCTTTTATAAGAGAGGTGAGGGTCACTTTTGGAAAATCTTGAAATATTATTTTATAAAAAATTAATTCTAGGTTTCTAATGGATCCAAAATGATTTATATCAAGGATAATTTGGGTATGGGTTGAAAACCCCTCAACCAATAAGTTTAATGTAATGACCCAAAATTTCATTAATGAAAATTTCTCTTGATCTGAATAAATTTCTTAATATGTGAAAAGGTTATACAACATATGCACTTAATTTTTTTTATGTTTTTGGTTTTTAAAATATCATTAAGAATAGTGACCATTTATAATATAGCCATTGAATAGTGATCACATTATTTGTATAAATATAGGGCTTTAACAAAACAATTACTCAGACAAAGGAAGCGATGACCTCATCCAGTATAATTGCTCCATACGAAGACCATTTGTCGGAGCCTGGAAGAGAGGTGGCATCTTTGGGCTTCGCTCTTGACCAAGCCCAAGATGAGTTTAAACATGTCATGCTCAATGGAAACCATCTACGAGAGAAGTGGAAGTTGATAGAGATCACCATGCATGCAATGTTATCCGAGCCACCCCAAGAGTATGTCACCATCGCGTACCTTACCCTTAGGTCTTATGTAGCGATTTTAAGGGGTTGTGTAAAAAATCCCTATTACTATGGTTATGTACATTATATTATATATATAATGTTTAATATACATTCTTCTTGTTGTTGTTACTTTGTAAATAGTTTTTAAAGAACAAATAGTGTTTTTAGTTAATATTCAACTAAGAAATCTATTTTGATGAATTAATGGATTTTTGAAATAATTAATATTTTTATAAAATATTATTATTATTAAGTTAATTTTTATATTAATGATCTTATAAATATTATGAATGCAATTTTAATTTTGATTGAGGTTTGAAATACATTTTTGTCAAAATCCATGAATTTTTGATAAATGTCGGTATTTATTTTAAAAGTGAAAATTAACATATTTAGACAATTTTTTAGATAAAATAAATAATATTTCAATAATCATGATGTCAAAATTATCCAATGGTGAATTTGTCATAATTTTCGGAGTCAGTCAAATTTTTGGGTAAAAATCAAATACCCTTTAAATATATAATGTGTTTTATGACTTCATAATGACCCAATATTGATGTAATAATATAATATAAGATTTATGTTTGGCCAATATATGTTTTAACATTAAAATAATGTGATTTTGGGTTTGTTTGACTTATTTTAAAATGCATTAATGGACCCTTCAAGAATTATTAAACATCTTTTATTTTTGTATTGTTTTCCTTGGGAGTGTGACTCACTTCCACATAAGAAACCCCGTTATTTTAATAATTCCAGACTTTTTACTTATAAAATATTGTTTTTCACTTCCCTTTTCCAAAAACCATGGGCAAAAACCATGGGCTATTTTGTGGTTTGGATTAGTTTAATGTGGGGTGTCCCAAACCTAAATAATAAAGAATTCCCCAAACTTTCTTATATAAACCCACCCAAGCTCCCACGTCCTCCACACTGAAAGACTTTGGAGTTAGTCCAACCTCTGACCACCTCTCTCTATAATCCTCCCAAGGTTCCCTAAGCTCCCAAGAAGCCTCTCTCAATCCTCTCTCAATCCTTTGGAAGCACACTTCCATGTCAGGGGTTTTTCTTCCTTTCTCATTTTTGTCCAGTATTCTTTAAATTGTTATGCCTTTTTAAATTCAATTATAAATGTTGGGGTATGGTTTCAAAACTCCCCCATACTGCCTTATTTTTGTTTGAATGATGGGAGGCCCCTTTATATCTCTTTAAATGCCTCCCATGTACACCCGTTAATATGCTGAAATTCCGAAAGGAATTTCTCTCTCATCATTTACATTCAAGAAATTCTTTTGTATCATGAATCTAAATTCCATTACAATTGTTGGGACATGTATATATATGACCCCCTTACTATCCATTTCATTTAAATATGATGATACACCTCTTTCTCTTTCATCAGCCCTTTTTATGAATTCTTATATCACACCGTTATGCTGCCAAAATTGCACCGCGTTTTTCCAAGCCAAAGTCATTGTGTAGTGAATACCATGCCCATTTCTCTATCAAGGGTATTCAAATTTATGCACATTTACTTGTCATTTAAAGAGATTAATGTATTTATTCCACATTCTTTTATCATGGAATAAATTATTATGTTGAATGATTCAATTTTTTATGATCCATGGGGCACACTTATGCATGAAATGAAATGTTTAAGATGGGTGCGCCCCTATAGCGCTCTAATGCGTTGGGTAAAGTATATTATCATGATACATCATGTGAAATGGGTGTTTAATCATGGTAATTCGAGTTCAACGAGTGTTACTCATGCTTCATGTGCAATGAGGGTTTACTCATGCTCCATGTGCAATGAGCCCTGTCACATGCTAATTCCATGTTAAGTGTTGTTGCCAAATTTCCATGTTATGATTATCATGCTTTATCATGACTTTATGTTTATTCTTCTTTTGTGGTATATTGATATTACTATTGTCTACCATGTAATTTATAAAATTTTTATACATTTTAAAGAAAAAATATTTTTTCAGAAAACGGTTAGGGAAAAAAAATCAAAGTGCGCCTCAAAAGAGGCATCTGCGTCGCCGGCTTTGCATTTCAGGTGAAATGCAGCATCACGAATGTCGCTTTTTCACTTACAATGAAAGGCGGCACCATGGGTGCCGCATTTGGCATGGATTTCTGACATGGAAAAGGCGTCACCGCAGGTGCTTCCTTGGCCTCCACGCCCTATAAAAGGGCAGCACCCCTCCCCTTCTCCTCACTTACAAACACCAATTTACCTCTCATTTTCTCTATTTTGTGGCGAAGTTTGCTGTTTGAAATTTTTGGAAAGCTTTTGGAGGTTTGGTTTTTAATTTAATGTTTTTTATTTCATTGAATTATTTTTAGTGAAATATTTCTTTTAATTTAAGGTTTTTATTTAGTTGAATTGTTTATAGTTAAATATTTTCAATCTTTAGTATTTTAGTTAGTTTTAGATTTTTTTGTGTTTTAGATTGTTTAATTAGTTATATATATTTAGGAATTATAATTATCATTAGTATAAATTAATTTAGGATTCCTTTAATGAAATTTTTGTAGCATAAAGACTATGTTATCTAAGCAATCAAATATTTTTCTGGATATAAACAAGTGAATGTGGCTCTGGCACAGATGTACTTAGGGGTAAAACCCGAAAACACCGATTTGAGCTAGACTCGAACGGGAACTGGTGCCCGAAAATGGGCCTTATTTTATTATGGTGTGACACTCCTGGGATATATGCTTAAGATATTCATATTTCTTTATAAACTACCAAAATATCTAAGAAAATAAATGATAAATTGATAATTTAGTAATTATTTTGATAGTTATTATTACGAATAATTAATTAGAAATAAATTAATAAATAAAATAGAGTTAAAAATAAAAATACAGTTCAAATGATATTCTATAACATGAAGTTAAAAAATAACATGGAGTTAAAAATTAACATGGAATTAAAAAAATAACATGGAGTTAAAAAACATGGAGATAAAAAACAACATGGAGTTAAAAAACAACATGGAGTTAAAAAAACATGGAGTGAAAGTGAAAAAAATAAATAACATGGAGTTAAAATATAAATAACATTGAGTTAAAAAATAAATAACAGCATATTTCAAGCTTCTGGCCTTTATTGAAGTGAATTGAATATTAAAATTTCAGAAAACCCGTGTGACAATGGGTTTTCTGAAATTTTGATATCCAATTCACTTTAATAATGGCGAGAAGCTCGAAACATGGTGTTATTTTTTTACTCTATGTTATTTATATTTTAACTCTACTATGTTATTGAATAACTAATTAATAATTTAGTACGGAATAACTAATGATTGAAGAATGATTAACTAATTAAAAAGTGTACAAAGAAATATCCTAGTTTAGGATATAAGATATTTTAAAATATAAGTATCATAAAGATGGTATAGTTTAGAAGTAATAATTCTTATTTTAATGTGAGGAAAAATTCATCTTATTTTTAATAAGTAGTTTAATTACATCTTCAAAGTGCAAAAACATAGATTTAGAAGTTGGAATGGTTTTTGACGTTCCAAAAATCATTCAAAATTCAAAAGTTAAGTTTTTAAACATTGAAGATGTAATTAAACTATGTATTAAAAATAGGTTGGATTAATATATATTATATTGGTAACCATCATTCTGAATGTCACTTACATTATAAAAATCTTGATCAGAAAACTGTTTTTACGTAGAGCATAATTTTTTCCTGTGTGTACTGCTATGGGGAGGTTATTCAAACTGAGAAATGAGCTTCTTATAGTACACAACCAACTACAGTGATTAATACAACTGATTGTGTAAACCTAAGTGACCTTCATGATAGAATTCATGGATCATTAAATCTAGGACCCGATCAAAAGATCAAGTCAATGGGATATAGACATTTGCAGTTCCCGTCAACATTGTGGCATATTGATTATCCATTGGTTGATGATGCACAATGGATCCAAACAATTAATTTTTTTTCTCAACGGTCGGATGGTACCATGATGGAGTTATATGATGATGTTTCTACTGTATAACAAAAACTTCCAATTGTACAAAGACATAGACTTACAAGAGTCATTGAAGATAGTCTGCCCCATGAAGTTCAGACTATTCCAAATGATGCAGAAGAGGAAAACCTACCTGATCTACTAGATATACATGTTAACCCGAAATCTGATGAGGAGTTTCGTAATGATGAAACAGATGGTGATAATATTGCTAATGAGGAAGGAACAACGGAAGTTTCGAGAAATGCATTAGTTGTACAACAGGCTTGACCTACAATAAATCATCCAAAAGCCTAGATCCAAAGGAAAAAATGTGAAACACTAATATCTAAATCCTAAAATAGAAAATATGAACCTTAAACCCAAAAACATCTTCCCTTTACATCGGTTTTCAAAATATTATGTGATTTAGAAGATAATCATGAAACATACAATCATGTGGATAATTATATATAAATTATAAATCACATCCTTTTCTAATAAACATTTTTATAACACAGACAAATGATTTATATATATAAATATATAAAAAAATATCTTACAAAACACCCAATTATAGGTAAAAAAATATCTTAATAAAATTTAGTAATATGCTTTAAAAAACATGAAGACATGCCTCTTTCTTTTGGTAAAAAAACTTCATAAAACATTGTGAATAAATATGACATGTCTTGCATTCTAAAAATCATAATATTTTACTAATAATGATGTTATATTTACATTTTACACTTAAAAATCAATTCATTTGTTTATATCCAGATGAATGACACCATACTACTCCATCATCAGGCTACCCATTGTTCCTAGGTTGTGATAGAGGGTTGTCCAGATCGATTGATCACGGTGCGTCGAGCGCACCGTTTTTATCACACGAAGCCTCCTCCTTCCATTATATCATAATTTCATTGTGCTGGCTTCTACGGTATTGAGGTATCATATTTTACATTTGTAGATCATCACCAGCTAATTGCACTCGTGGAGAGGTGGAGACCAGAGACACACACATTCCACCTTCCTGAGGGAGAGATGACCATCACCCTCCAGGATGTGGTTGTGCTTCTTGGTCTTTCTATCTAAGGGAGATCCGTTATTTGATCCACTCGGTCATCTTGGCCCGACCTTGATCAACACTTGTTAGGCATTGAAATTTTCTCTGATCGTAGTGCTACCGATGGAGCATCGATATCCATGCCTTTGCTGGAGTCACAAATTCCACTTTTATCTGATGATGATGACGAGCAGATGTTGATGCATTATGCACGTGAAATTATATTAGAACTTATTGGAGGGACCATGTGTATGGATCATTCAGCGATGCACGTTCACATGATGTATCTACCCCTGCTAGAGGACTTTGTTCGGGTAGGGATGTACAGTTGGGGATCCGCCTAGTTAGCATACACATAGAGATCATTATGCAGGATTTCCAACAGGCGGTGCACAGGTCTTGGGGGATGCATCATTCTTATTCAGATGTGGACATGGGAGCACATCCCTGCATTCTACCCAGATCTTGCTGGTCTGCTGATTGAGATGGTGGTGCTGCATGACGCTCCGCATGGACGCTGGTATGATCACTCATTTCTATCAGTTTTTTATTCTACTACAAGTTATTGAATTTAATTTCTCATTATTTGTCATTATCGATGTTGTATTTTATAGGTGGTGTTAGAGACACAATTTCAATGCAGTTCCAAGACACTATTTGGCTGTATATCAGCTCGATTTGGACTTTCTCTTACCCCATCAGGTATGTATATACAATCTATAACTGTCTACCAAATTTAATAATAGCATCATTTTTTAGTTAAGAGTTTTTCTAACAAGGGTAATATGTTATTTTAGATTTCATGGTTTCCATACTGGTTTGTTATAGACCAGTTTCCTCTATACTACATGGTTGGTCTGGATGATGTTACAACTGTAGTTACACTCATTCACATTCAAATTGTTGAGTGGCACTAACCTGATAGAGTCATGTACCAGTTTCTCTTGACTCAGTGGATTCCATTACCACTGAGGTAGACATACCAGCTTCATGGGATGAAGTTGAAAGGGAGGCTGGATGACGATTGGAATTGAGTACATGTTGTATTTCTCGACTGTTGGCACACACACACAGAGTTTCATATCCAGGTAGTTCCTACGATGTAGTTCTCTCTTTTAGCGCAACACGAGTATGAGAAATGGTATAGACTGAAGTCTATACTGTATCTTACCCGAGCCGGTAGAGAGATGAATATGATTGTAAGTCAATTAAATTATATTACTATGTTTATTGAGTTATTTTATAATTCATTTTTAATCTGTTTACAGGAGAGTCAAACAGACAGTCTTATTCATATGAGTGGTGAGGTTGTGGATAGAGTCTTCAGCCAGGAAGCCGTTATTGCTCAAGCATTGGAGCTGTGGTCATCTGTCTATGCGTTTTCTGAGAGCCTCTTAGAGCTTCCGGCATGGAGACAACAAGTTCTTTTCGTAGAGGAAGATCTTGCAGCAACTACTGGTGCTGAGGAGGCATGAGCATGGCGACGTAGACACCGTCATCCTGCACGTTAGGCCTCACCAGTTCCACAGGAAGAGGTTGGCCCTCTAGTAGTCCAGTCTGAGCTGATGCAGGTTGTGCCTCAACTGTCATGGGGTCCATCTTTTTTGATGGGATATCCTCAGTTTTATCCATTGTGGGGTCCATATGGATCACAACCTTTGGGTCCAGAGTCATCACAGCCTTGGGGTCCAGACCCATCACAGAGTTGGGGTATAGTTTCACCACATGATTTGTTCCCCACTACGATGATGTCGGGTCCTTCTACCACCGAAGTGGGAGAAGGATCAGGAGGGCAGTACAAGGTGGAGTTGACATTTCATCCCACTGGCACAGAGGTGGAGGATATGACAGTCGACGTTCCAGCGCCCGAGTACCAGTCCTCTCCAGGTCATCAGACTCCCCAGATATCTCTCTGCGGATGTCCTATTATTAGACCACCATGTGGGAGAGGATCTCCTCACCGTAGACATAGACATTGTTTGTTTATGTTCATTTATATGTTTTATTTCTATGGAAATCAAAAATAATTTATATGTTTTCAAAACCGCATACTTGAAAGTTAAAAATGTTTCAAGAACATTTCTTTAAAAGACTATAAAATATAAACCATAAGACTAATATAAATTAAATTTTAAAAATTCATTAAACATATAATAAATTTTTGAAAACAAAAATCATTTCATGAAAAATGTTCATGAAAAATAATTTATAATCATTCAAAACCTCCTACTTGAAACTTAAAAATGTTTCAAGTACGTGACTTTCAAAGACTATAAAATATAAACCATAAGACCAATATAAATGAAACATTAAACATTCATTAAACATATAAGCAATTGTTGAAAAAAAAATCATTTCATAAAAAAATTTCATGAAAAATAATTTATAAGCTTTCAAAACCGCCTACATGATGGTTAAAAATGTTTCAAGTAAATTACTTTGAAAGACTATAAAATATAAACCATAAGGAACAATATAAACGAATGTTTAAAAATTCATTAAACATATAATAAATTGTTGAAAAAAAAATCATTTCATGAAAAATGTTCATGAAAAATAATTTATAAGATTTCAAAACTGCCCACTAAAAACTTAAAAATGATTCAAGTATGTGACTTTGAAAGACTATAAAATATAAAACATAATACCAATATAAACGAAACTTTAAAAATTGATTAAAAATATAATAAATTGTTGAAAACAAAAATTATTTCATAAAAACTTTTCAGGAAAAATAATTTATAAGCTTTCAAAACCGCCTACTTTAAACTTAAAAATGTATCAAGTACGTGACATTGAATGTCTACAAAATAGAAATCATAAGACCAATATAAAGGAAACTGTAAACATCGATTAAACATATAGGATTCAACCCCGCATAAATATGATGCATGGTGTCGCTAGTATCACATACATCTATAACATTTTATGCATTAGAACATGTTATATATTCTTTCATGGGACAAAGAAATCCATTCTTTCACCCGCCAAGTCCATATCCATATCAACATCTAGCTGCATAAGGGTATGGTGAAAGATATGCCACATTAAATGCTCATCTTCTCCCATTCCTTCAAATACCAAACCCTTCAACACCATCATGCATCCAACCATTATAATTCTTTCCACAATTATCACCCCATTTCCCCAGGCCCAGTTGATTAAATGAAAACACCAATTATTCCACATAGCCCATCGAACTCTTCATCACCAAATCATTATCCATTATCTTCTTAAAAAGGATACTGTTGGACCTTCTTCATCTATCCATTCCAAACACTCATATACAATTATACTATAAACATAAAAACCAACAAATTTTTAGGTTTTTTTTCTTAAACATTTGTTGGTTTTTATGTTCATGGTATACTTGTAAGTGAGTGTTTGGAATGGATAGATCAAGGAGGTCCTACAGTATACTTTTGAAGATGATAATGTATAAATATTTGGTGATGAAGAGTTCGATGGGCTATGTGGAATCGTTGGTGTTTTTATCTGATCAACTAGGCCTGGAGAAATGGGGTGACAATTTTGGAAGAAATTATAATGGTTGGATGCATGGTGGTGTTGAAGGGGTTGGTATTTGAAGGAATGGGAAAATATGAGAATTTCATGTGGCATATCATTCACCATTCACTAATGAGACCGCATGTTGATAAAGATAGGGACACGGTGGGTGGAAAAATGTATTTCGTTGTCCCATGAAAAGAGATATAACATGTTATCATGAATCAAATATTATAGATGTATGTGATACTAGTGACATCGTGCATCATATTGATGCAGGTTTGACTCCTATATGTTTAATCAATGTATAAATTTTCATTTATATTGGCCTTACGATTTATATTTTATAGTCTTTCAAAGTCACGTACTTGAAACATTTTAAAGTTTCCAGTAGGCGGTTTTGAAACTTTATAAATTATTTTTCATGAAATTTTTTCTGAAATGATTTTTGTTTTCAACAATTTTATATATGTTTAATCAATGTTTAAAGTTTCATTTATATTGGTCTTATGGTTTATATTTTATTTTCTTTCAAAGTCACGTACTTGAAACATTTTTAAGATTCAAGTAGGCAGTTTTGAAAGATTATAAATTATTTCTCATGAACATTTTTCATGAAATGGTATTGGTTTTCAACAATTTCCAATATTTTTAATGACTGTTTAAATTTTCGTATATATTGGTGTTATGGTTTATATTTTATAGTCTTTCAATGTAATGTACTTGAAACATTTTTAACTTTCAAGTAGGTGGTTTTGAAAGAATATAAATTATTTTTCATGAACATTTTTTATGAAATGATTTTTATTTTAAATAATTTATTATATGTTTAATGAATGTTTAAAGTTTCGTTTATATTGGTCTTATGGTTTATATTTTATAGTGTTTCAAAGTCACATACTTGAAACATTTTTAAGTTTCAAGTAGGCGGTTTTGAAAGATTATAAATTATTTTTCATGAAACATTTTTGTGAAATGATTTTTATTTTAAAAAATTGATTATATGTTTAATGAATTTTTAATGTTTCATTTATATTGGTCATATGATTTATATTTTATAGTCTTTCAATGTCACATACTTGAAACATTTTTAAGTTTCAAGTAGGTAGTTTAGAAAGCTTATAAATTATTTTTCATAAACATTTTTTATGAAATGATTTTTGTTTTATATAATTTATTATATGTTTAATTAATTTTTAATGTTTCATTTATATTGGTCTTATAGTTTATATTTTATAGTCTTTCAAAGTCACATACTTAAAAAAATTAAGTTTCATGTAGGAGGTTTTGAAATCTTATAAATTATTTTTTGTGAACATTTTTTTGAAATGTTTTTTGTTTTCAATAATTTCATATATTATTAATGAATGTTTAATGTTTCGTTTATATTGTTCTTATTGTTTATGTTTTATAATCTTTCAAAGTCACATATTTGAAACATTTTTATGTTTCAATTAGGCGGTTTTGAAAGCTAATATATTATATTTCATGAACATTTCTTATGAAATGTTTTTTTATTTTCAATAATTTCTTATATGTTTAATGAATGTTTAAAGTTTCATTTATATTGGTCCTATGGTGTATATATTATAGTTTTTCAAATTCACGTACTTGAAACATTTTTAACATTCAAGTAGGCGGTTTTGAATGCTCATAAATTATTTTTCCGGAACAATTTTTATGAATTATATATATAAATAAATATATAAAAAAACAAAACAAAGAATAAAAACAAAATCTTCAAAAATTATAATTGTTACAATTTTTATGAATTATATATATAAATAAAAATATATACAAAACGAAACAAAAAATCAAATTTTTTTTTTAAAAATAGTAATTTTTTGTTAGGTGAAAGGAGAAATCCTCATGAACATTTGTTATGAATTATATATAAATAAATATATAAACAAAACAAACCAAAACATAAAAAAATTCAAAATTTTTTTTAGGGGAAATGAAGAATCGAGGGTGCCGCCTTTCAGCCGCAATGCAAAGGCGGAAGCTGCGATGCCGCCTTTCACCCGAAATGCAAAGGCGGCATCGCAGATGCCGCCTTGGAGGCACATTTTTTGCCCTAACCATTTTCTGTATTTTTTTTAAATGTATAAAAAAACTCTGTATTATATTCTTTATGTTATTCCATGATTATTTTCTTACTGGGCTTTATAGCTCACCTTTTTCTTATGCATGTAGTGGTCATGTAAATGCTGTTTCCAATAAAGATGTTGTATTTCATGTTTTAAGTTGTTGTTTAATCATCCTAATCCCCAAAGACACTAGACCTCTCAATCATCTATGTTGTATCACGTGAAGTTTATGTAATAAATTATGTTGAATTTTGCAATAAAAAGCAGGGTTGTCATATTTGGTATCAGAGGATAGGTTTAGTTATTTTTGGGATTAGGATTAGAAAACCACAGTAAATCCATAGAGACAAGACTATGTATAATAAATATATACCTATGTTTTGGTGAGTATTGAGTAAGTGGTTTATCAAGAAAATACATCCCTATATGGATACGAGTAGGTAGTGGCGGCTCTGACACATATGTATCCTAGGGGTAAAAACCAAAAACACCTCATTGAACTAGACTCGAACGGGAACTGGTGCACGACAACGGGCCTTACTGTGCTGGTTACGTCACTATCGGGGGATATGCTTTGGTAAATTCACAAGCATAGTATGAACCATTATTAAGGGAAAAAAATCCCTGAGAATATATGTTTTGAAAGTACATCATGGATAATATACACTGAAACCAATAGATTCATATGTTAACGAAATAATAGTTATTTATAAGTCATCAGTTTTGTCTTTGGATTACCCTTTATGTGTTACCCCTAACTTTTCTTATTTATTCCAGCTAATGACCAGTAATAGGAGGACTAGGGCAGACAACCAATGTGATGATCAATGCGATGACTGTACTAATGAGATCCCAAATCCAATGGGAGAGTGAATCATGAAATTTTTCATGCTTCTCTCTAAGCGAACTCGTGATTTGAATATAAACATGGGTCAAGAAGAATATTCAACCCCACCAAAAAAGAAGAAGTCGCTATCGAGAGCTTCATGAGACAAAGGCCTCCTACTTTTAATGGATCATCTGATCCCTCAATCATTGAACAATGTATCAACTCCATTGAAAATATCATCTCCATCCTTCAATGTTCGGAACAAGAAAATGTTCTCTTGGCTGCTTATCGTATGGAGGGTGAAGTTGATAAGTGGTGGAAGTTGATCAAATATACAACGCTTGAGGAGGAGATCGAGGCATTAGAGTGGAAGGATTTTCGGAAGTTTTTTTTTGATAAATATTTTCTCTGCACCCTACGGCTTAAGATGGAAAGGGACTTCCTTTCCCTCAAACAAAAAGATGACAAATCTATTGGGGGCGTACGAGGAAAACTTCACAAGGCTTGCATGATATGCTTCTGGATTTGTCGTTACCCCTGACTTCAAGGTTGACTGCTTCTTTGGTGTGCTAAAACCTAGCCTACGGAAAGCGCTGGTGATCTGTGACTTCGACATCTATGAGGAAATTTTCCAACGTACCCTCAAGGTTGAAATGATGATCGAAGAATCTTAGGGGTATCATGGGGATAAGAAACATAAGGTGTATTTAAATGCTATTGGGTTGATGGATAAATCCAATGGTTCTAAGAGGATCCAACACCCACTTTCCAAAGGTTCGGAAAGAAGCACCCTGGAAATTACCTAAAGGGTACGAGGAAATGCTTTAGGTGTGAAAGAGAAGGGAACATAGCTATTAAATGTTGGAAAGAAAGACCTGCCACTGCGACAGAGGAGAGGAACACTATGTTCGAATCTAAACTCATGGTTCATTGTTATAACTGTAAAGAACCAAGGCATCTTGCAGATCAGTTCCCAAAGCTAAGGGTTTTCGGAGGCAACCAACAACCTCCAAGGCAGCAAGGAAAAGATTTTTCCATTACTACTACCGAAGTGAACCTCGAAAACAATGTGGTGACTGGTATTCTAGTTATTCATTCATGAATAGAGAACTCCCTTTTTGATTCAGGTTCTAAGCATTCTTTTATATATCAAAAGATTAGTTGAATAATCCAAGAACCACCACAAATCATGGAATTGAATATGTTGGTGAGTATGGAAAAGAGGGCAATCATTGCATCCCATGAATATAACTCCTCCCCTATCATATTCTGTGGATTAAACTTCCCGGTGAACCTCTTCATACTCCCTCTAGTGTAATTTTATGAAATTATTGGAATTGATTGGCTTTCCTTATATAGAGCCAACATAAATTACTATGAGAGGGAAATCACTCTCCATGTGGAGAATCAACCCCCTGATTCATTACAAGTGAAAGGAAGAAGATGAACCTTCTTTAGCTCCATCATCTGAAGCGTGGATATTACTACCCTATGAGAAAACGTATCTAGCTTAGATGATTGAGTCTAAGGAGGCAACCATCCTACAAGACATGATTATTGGGAGGGAATTTGCTGAAGTGTTTCCAGTGGAATTGCTTGGTCTTCCTCCTAGAATAGATGTTGAATTATCAATTGATCATATACCTAGGGCATTGCCAATATCCAAGACTCCGTATAGAATGGTTTTTGTGGAGCTTGAGGAGCTAAAGGAATATCTATAAAATCATCTAAAATAAAGGATTATACGCCTAAGTGCTTCACCATGGTGTGCACCAGTCCTCTTTGTCAAGAAGAAGGATGGGTCAAGCACATTTGCATCAATTGTCATGAGCTTAACAAAATCATGATAAAGAACAATTATCATCTCCCATGAATTGATGACTTGTTCGATCAGCTGCGTGGAGTATAATACTTCTCCAAGGTGGATTTGCGGTCGGGATATTATCAAGTAAAGGAGAAAAAGGAAGATATCCACCAGAATGATTTTCGTACAAGATACAAGCACTATGAATTCATAGTAATGCCTTTCGGACTCACTAATGCTCCAGAAATATTCATGGACTTGACGAATAGAGTCTTTAGATATTACCTTGAAATTTTTTTGGTACTCTTTATAGATGATATTCTGGTATACTATAATACTAAGGAGGATCATGATGAGAATCTAAGAATTGTACTTGAGACCTTTCGGAAGAAGAATCTCTATACAAAGTACAGAAAGTGTGAGTTATGGTTGAAGGAGGTCGCATTCTTGGGCTATATCGTCACAAGTAATGGAATTTCTGTGGATCCCTCCATAACAGATGCAATTGAGGGATGGCCGAGGCCGACATTGGTAACAAATATCCATAGAATCTTGGGGTTAGCTGGATATTATCAACGATTTGTGAGATATTTGTTTATGATTTTCCAACCCTCTTACCAAGATAAATCATAAGGGAGTAATGTTTTCTTGATGTGATGAATGCGAAGAAAGATTCAACGAGTTGAAAAAGAGGTTTATCACTGCGCTTGTGCTCACTTTTCTCACAAGTGGATAACTTTTTGGGGGTATTCAGTGATGATTCGAAGAAGTCCCTAGGATGTGTGTTGATGTAAAATGAAAATGTCATTGCTTATGCTTCACGGAAATTGAAAGCTCACGAACGGAACTATCCAACACATGACATCGAGTTGGCTATAGTGATCTTTGATTTAAAAATTTGGCATCATTATCTCTTTGGGGAGAAGTATGAAATATATATAGACCATAAAATCCTCAAGTATATATTCACATAGAAAGAGTTGAACATGTGCCAATGAAAATTGTTAGAGCTGATCAAAGATTATGACTGCTCAATCTATTACCACCCTGGGAAAGCGAACAAGGTGGAAGATGCTTAAAGTAGAAAGGACCCAACAATTCTATCATTGATGAGAACCTAGAAGGACCCAATCTTGTTATATTTGATGAAGATGTACATGGGAATCATAAATAAGAGAACATCGTCAATCTTTTCACAAATTATTGCTGAAACATCTATTTTGGAAGGGTTAAAGGATGACCAAATGGATGATGTGGGAATTCAGGAAAAAGTGGATGCTATCGAAAAATGGAAATTCTCAGAGTTTAATGTTAATGAAGAAGGAATTGTGAGATTTGGGAAAAGAATATGTGTTTCATCAAGTCCTGAGATGAAGAAGGATCTTTTGAATGATGCACCTAGTTCAAATATCTCTATTCACTAAGGAAATACAAATATGTATCGAGATCTATGAGAGTATTATTAGTGGGATAATCTGAAGAAGGAGATCGCTGAATATACATCATTTTTCCTGGTGTGTCAGAAATTTAAGGCATAGAGGAATAAGTCTAAGGGGATGATGCAACCATTTCCCATACCAGAATGGAAATGGGAGAACATCACCGTGGACTTTGTCCCCAGACATCCGAAGACGCCCAAAGGCAACAATGCAATATGGGTTGTTGTGGGCCGTCTTACAATGGCTGCACACATCATTGCTATTCAAGAGGATTTCTCATTGGATAAACTGGAATTGATATATATCAGTGAAGTGGTAAGTCTGTATGGGGTACCACTATCTATTGTGTCCAATAGAGATCCAAGATTCACCTCTATGTTCTGGAAGAGCCTTCAACATGCTCTGAATACTAAACTGAACTTCAGTATGGCCTATCATCATTAAACTGATGGCCAATCTGAGTGGACTATCCATGCACTTGAGGACATGTTTGGACTGTTCTCAATGGACTTTAAAGGAGTATGGGATCAACATCTTCTTCTAGTTGAGTTCTCTTCTAATAAAAGTTTCCACACGAGCATCAAAATGGAACCATATGAAGACCTGTATGGGAAGAGGTGCAGAACGACGACATGTTGGGATGAAGTCGGTGAGCATAAGATGCTAGGACCATAAATCATTGAAGAAATGGTAGAGAAGGTGAAATCCATTAAACATCATATCAAGGCCTCCCAGAGTCGGTAGAAGAGTTATGCTGATAACCATCGATGGTACATTCAGTTTAAAGTTGGAGACATGGTATTTCTATGCATATCACTTTGGAAAAAGGTCATGAGGTTTGGAAAGAAAGGGAACTTAAGGCCAAGGTACATCGACCCCTTCGATATTCTTGATCATTTCGGGGTTGGGGCTCATCGACTAGCACTTCCACCTACCGTTTTCTAGGTACATGATTTATTTAATGTATACCTCTTAAGGAAGTACATACCGGACCCTTCACATGTACTCGCCTTAGAGGTGGTACAGTTAGAGGATGATCTTTCTTATGAGGAGAAACTAGTGCAGATCTTAGATCGTAGAGAAAAAGTTCTATGAAATAAGACAATTCCCTTCATAAAGGTGCTGTGGTAAAACCAAAAGTTTAAAGAAGCGACATGGGAATCAGAGGAAATGATGAATCAGATTTACCCACGTTTGTTTTAGTGTGGGAAAAGGAAATTTCGAGGGATAAATTTCCTAAGGGGGGAAGATTTAAACGACCCAAAATTTCATTAATGAAAATTCTTCTCCATCTGATTAAATGTAATAATATTTGAAATAGTTATGCAACATATGAACTTATTTTTTTTATATTTTTGGTTTTCAATGTATTGTTAAGAATATCGGCCATTGCTAATATAGCCATTGAACAGTGATCACAGTATTTGTATAAATATAGGGCTTTAACAATCCAATTACTCAGACAAAGTAAGCGATGACCTAATCCAGTAGAATTGCTCCATACAAAGCCCATTTTTCAGAGCTTGGAAAAGAGGTGGCATCTTTGGTCTTCGCTCTTGACCAAGCCCAAGCCAAGCTTCAACATGTCAAGCTCGAACGGAACTGTCTATGGGAGAAGTGGAAGAGGATAGAGATCACCACGCGTATAATGTTATCTGAGCCACCCCAAGAGTCTTTCACCATCACGCACCTTAACCATAGGTCTTATGCAACTGTTTTAAGGGGTTATGTAACAAATCCCTAGTACTATGGTTATGTACATTATTTTTTTATATAATAATGAGTATACTTTTTTGTTATTATTGTTACTTTATAAATAGTTCTTAAAGTAAAAATAGTGTTTTAGTTAATATTTTACTAAGAAATATATTTTGATGAATAAATGGATTTTAGAATTAAATAACATTTTAATAAAATATTATTATTATTATGTTAATTTTTATATAAATTATCATATAAATTTTATGAATGAAATTGTAATGACCCAATAGTGATGTACTAAAATTCTATATGCTTTATGTTCAGAAAATATATGTTTTAAAATTAAAATAATATGATTTTGGGTTTGTTTGACTTATTTTACAAAGCATTAATAGACCCTTCAAGACTTATTAATCATATTGACTTTTTAAATTGTTTTCCTTGGGAGTGTGACTCACCTAGATATAAACAACCCTATTATTTTTAGAAGTTCAGACTTTGGCCTTATAAAATATTTTTTTTCAACTTCCCTTTGCAAAAACCCATGGGAAAAAACCATGTTCTGGTTTGTGTTTTGGATTAGTTTAATGTGTGGTGTCCTAAACCTAAATAATAAATAATTCCTTCACCTTTCTTATATAAACCAACCCAAGATCCCACTTCCTCCTCACTCAAAGCGTTTCGAGTTCATCCAACCTCTACCCTCCACTCTCTATAATCCTTACAAGGTGCCCCAAGCTCCCCAGAAGCCTCTCTAAATCCTCTCTCAAGCCTTTGGAAGCACACTTCCAAGTAATGTGTTTTTCTTCCTTTCTCATTTTTTCCAATATTCTTTAAATTGTTTTCCCCTTTTAATATCAATTATAAATGTTGGGGTATGGTTTCACACCTCACCCATACTGCCTTATTTATGTTTGAATAATGGGAGACCCATTTTTCTCTTCTTAAATGCCTCCCATGTACATCCGTTACTATGCTGAAATCCGGAAAGGAATTTATCTCTCCTCATTTACATTCAAGAAATTATTTTGTATCATGAATCTAAATTCCATTACAATTTTTGGGACATGTATCTATATGAACCCATTACTACCCATTTCATGTACATATGATGAGAACCCCCTTTCTTTCTCATCAACCATTTTTATGAATTCTCATATCATGCCGTTATGCTTCCGAAATTGCACCGCGTTTTTCCAAGACAAAGTCATTGTGTAGTGAATACCCTGCCTATTTCCCTATCAAGGGTATTCACCTTTATGCATATTTACTTATTGTTTACAGAGTTTCAAGTATGTATTCAACATTAATTTATCATGGAATAAATGATTATGTTGAATGATTCAATGTTTTATGATCCATGTGGCACACTTATGCATGAAAGGAAATGTTTAAGAAGGGTGCACCCTTATAACGCTCTAATGCAATGGGTAAAGTATGGTATCATGATACGTCAAGTGAAATGGGTGTTTACTCATGCTAATTAAAGTGAAATGAGTGTTTACATGGGCTTCATGTGCAACGAGGGTTTACTCATGCTTTATACACAATGAGCATTTGCTCATGCTAATTCCTAGTTAAGTGTTGTTGCCACATTCCCATGTTATGATTTTCATGCTTTATCATGCCTTTATGTTTATGCTTCTCTTGCGCTCTATTGATATGCCTATTTTTTAACATGTATTGTATTCCACATGTTATTGCATGATTATTCACTTACTGGGATTTATAGCTTAGCCTTTTCTTATGCATGTCCTCAGGTTATCCCGCGCAATGCTATCTATGAGGGACTGTAGTGGTCCTTTAAAAGAAGTTTTCAATAAATATGTTGAATTTCATATTTTAAGTTGTTATGAAATGATCCTAAGCCCCAAAGACACCAGACCTCTCGATATTATTTGTTATATAAAGTGAGGTTTATGTAATAAGTTATGTTTAATTGTGTAATAAAAAGTAGGGTTGTAATATTTTATATAGGTTTAGGTCACCATATTAACCTTATCTTTTTGACTTAGCTCTTAGTAAAATAATTTGACATTTACCGTGTCTCTTTGTATTTAAATAATATATGGTTAATAAACTTAATATAACAAGCCAAGAGAAACCCAAGTGGTTAATTATTAATATATATAATTTTATATAAGTCTTTTGGCCAAACCATATATTTTTAGGAATATTATATCAATTAAAAATATAGTATTTGTTTTAAAAACTCAATCATGTCAATTTTGACACTATTTGGTATTTGGTTTTTGTGAAAATCATAACAGCACGATAACTTTGAAAAAAAATGATTTAATTAAACCTAGCGTATCATATTAACCTAGAAAATTAATGTAATTCATCATAATTCTCAAATTAAATTTATTTCGATATTTATAATATTAATTATTTTAATCGTTCATTAATAAGGTAATTACTGCATCATTATCATGTCATAAATAAATTAAATTATTGAAGGTCTAAAAATTTATAATTGAACTAACATTATGTAGAAAATATTTTTAGCTTTCTTATGAATATTTATAGTCAAATTTATCTGAGGTATAACCTTATATTAAAAATGTTTTATTTATGAAAACAAGAATTTAACACTTTTAACTCTTCTTAAAATTAAATAATAATAAATATCCTAATCTAATCCAAGTTGAACTAAAAAATTATATTTTATTCCTAAGGTTGTTTTTGGTCTAATTACGCATATCCAATAGAATTAGGACAAATGTTAGGGTAATTATAATATCATTTTTACCCTTAGTTACACTTTTTACTTTTAATCGTGGTAAATAAAAGTCAAAAGTTACTATTCACCAAAAATTATTTTCATCGTATTGAACAAAATTTTACTTACTGAGGTTAACCATGTCTCTCAGATTTTTTAAATTCAACCCACATAAGTGGTAAAATTATGTTTTATGCAAATTTTCAAATGCTCCCAGAAGGTGGGTAAAAGACGGTAAAAAGTTCAATAAAATTTTATATATCTAAACTAATTATAAAATGACTCCAACGAATCACATTGAACATATATTGGTATTATTTATCTATTTTTACCTAAAATAAAATAAAATAAAATAACTAATTTCTTAAATAAAAAGTCAGTTTGAAACAATAAAGTAGTGTTTTCACTATTCATCAAAAATTGAAAGTTTTCAGAAAAATACCAAAAATTTACCCTAAGATAATTATGATATTCCATATTCAAAAATAAAGTCTATTTTAAAAAATTCAAAACATAGAAGTTTCATTTACTAATATAAAATTAATTCCCGTTGTCAAAACCAAAAACAGGTTTTAAAAAAAGTAAAAACTATCAAAAGATTGACATGTGTTTATGTCAAATTTAAATGTGAAATTACTTATAATGAATAAAAGTTTATTTTATGATAAAAATATAATATAATTATACTTCCAAATCATTCAAATGTATAATTTAACACTATAAATTATTTTGATTAAAAATTTGTTTTCAGTTGAAATTTAGTAATTTTCATTATTCACCAAAATATGAAGTTTCTTAGAAAAAACACCAAAAAGTTATCGAAACTAAACTTTTATGTCCTGATTCTAAAGAATAAGATTTGTTTTTTCAAATTTAATATATAAAAGTGTCAAATATTGGATTTTAAAAGGGTTCTCTATTAAAAGGCTTTAAAATTTTATTTTTTTTGAAAAATACTTCTTTTATCTGAACAAATTAATTTGGGTTTATATTATGTCTAAGAAACACATTATATGGATTCTAAAATTTTATATAGTATATAAAATAAAAAATTCAGTTAAGAATATTCTTAACCTCTTTTTGAAGGGCTAGTTTGGTAAGTTGTGTTGCACTCAAACTCGGTGTTGTGTGTTGCGTAAGTTATTAAATTACTTTGAAGAGATAACATACTATGAAATCTTTTTGTGTGACATTATTCCCCATTTTGGAAATTGCATCATCCCAATTCTAAAATTGGGCTTGAAAACTTCATTGAAAGTCCCACATCATAAAAAAAAGTCAATAAAACTATCACTTTAAAAGAAAGAAAGAGAAGAACAAAGGTCACCCGAAATGACCCATACTAGGATTCCATATAGGAAAACATGGATATGGAAGATAAAATAAGTGTCAATTTTGGATGGAGAGTGACAAAAACATGATTAGGAAAGAGTTAACAAAAAAGAAAAAAATAAACATGTGATGGGATAAACGGTCATTAGTTTCCCAGTAGAAAACGTAAGGGGAAAACATTTTTTGTTTTAAGTTCCATTTCATAAAGTCGAGAAATTTATTTATGAGATTGACTAAGAACATAAAGTGATATACTTAATTTTTAAGTAGAGTTTCATCCTTTAATAAATTTTTACCACTAACCCACATTTTTTTTTTCAAACGATGAGTATTCAAGATGACTTGGTCACGCCTGAACCGCTAGAATCAACTTCGATAGAATCACATAATCCACAATGGATAACCAATATATTCCCATTGTCTTATGAGATTGACCAAAAAAATTGTTAGTACAAGATCAAATGATCCCCAAAAAGGATAATCCTTTAGATAAAGAAATATTAATCTTAATTTCTAAAATTAAACCAACAATACCTAAAGTTCTATAAATACCATTCAATAAATAATTGTCCTTAAAATCCTTCAATATAATCCAAACTAATATTCAAACCCAAAACTTAGAAGAATTTGATTATGCAGTCTTCCACGTTAAATTGTATCTCCAAATAACATCGACCACCCTTAAAGTCACATACATAAAAGTAATTAACATAATCGCATATTCTCTATGACATGATAATCATTTCCCTAAATAACCCAAATCACTATAAGTTCACAATAAAAACAAAGATAGAAATCAACTATTACCCCTCAAATAAAATCCCATAGTATTTTATTTTCCTTAGCCATCTAGTGTTCCCAACAGAGAGAACATCTTCCAAAATAATATTTATCACTTAATCCCCAAATCATTTTCCTATACTAAGGATATCCATTTGATAATACATAAGATTCCAAATCAACTTATTATTGATCAATAAAATAATTTAACTAAAAAGAATTTGTCACACTAACTAGGGACTTCACGTAGTCCAGTGGTAGTCAATAAATCTCAATCGCACTCTGGTTGTGGGTTTGATTCCCGCAACTTTGTTCGACGCAACGAGTGGTCACATAGTCTACATATTGTCCTTTTTCAAAAACTATATTTTATAATATTCCCAAAATGAGATAAATTCTTCAAAATAACAATAACATAATTACAACACAAATGTTATCTCATACCTCCCATTTTTATCCCAAATTGTAATAACTTGTAATTACCTCAAATTCAAGGATCATATGAACCCAAATGGTTATTTATACCGATGTCAACAATAGAAAAGATAATTCTTCCTAAAATATAATTTTCACATAACAAAAAATAGCGTTTCACATACAAGAGAAAATCCTTACAATGTAATCCCATCAGCAAAGAGAACTAATACTTTTAAACATTTCACCCTCCATTTATTTCAACATAGGTTCTTCCTTGACCAATAGGTTATTCTATATAATAGAGAATTAACTCGGTTAATTCCCAGGTCCCGTACAATTAAGAAAAATGAGTGTAAATGGATTCTTGGGATCATTTTTATTTTCGTCCATAGTACACTTCATTTTTCCTCCAAAATTCTTTACTTTATGTCCTTCTTTCCCACACATAAAGCATTTTTTTGTTATATTGAGACACTTCCCTAGGTGTCTCCTTCCACATTTCCTGCATGATGGAAATTGAGCTTTATTTTCTCCATGGTCTCCACTGATAGAGCTCTTATCATTCACGACCTTTATCTTCTTTTTTGAGTTTGGGAGTTGGTTAATATATTTATTGTTGGTCATATTTTTGGAAAACTGATTCGGCATGAACATGATATCTTTTACACCTATCTACATTCCATTTCATTGCACATTTCTACCACTATCCCCACCTTGGACATCATGTTCAATGTTACTGTGACTTATTTAGAATCTAGACAGTGACTGACACAAGAAATCATAGTGTGAGTCATAAAATCATTTAGGGAAAATCATAACACCTTATTTTAAATCTAAAACACCTTGGGATTAACCAAGGTTATTTATTCTCATCCCATATTAAAATCCTTCAAATCGGTTTGTAATGAAAATGTGAGTTATCCTAAGCATGTACCCTAGGAGTGTCATAACCAAGAGTGCAGGAAGGCCCCTTGTCGTGTACCAGGATACCCTGGGTCATGCCCGAAACTCCTTGTCAGAGTTTTCACTCCTAGGTACATCTATGCCAGAGCCGCCTCTCCCTGCTCGTATCTAAATAGGGATGTGTTTCATGGAAAATCCACATAATATTTACATGACCAAAATATTTGGATGTTCGTATATACTAATCCTCAATGTCATTCTTAGGGTAGTGTTTCATAATCATAGTTTTTTATAAATCTATCTTTCATGGTTTGAAATAAAATTCCTCTGATACCAATTGTAATGCCCCGACCCCAGTTACCCAGAGTCTGTGCATTACATTAATACATTGTCATGATACATGGAATCATGTCCCGAAATACCGATTAGTTTAGTAGCCGTGTAAGTACTAGATGCATACATAAATTTTTCATTACATCATGAAATAAAAAAAGAAACATTGTGTCCCATATGAACACTCTTATATTCCTTAGAATATTCTTATAGGTTAATCGTATTATACTTTATTGAATCCTTGGAATAATGAAACATAATAATGGGGTGAGCTCGTATTATTAGGAAGGATAACAATATTGAAAAAACTTTCATAAATAAGTATAAACCTTTAAGGTAATGTATAATACTAGAACAAAAGCATTTTAAAATTAAACTTCATCATAATATAGAAAATGTAAATCAAAATAATTTCATTTACTTATTCACTTGGATATTCTACTATTCGAATAATCACAGGCAATATCAATAGCCAATTTCATAATAATGGAATGCATAATTCCAGACTTCATAACAACATAGTCAAGGCCATGTGCCAAGACTACAAATAAGATTTGGTCAAGGGCTTCTGTAAAGATACTAGTTTTTCTCATGAGACCTAATGATGCATCGAGGTGCTATAGCGGGCTCCACCTATTACTTACAAATTTTAATTCATTCCTCATATGAAAAGTTTTAAACATAACATAATCATTCGTATTAAAACTTCTATAGGAAATGTCAATACTTTATCCATAAACCATGAATGCTATAAAAATAACATATCCATAGTCAAACATGTCACAAAATCTTCAATATAATATGGAATATTTTTATCATAATAAATCAACCTTGATCAAGAATAATATCCCGTAAAGGATGTTGACAATGTTTAAAGCGATCAGTAAAAATCATTGAGAGAAATATCCCTTTTTCGTGAAATCATTTAAAAGTCATATAATTTATGAAGGAGGTCTTTTAAAAGATATTTTTGAATCTAAGTTTCCCATAACATTTTGAAACTTTTGAATGGAATAAAAATTTTATAACATTCATGTCCATATAGATAAATCCTTAAAACCATTTTGAAAACATGGACATTAATGAGAATATTTTAGAAGAATAAATCTTTAAAACATTTAAAATAATATATTAGATATAGTTCCTAACCAAATTATAGGTGCTTGAATACAAATAATTGAGGAAATCAAAACATTATAATATCATGAGAATAAAGGCATTAATGATATACTAGGTCAAGGTATAGTATATACACCAAATAAAATTGAATTGGTGCATAACAACAAAGAAGTCTCAATGGAATATAAGTTGAGATGAATTGCTTTATAAAGACTGTATCCTGAGTTTAAGGATAAATAAATGACATAATTATGTGTGAAAATATAAATAAATCAATATGATTGGATATTAAGTGTAAATAAATAGGAGGACATTCACACATATTCTTGTAAAAACAACACCAATGACTTGGATATTCAACTCAATGAATAAAAATTGAGTAAAAATTACTCTTATCAAGTTTATATCGATTACTTGAGAATTTATCAATGAAGTTATTATGTGTATCACAATTATATCCACACAAATGGGAGTGGAAATTATTACAGAAGTAAATAAATATTGATTTCACACATAATCTTGGAGTATAGTAATCAATGAAGTTTGTGTAAAACCGAATGAGTGGAAATTGAAATTTGAAATTCCCTTACCGATTTGGTAAATTATGAAAAGTACATCCCATGGAAGAAGAATCATCCAATTATGATGTAAATACCCATAAATTAAAGTATCTTATGAAAAAAAATAAAATCATGGGAAGTACATACACCACAAAAAGGTAATAGCGGCAAATATAGCATCAATCTCACATGAATAAAAGTGAGATGAAAACCCCTTACCTTGTACTTTTCCTTAGTATAAGGAAGGTTAACTTTCTGTATAATGGTGAAATCATTGTTATTAAATTATAAAAGAACAAAATACATAAATATGATATCATATATGATATTCTAATATTTCTTTGTTAATGATATTTCAGTAGTATCATTGTTTTGGGTGTTAACTAATTCATTTTCCTTTATATGATTAGTTACATAAACCATTTTTGTTATGGAAATTATGTATTTTATTTATATATAGAATTATATTATGTTAATAAACATTAATTTAAATAATAAAATATGAATTATTCTTGAATGATTATGATGGGGATTGAATCTCATCGTGTTCGTCGAGATGGTAATCCGTTCATAACCACAAGTGACAATATCATTATATTGATGGGGGAATATTATATAATTGGATGGTATATCATATATAAATAATAATTAAAATGTTATATTTATTATTTAAATCAGTTATACACATTATTATACCCATCCAAATAATGATGTGTTTGAATAACAAACTACACCACGACGTGGAGACGGTAAGTCGTATGTACGCACGTATGGTGACTTTGTCATTCATATGATGGACATAATAATGAATATGGTTGTAAAATTTTTATAATAACATCACAGCATATACAAGATACTAGAGTTACTATTTTTATAATGTAAACAACAAAGAAAGAGAAAGTGGAATAAGAAAATATCTTGAAAGATGTGATGAAATATTTACCTCTTCTTAGAGTTCTTTCTTTTGATTTGATCAAAATGGATCCATAGATTGGCTATCTGACCAAAGGAAGGCCTCTAGGATGGATGTAACAAATTTGGGAGGATATTTGTATAGGGTCTGGCCAAGAAAAATGGCTTTGGAGGTGTGAAATTAATAGAAGGAGAAATATGCTTTTATAAGAGAGGTGAGGGTCACTTTAGGGAAAGCATTAAATATTAGTTTATAATAAAATAATTTTCTGTTTCTAATGGATCCAAAATAATTAATTTAGATTATATGGTTAGGATGTGTTGAAAACCACTAAACCCATAGGTTTCATTAATGTTTAGGTCACCATATTAACCTTATCTTTTATATTTAACTCTTAGTTAAATAGTTTGACATTTACCGTGTCTCTTTGTATTTTTATATTATAGGGTTAATAAACATACTATAACAAGACAATCGAACCCCAAGTGGGTAATTATTAATATTTATAACTTTATATACATCCTTTGGAAAAACCTTATATTTTTAAGAATATTATATCAATTAATAATATAGTATTTGTTTTTAAAAACTCAATTATGTCAATTTTGACACTATTTCGTATTTTTTTAAAAATCATAACAACATGATTACTTCAGAAACCGATTATATAATCAACCCTAGAATTTCATATTAACCTAGAAAATTAGTGGAATTCATAAAAACTCTCAAATTACATTTATTTAAATATTTATAATATCAATTATTTTAATATTTCATTAATAAGGTAATTACTGCATCATCATTGTGTCATAAATAAATTAAATTATTAAAAAACTAAAAATTATAAATAAAATACCATTATGTAGGAAATTTTTTTAGATTTATAATTAATATTTATAGTCGAATTTATCTTATGTATAATCCAATATTAAAAACCTTTTAGTTATGAAAACTTGAATTTAACACTTTTAACTCTTCTTTAAATTAAATAATAATAAATGTTCTAATCTAATACAAGTGGATTGAAAGGATAATATTTTATTTCTAAGGTTATTTTTGGTAGAATTAAACTTATGCAATACAATTATTACATGTTTTAGGGTAATTATAATATCATTTTTACCCTTAATTACCATATTTACTTTTAACCATGGTAAATAAAAGTAAAAAGTTACTATTCACCAAAAATTATTTTCATCCTTTTGAACCACATATTTTTTACTAAGGTTAACCGTGTCTCTCATAGTTTTGAAATTAAACTTGTAGAAGTGGTAAAATTAAGTTTTATGCAAATTTTAATGTGCTCCTAGAAGGTGGGTAAAAGATGGTAAAAAGTTCAATAAAATTATATATATATAAACTTATTTTAAAATGAATTAAACGAATCAAATTGAAAATATATAGGTATTATGTATATATATTTTTACTGAAAATAAATTAAAATAAAATAACTAATTTCTTAAATAAAAAGTTGGTTTTAAATAATAACGTAGTGTTTTTTACTATTCATCTAAAATTGAAAGTTTTCAGAAAAATACCAAAAAGTCACCCTAAGTTAATTTTGATATTCCAAATTAGAAAATGATGTCTATTTTATTAAATTAAAAACATATAAGTTTCATTTATTAATTTAAAATTAATTCCCGTTGTCAAAACCAAAATGTGGGTTTTTAAAAAAAGTTAAAACTATCAGAAGATTGACATGTGTTTATGTCAAATTTAAATTTGAAATTACTTATAATGACGAAAATTGTATTAAATGATAAAAATATAATCTAATTATACTTAAAAACCATTCAAATGTATAATTGAACACTATAAATTATTTTTATTAAAAAAGTTGTTTTCCGTTAAAATTTAGTAATTTTCATTATTCACCCAAATATGAAAGTTATCAGAAAAAACCCCAAAATTTATCAAAACTAAATTTTTTCTATCCTGGTTCTAATTAATAAGTTGGTTTTATCAAATTTAATATATAAAAGTGTCAAATATTGTATTTAAAAATGGTTCTCCATTAAAAGCCGGTAAACGAGAACTTTTGGAAAAATACTTTTTTTATCTGAAAAAAATGAATTTGTTCTTATATTATGTCTACGGAACCCATAATATGGATTATAAAATTTTATATAGTATATAAAATTTTAAATTTAGTTTACACTTTTAATAACCGCTTTTTGAACGGCTAGTTTGGTAAGTTGTGGTGCACTCAAACTCAATGTTCCATGTTGCGCAAGTTACTGAATTACTTTGAAGAGATAACTTACTATGAAATCTTGGGGGGTTACAAAGAATATTAATGAGCATGTTATAATGGGTGCGCCTAGATAGTTCTCTAATGCATTGGGTAAAGTTTTGTCTCATGAGATATTATGTACAATGGTATTGGTGGGTAGCCTTGACTCGGGCTCCCCTATATTCAAGGAGCCTTGAATTGTGATAATGTCATGTTTTTTTTCTACTGCCACATAGCTATTTCACCATGATTATATAATCCGATGTTATATATGTTTTTATTCTTTGTGTTTAATCATTTTCCATGCCTTTTTATATTATTATGTCATCCCTTCTAACCCATGTGAAAAGATTTATTCTTATGATTATTACCTTATTGGGATTTCTACCTAATCCCTTTGTTCATGTTATCCCGAGGTTATACATTCCAGATGTTTGAGAATAATGGATTTTTTGAGATCAATGTGGAGGTTAAATAAAAGTTGTTTTTATGAGGTTTCATTATGTACCTACTCTTCCAAGACACTAGACTTTATGATCCTTGTCTTGTAATATGATGATTAAATATGCCTTACATCATGTAATGATATGTGTAATAGGCTAGAGTATTTATAGAAACCCCATCCCACATAAATATATAGTATACAGAACAGGGTAATCTTGGGTGTTCCACCCTCTTGCTTCAATCATTTCCTTTCATTCTCACTGCATCATCTGTAGCCCCTCCATGAACCAATATAATTGAAGTAGGACAAAACCTCTTCCCAATCCATCAGAACTATATGATAAAACCATCCAGAACATCATCATGCCCTTATAAATATATATAACCATGGAAATATGATTCATGTGGGTAATCCCGGTAATAAGGAGGACACCTGAAATGTCCCTAGGTGTACATTCCCATGGTAATGTGGGTCTTGACCTAGTAATTATCAGATTTACCTTCATATTCTAGGGACTACGGTTAATCGTTTTCCATTCCCTTCAACGAGTTCCAATAATAGATAAGGTAAAATCACACTTTATTTCCCCTGGTATGAGGAATGCTCCTCCCCTTTCCAAAAACCAATCTTAGGGAACTTGATTTGAGGTAGGACCCTAACCCCTCTTCAGGGATGTATTGTATACCATGCCTCTCCTACTGTCTTACTCCTCACTTTCTACCATTGGATAGGGGAAAGTGAAAATTTTTATGGATCTACCACTTTATCTTGTTTCTCACACTAAGCATTACTCACATGGGCATATATATTAGTGTTGATCATTGTATATGAATGATAAACCCGACATATGAACTAAGAGAGATCTGATTCCTGCTATAACTAGGATACATAAGACATATGTCAAAGGTTCAAGATCAAATTGGCCTTCCATCAAGATTTAATCCCCAAATAATTCCCCCTTAAATAGGAAACATTCATGTTTGTCAGCCATCTTTCAGAGCAACATGGACTATGGTTCCCAATTAATAGGGATACATATGAAACCTCTCCGATGTTCAAGCCTGAAATCATCCTATTCACACTAGTTCACTTATTTACTTTTAACGTGATGTTAAAATACCTGAATAGGTCCTGGTCATAGGACATTCAAAGGTTACATATCCAATCAAGGAACACCAAACTATGTGGGTTCTGATTCCTCTCATGAGTATATGTAGGAAGCCTCTATGGAAGATTCCATCCCACCATTGAAACAATTCTCATCCCCCAGGATGATGATAAAATCGAGTGTGCCATCCCATATGGGTTATAGTTGGAATTTTATTAGTGAACAACTGAGGAATTTCTAGCCTGGCCAGTAATATGTTAACTTTAAGGATGAACCTCAGATAAATACAAGAGATTACAGACCCATGCATATATATGGTTTGTCTTGTGACCTTGGAGTAATCTGCAGACACATTATTGTGATTGAACCAAGGCTTCACAAACATAGTAACATAGATTAAATCTTTAAGAGATCCATGGAATAAATAATAATTCCCATCAAAAGGTTGAAATGAACTTGAGTTCCCATCATCTCGACCAACATGAGTCCTTAAGCATCGTTGTCAAAATCAACCAACAAGAACCTTTATTTGGAAAGGTGGTTAATGAATCATGTATAAGGGGGTCGTTTCACGTTTTGGATCTATGAATAAACTCAATGAAGACCATCTGAAGTTGTCATACCTGACATAGATTGATTTTTCAAACACTTAACCCCTAAAATCACCCGAATGGACAACTTAAATGTGGAACCTATTTTTTAAGATAAAAAGGATATATTTCCCAGTACTTGTCAGGCCAAATTCATTCTTGGGTATGATGTGATTTAGGCTGAAACAATCATAGATCATATTCTTGGGTATTATTATAAACCATGTATGTTTATAAAACATGAATGATAATAAAATAAAAGAACTTGACCCATGAAAACATAACATTAGAATAAGACATATGTTTCTAGAATACACATAATCATAGAAAACCATAACATATTAAATATTTCTATCATGACAATCAATGAGGATTGGGTTTACTCACTATTCCATAACATATGTGGTTAATGTTCACTCACACAGTTATCATTGTCGAAAGAGTCCCTTACTAAAATTGGTTCACTCATCATTAAAGTCCTTATTAACTCATAAGATATTCATCATTACCCAAATTACTCGAGGTATATATAATTCTAGTCATTTGCATCAAAAAATCATAACACATTTATACGTGTTCTACAATATCATAAATCATTCATCATATAACATATCTCTTGGAAATAGTTTTCATAAACATTGCAACATTTCAACATATAATATCATGTGGTAAATAATCAGTTTTAATAAACATATCATCATCAAAATCAATAAAAATATAGAGAAAGAATAATAATGATATCAATGGACCATATCTATATTAAATCATAAGTAACATAAAAATATATCATCTTCGATGAAAATTCCATTAAAATGTCACATGGGAGATTTGAGGAAGAAAATAAATTCTTTACATTGAAATAGCCTCTTCAAAGTATAAAAATACCCAAAATGTTATTGAAGACATTATTTGAAAATATCCATTGAAAAATTTAATGTAATAATAAAATAATTTAGTTGTAATGATTGTGTGAAATTCGATTAATTTCACATTCAATAAAACAAACATTTTGTTTACATTTTCAAGAAAAGGACAAAAGTACAACATTTAAAAAATTACAAGGGAATTAAAATTTAAAAAATATTTTAAAATGTAAAACATATATAAAAATTACATTAAATAATCATTTGATATTAGTAAAATAATTATGAAAAGAAATTTATAATAATTGGATTTGAAATAAAATGGATTTTCGGATAGAGAGAGAAAACAAGTTACTTTTTCGTAAAAATGATCATTTGTTCTCTTGAGTACTTAAATAGATGAAAATGAAAGGGAAAAAAGTAAATATATAAAAAATATTGTATTTGAATAAAATTAATTAGATACTTTAGGGATAATTCGTAATACTTTATAACCAAGAACTTGATCAGAAATAACCACGTTAGATATTGATATTGTAACATAAATTCATTACCTCAAGTTTGACTTACGAAAAATGCATTATAACCATTAATATAATAAATTTAAATTTACTATAATTCTATTCTAGAGTCATCATAAAACTTATTGTATCATATATGATCCACTTATATCATTTAAACACCTATTTACTATTAAATATTTATTTCCCGAATGGCCCAAAGGCCTAAATTTTTTATTTTTTTATAGATAATCCCCCTTTTTAAGGGTTTAAGGGGAACCCATACATGACCCGTAGTCCCAAGGCACAAGGCCCAACATGAATTGCAATACATGACCCGAAGGCCTAGAGGCATACCATGCCCATTACATGACCCGTAGGCCCAACCCACTAGAACTTCCCCTCCCCTGCGTCTGCATCATTAATTGTCTTAGCTCCCAACCTTGCATTTCTGATCAGCTAACATTACACCGTACAAAGCTGCATGGTGCCTGGTCCCGATGGCGGTTTCCATACCCTCTCATTCTGACAATCCAGTTAGCTCTGCGTCTGGTGACTGCTACTGTTGCTCTGATCCTCTTCTAGGGCCACCTCTGTGTGAACTGGGCTACTCCATGGTCTTTGTTGCTCGAAGGCCATGTGTCTCGAAGGCCTTTGATGACCTGAAGGTCCTGTAAAACCCGAGGCCCAAACCGGTGGCCCAAAGACCCAAATCGGGTGAATAGTTCTGGCTGCTACAGTACCGAACAATACCTGCTACAGTACAGAACAATACATGCTAGAGTACTGCTATAGTACCTACTACAGTACTGCTACAGTACCCTAGAAATTCACCTCCACCCGATTTTGAACCCGGGTCTCTTGGATGCCAATAAGAAGCCCTTACCACTTGGGTACGAGCTCATTGGTGAACAAATATTTATTAAAATTATCATTTATTGGTATCAATGTTTTCATTTTTTATGAGAAAATCGGTCCAATAGTACCCTTCCTTTTTCTTTAATTATGATACCATAAAATAAATAACAATAATAATTATATGAATATCATATATATTAATTATTTATATATTTATATTCATCCACAGATATAGATATATTAAAAATTAATTACACCATTCATGGATATGGTATGTCATATATATACATGAATATTATTTTCACTTTTCGACGGATGGAATAAAAATTGGTAAATAGTAATTAACCTTTTATATAATCATTATTTTATCATCTTTCTCTTATATATTCATTAAAAATATCCATATTAACAGTAATATGATATGTAAATGAAAAATGAATCACATTGCTTCATGGAGGTTGTAGTCCACATATACGCACAAGTGAGGTTTTCATTTTTTAATGGATGAGAAGAAGGTGGATAATAGATATTCCATTATCATAGTTTTAGTTAAGAATATTTAATATAACTAATTAATTATTTTAATAATTTTTAGAATTTATTTATATAACTTATAAGAAAAAATAAACTTGAAAACACTCAGTTAAGAGTTGTACCTCTTCTTTGTGACTCTACTTTTGGTGTAAAACTTATGCCTCGAAGTGATGGTATTTTGAAAAGAAAAAAACATTAGAATGTGTTAAATGAATAAATAAATTTATTATGTTATGTATTGGATGAAAAAAATTTATCCTTAATTGAGGAGATAAGAGGATATGGTAGCCTTGTATAAACGAGGGAATGTAATTCTTCAAATTTCATATAGTATTAAATTAGTACATATTACTTTTCATTTTAAAAAAGATAAAAATTAATAGAAATTGAATATAATATTATTATTAGACAAAATATTATCATACTATAAAATTTGGACGTTTTTTATGCTTTCACCCTAGTACGTTCATTTTAACCATCGCTAACTCTTTTGATAATTACAAGAAAATCAATGTTTTTTACTCTAAAAGGGTCGAGAATGTTACCCTAAAAGGAAAGGTTTGAAATAAATGAAACATGGTTGATATTTCAAAACATATATAATTAAAATGGATGAATACATTATTTTTATGAATTTTAAATCAATTAATAAAATATTGTATGTTTCAAAATATCTTAATTTCATTTGTGGAAATATTCATTTACTATGTGTTTGAAAAAATAATTATAGAAAATTAATTTTAATATAAATATTTTTAAAATATATAATATGTTATATTGATCTAAAATAAATTTTATTACAATAATGTGTCAAATTTTTATTTCTTTTAATATTTTTAAAATAATTTATTTTATTTTTTCTATTAATGGAAGTAATACTCTATCAGTGCCCAGTAAGAATTTAATGTCATTATTCAATCCCAAAAATTATAAATAATTTACCATGAAATAAAATTAATATTTCAAATAAAAATTTATAACAAAACATATACTCTTTTTACCATTATGTAAAATTTTTATAAATATTAAAGACAAGAGGGTGTCATTTTGTATTTATTCTTTTATTAAAATAATATAGTGGTCATAATCAAAGAAACATTGCACCAAATTTCCATATAGTCAAGAAATAAATAGAAATTGAAAAATATTACACATCCAATATGATCAAATAAAGTTTTTAAAAATAATTTAAATAATTTTCCCTATGATTTAACCCGGTTTTACCCTTTTTACCCTTACCAAGGTGACACAAATTTACTAAGGATACTATTCATTTTGATAAATGATAAAAGTGAATGATTTAAAAATTTAGACCGCATAATTAAAAATATTTAATCGATTTTATAGGATTAAATTTCCAAAAATGGTTGAAATTAATTTAACATAAAAACCAAAAATGCAATAAAAAACATTTTTTTGGAAAAAATTATTTTTGAAGTATAAAAATATTTTCAATTCAAATTCAACAATAAAATTTATTCAAATGAAATTAATTGAATAATTAAAAATATTAGATATCAAATTTAACTTTAAAATAATTATAAATTCGAATATAACTCTATAAACTCTTGAAATAAAAATATATTTTTTAATAAAAATCAGTATTTGTAACTATTCACTAGAAAAAAATAAATCACTTTAGAAGAATCACAAAAATTCACTATTAGATAATATTCATATGATGATTTTAAAAATAATTTCATTTTTTGAAATATAATTTATTGTTGTTTTAGAAATTAATTATAATATTCTCACACAAAAAGAAATAAAATTTACTTTTGATGAAAATATATTTTGAATAATAAAATGATTTAACTAAATTTGGAGTGGTAATTTCCAAATAATTAAAAAACAGTTTATGAATAATATATATATTATTAAAATTAATTCTATTTATACCCTCCATTTCATTTAATTTGGCATAATAGTCATAAAATAATACTATTTTTTGGTTCATTTAAGCTTGATAGAGCGTGTTGTATAAACTATACATCATAATGTCCTTTAGATGTATATGGTTGTTAAAATCTCCAATCATCAAGAATAATAACCCGATTTGTTTCTATACCAGGTCATTATCACATTTCCAGTTATTCTCAAACCCTATTCAATAATTCAAATCCCATCTAATAGGCTCATCCCCAAGAATCAGACTCAGTGATGATCACTTTCCCACTAAAAATCAGGGGATATATAAATCCATTTTTCAATAATGGACACCCTCTTAAGGTTCCAATATCACCATGGTAATTGTTCTAAAAAATATAACATTATGAACTGTGGCTATAATATTATATGAAATATATGAGTATTCTTTTAATGTCCACCAACATGAATGTATAATCTCGTATAAGGGAGAACACCCATGAAACCCCATTCAGGTTACACAAACCTACTTACTCATGCTTATAATTTAGAAATATATAACCTTTACCATATTATTCATAAGTTTGTGGTTTCACATACCTCAATAATATATTTATACCCCTATTTAATACTCAACCTCCATAATTAAATCTCATCTAAGCCCAAACCAATCATGAACCTTCCACATGAGACCCTATCCCTAATAAATACCAAATTTAAATAATTTTAAAAGAAGATAACTAATTAAAAAATTTAATTAAAATTTAATAAAAAATGTAAAAAATAAATACTTCACTGAAAATAGGAATGTATACCCTAGTTAAAGTTTTTTTGGTTTTGAAATGGTTGAAACCATATTTAAATAAATTTAAAGTAATTGTAGAGAACTGAAACTAAGTTGTACATCAGTAATTGATTTGCAGAATATATTATAATTGTTTTATTAAAAAAATATTTTCATGTGGTTTCAATTTTTTATAGATGGTTTATAAGTACCTACTAAATATATCAATGGTTTGGAAAATCACTGATAAAGTAGCCCCCAAATAAAAAAAATTTGTAGCAGTTCACATAATGTAGCTAAAGGTTCCTCCAATATACCATATTTAGTAGTAGTTTTGTAAGATTCTACCAAATATTATATATTTATTAAATTTAAGACCATATTTGTCAATAGTTTTAAACATTTTTTCTTTTTTATTGGTTTTTAAAATCAATTCTAAAAATTTTATTGTATAAGAAAAAAAGTAGAGGGATCCCAAGTACGCTGCAATAATAAAAAATAGATATACAAAAAATTTATTCTTCTTATAAAATATATCAATATAATTAATTCCCAGATATCAACATAAAAAACATTATATAATGTTACTATATAATATTGAAATTAATAATGTGTTAATTTAATCAAAAATAAAATATTTCAGTGTTTGTTTATAAACATAACCCCCCTCAACATTAACCTCTCCAGAGTGGTCATGCTACTCCTAGAATCCGTCTCAAATTCCTACATGTAGTTTCTACTTTTTAATTATTTAAACGAACATTAGTAACAAAAATATTCCAAAAATATTAAAAATCTATAAGTTAGACTATCCCAAAAATTGTAGATAATGAAAATATTACCCTTAAATAAATTTATTTCCTATCAGGTTTAGGAAATGGTTAATGTTTATTTTTTAAAAATATTATTTTTCCATTGATATCTATCTCATAATCCTTATTTGGTAACCAAAGTGTTTTAAAAGTGTTTACTTTCATAGTTTTTTCAATATAATAAAAATTGTGGGTTCTAACTAATTAGGAAACTCATTTATCATTGAGTATAATAGTGTAATTTTTTATTGCATAGAGTTTCTTCCATAAGGGTTATTTCTTAATTTTTTTTGATTTATTGTCATTAAATTATATATTTAATTTTTCATCATAAAAAATCCTCACTAGTGAAAGTTATTATAATGAATTTTTCTTTATAAAAAAAGATGAATAATGTATCATCTTGTTATTTATTTTCATAAAAATAATCAGAATACATTACTTAATTCTATTTAAAACTAACATTTCATGGTTTTTTAATGATCTTTTATAGGGAATGTGATGGTATCATACTATATATATTTTATCACACCTTACAAACACACTTTATGGGTATATAGATTTTTTTTATCATATGAAGGCAATTTTTGTTGTATTCAACTGGTTATAGAACACTTAAATAAACTATGAAAATCAAAATGGAGAGTTGGGTGGGTTAAAAATAGCTACGATTATGGTCCAAATAACATTTATACAAAATCATGAATTTTATAAAACCCTTATTTTTTATTATATTCATTTTTGAAGATATTATATCACTTATATTATTAGTTATCATTTATTTTAAATGATTTTAGAGAAATTTATAAGATATATGGACATTGTTTTTAGTTATATTTGATTTCATTTACCTATAATCCCATGTATTATGATTTGATAAATATTTAATATTTATTTATTTTATATAAATATACCACCAAGAATGGCACTAGTGAAACAAAGAGAAGGGTCTATTAATTATTTTCTCTAACTAAACAGATTATTAGATCTTATAACTATGTCATACGTCTTTTAAACTATAGAAAATCATGGTATGTAAGATTAATGAGTACCTACCTGAGTAATGGACAATTATCAGTAATTAAATATTTTGAACCTTTCTATATTAAAGGGTGTTCAAGGACATATAATATCTAATAATCGGACAAAAAAATAAAATAAAATTTTGTGATCTGTTAGAAATATTAATCTTTTATAGTGAGGTTTGGAACATACACATTATATGGTATGAGTAGGAACATGTGGGAGTTAAAAGTGATTTTCAATCCTTATTGAAATATCATGGGGAAGGATTACATTCATTTTTTTGAAAAAAATGTTTTTACAGAGAGTATTTGATTTATATAAAAAAATGATTCCCTATTGATATATTTATCCCAACATATAGATGTTTTCTAATTTTCTCAAAATATTTCTTCGTATGAAACTATAAAAGATCATTTTTTTCAAATGTAATTGTGACTTGATATGATATAAAAATAATAATATTTTATGGCTGATCTCATACTTTGATTCTTTTAATAAGTTTCATATGGCTGAGATATATATTTTTAGGATGAATAGTATTGGATTTAATTTAGTTGTAACTAGTGTAACCCAATGTATCTCATCTATTCATAATATAAATCATGATAATGTTTGGAGGGAAGGTGTTTGAATTTAAAATAAAAATATCACACTATTTCATTAGTGTTTTTTATATAAAATCCTTATTTTTTCATGGGGTAGAGTATGACCATATAAGATGTAACTACCTTTAATACAAAAATATGTTTCATCAATGTAGATGTCTAGGTAACCTACAAAATTAGTGCATTAATCCTCAATAATAGGGTATTATGATAGGTTCATTAACTTTTATTTGTCTAAAAGTGTTGTATAATGCCTCCAAGGAAGAAATAGTCCACTCAAAACAAATTTTATGAAACCTAACTAACAAAATTCAGCATAATCTTACATAATACAATCCAAAGAGAACTCAATTTAATGTATAAAAATATTAATTAATTGAAATCATTATAAGTTTATATAATAAAAGAGCAAAAATGAACCTAGAATGACACAAAAAAATCAATAAATGAAAACTGATGAAAAAATAACTAATACAATTCCAAAAAAAACTAAACCGAAGAATATATGTTTGGTTGGTTATTATATGTTTATGTGTGTAAAATTAATGAATGTACATTGATAAACTAAATGGAATTAAGAAAATGTAGAATATAATTATGGATTTATAAAGTCAACCCATCCTAAATCCCCTACCTATTTTTTTATTAATTTAAGAATACTCCATTCCATCCTCTGAAACATAGTATTTAAAAAACTCTCCAAAGATGAAAAATGATCATACATTGTCTTAACAAGAATATAATAGTATTTAAAGTATTTTTAAGTGTATGAATTTCATTTCATGATTTAGGATCACAAACATATGTTACCCCTATAGATATGGTCAATGAAAAGATATACATGACCTACAAATGACATGTAATGAAGATGGTCCTCAACTAATCCCCCTCACATGGAATTAATTCTATTTTCTTAAAACATGTCTCATATTGTTCTCTAAAGATAATAAATTTAAGAATATAAGGTTGGAATTCCACAATTGTTTCTATCTACACTTAAAATTAAATGAAATAATAAATTTTAAAGTAATCTAATTACACTAAATGGTATTTAAAAATTTTCACCCCAATATTTTCTATCGCGTCATTCACATAACTTCCATTATATTTTTAGACAAAAAACTACATATCTGTCCACCCAATTGGTTGACCTACCTATTTAACCTATATAAAAAAACATAAACAAAATTTACTAATACTATATTACTTAAGGTGTTATTGATATATATTTTATAAAATAGAATGAAACCATTCTATCTCCCTTCATAAAGAAACTCTACATCCAAGATATTTAGGCAATTAATTTATTCTCATGACTATATGCATTTTTAAAATAGTGAACATAAAATAATTGTATATAAATAAATCATGATATGTTATTTAGAGAGTTTTATTAATATACTCATATATTATAATACAACTGAGGTGATTTTCCTTGGTGAAGATCAATAAATTCCTTCTGATGGTCCATGTTTCTGACCTTGAGGACCTTATCATACTTTTATAACATTTGTAGATTTGCATCATTAAATTCCAAGAACAATATCCACTTAAAATCATTCCATTTCTTAACTATTTTTTTTAATGTTCATGAACTTCAAATAAAATCATGGACATCAAAATAGAACAATATCTACAAATTAAATATATATAATTCATTATATTATTAACATACTCTGAAATATTGTTCAATTTATTCATATATGAATACATAATTAAGATTTCATATTTATCTGAATATCATACAACTCATTGTTTATGAGAATGTAATGTGCCACCAATAGAAATAATGAATTGTGAGGGACACCCCATCACATTCCAAATGTCAAAGATTCATCCCGTTAATCCCTACAACATCCAAAATTAGTACCCTATATACATAAAATGGGATGACTATCTTTAGTTATGTGAAATTAAAAACATCTTGTGTGTTGATTTTTGTCTCCATTATATTAATATTTTTTATTTTTCTAATATATAAATTAATAATTTATTATAAATGGGAAACAAATGATATCAGTTTTCAATACATAGTGAAATAATTGACATGGAAATAACCTCTAGATAGTAAATGAGTAATGGTATGAGTGTCTGATTTGTCCAAAATTCTCAATAGTAGTCACACAAATGAATGAAATCGTATTAGGATAAGTAAATATAGTAAAAAAACATATGAATTTTATGTGATAAAGTGTACCTTGTGTAGCATAAGCATATCGATTTCCATGTACTCTCTATTTAATCTCACCAGTAGAAGTTAAATGGTTGTACAATGAAATCAATAGACAATGTATAACACCAGATAGTCGACTAACTATTACTCCTAATATACTATAGGTAGTAGGATTAGAATGGTTTTCGTGTGTCATAAAGAAACTACCATATCAAAACCTCTTCAAGAATAGTACTCCAACAAAAAAATATCCACAAAACAACTAATTGAATTATACATGGAATTCAATTATAATTAATTATATTAATATTTATATTATTAAATGTTAAAAATATATCATATTTTATCTTATAATTTGTTTATTCCTGGTTGTTAATGTTTTTATCTTCATCCATTAAGAACATTAATTCTTCTAATTCTTCTTCAACAACCTCCCAGAACATATCAATGTTATCAATACCTATCGGGAAAATCCATGCAATGTCATATTGTTAAAAGGGATCAATTTTAGAACTTAATTCCCCATCATTACGAATACCATACATGTCTCTTTATTTCAGCGAGATAACAGTAATCCACCCTTCATTTATGATATCACCAACATAATTTACCATTTTATTATGAGGAATAAATAATATATAAATCATGTTATTTAGAATCACCAATATAATTAAACTAGGGGATGTTGATAGAAGTAAATTATAATGATTCATTCCCTACAACCCAGTTAATATTAAACAATCTTCATTTAAAAAACACTACTGAAGATTTACAAAGATAAATTATTTCAATAATATAAACTGAAATTCCATAGTAACCCTGATCTCCAACTTTAAATATTCTATGTTTTTTGGTTTCAAATTTTCCTCATGATCTATAGTATAAAAATTAAAACCATATGTATTTTATGTATTGAATATACGAAAATTATCAACTGGACCATGATCAGAATATATTAGATCTTTTGGTAGTTAAAATGAATTATCAATACTGGTTACCTATAAAAATGACATAAAATATTTTTATATTTATTATATATTTATCAACATATTGATATTAAAAATATGTATTAGATTAATACAATAAATTACATGAAAACAATAAATATTTTATTCATTAACTAATTTTTTATCTCAAACTCATTTAGAATTCATCTCCTTAGAAAAATTTTCATTTGTGTCCTAAATTCTTTGATAAATGGATCAAAAATATTAGTATTGAGTAGGATATATTTCTATTCTGGTCCTAACTGTAACTCGGTAAATGAAAATAGAAAAATTTCTATCTTCTTGACCTTATGTAAGAAATGTTGATGATTTATTTTTTTCATAAGAATTAATTATAATATCAGGAACACATTTAAGTAGATTGAATCTTATATGAAAACAATAAAATACATAGAGAATACAGTTAAAAACCCTTTTAAATGGTAACCTTATAAAAAATAACCTTGTGGTTGAGATTTATTTTCCATATGTTACATAAAATTACCATGACAAGTAATTTAAAAAAGTAATAAATTAATAAGTAAACTTCATAAGTGCTAACTAGAACAATTATAATCCATTATAAATGAAAATTTAAATAATGTTATTATTTATGAGATACATCCATCTACAATATATAGGTCCTAAAACATTAGCATCCATGACCAAATGATCATTCAAATGAATCAAAATTGTGAAATATGGTGGGTGAAGGATAAAATATAAATGAAACAATGTCCATACAATTTCTTCATGAATTTTATTATCTAAAATTGTCCCTAATTTTTTCATACTAATAATCTTGATTAATGTGAAAATGTGAATTATAAAATTAGTCATTTTTTCCACTAAGATATTATAAATTACCAAAATTAGAAACTAATCCATCAAAATATGCGAGTCATGTGATTTAAATCCATCTAATAATTAATTATTGAAATACACAGATTTGGAAGTGTTACTTGAATATGTATCATGCATAGTCTCATGTTTTAATCATTAAAGGAATGAGTATTTTTTATAGATTTTACTTGAAAAATTTACTACTAGATAATTCCCATTATCATTTTTACATAGATCTCACTAGATATTCAATTATTAAGTCCTTATGTTCATTTAGATGATCCTTAGAAAACATTTTCTCATTATGAATTGTATTAATCAAATTTTCACAGACATTATTATAAATGTGTATAACATTAAGATTGAGGATAAAAAATTATATTCCAAATTTATAATATCAAAAATTATTCTCCTTTTATTTCACTGTTATATTACACTTTTTTCTAATAATGTTAAAATTATTTTCTAACCTTCATTTTACTAAAATTCATATCCAAACTATGTAATGAAATTTGATAATTCTTCCCAAATATATTCTCTAAATAATAATTTTGGTGGATGTTTAAAATTTATATTTTTTTCATAGCATAAGTTTTTAATCTAAAATCACTGAGTTGTATAAAGTAATTTAAGATGAAAAATAAAACCCCACCCTTTTCTATAAGTCATTTTTTGAAGCTCATAATCAATTCTGAAAACTTGACAATCCAAATTGGTGCTTATTCAAACAAAAAGCATTCGTAGACACAAAATTTCAATTATGGAACACTTTAGGTATATGTTTATTTCAAATATGTTTTGCATTTTATGCATTATATGTTACAAATAAATCATACCATAAATAATTCAATTCTATGATAATATTCTAAAGATAAACATCGATGTTATTTTTAAGAATGTTTTTTCAATAATAATCATTGATAATATAAATGGGGTTTGTTATAAACACAAATAAAGATGTAAATTTTAATCAATAAAAACAATCATTCATATCCTATAATTACTAATTATAGTACAAAAAGTTTTGAATCCATTTTGTACTATTATTAAATGCACATTTCTTTGAAAATAAGATTAAATTGAATGTAATGAATCAAAGGTATTACACACTTCCAAATCTATATGAAATCACATGAACTCATAATTTCTCATTTCCAATTCATGAAATATCATATGTTCAATAGTTTTAGATGGAATAAATAATCTTCTCAATCATGTTTTTAATGTAATTTGATATAAAACTATCATTGTAGTTTTATTTTTCTATTTATTTATGGAAGTATGAATATTCAAACTAACATCATTACATTTTGAATTCTTTCTATATGTACAATATAATTTTCACATTTACCTATTTGAATATTCTTAGTAGTATAATATACAATCATTGGCTTATGAATGTATCATTATTTAACTAAGTATAATATTAATATTAACATTTTTAATATCATAAAAATTGAAATTGACTTTGATTAGGAAAATGCATCATTGAATAATTTAAATATCAAGGACATTTATTTATTTAAAATTCTATATATGAACTCAATTTAGTACAATGTAAATCGAAAATATAGTTTATCATACATGTAACAATATTTATATAATTCATGATTTCCATACTCGACTAACTCTAAAAAATGAAGTTATATTATTAATTATTTTTCCAATGTATTAGTCCCCAAAACATCATCCTTTAATATGTTATCATGTTAATCAGTTTTCCCTGTAGTTTTGGATGCATCTTTAACATGTGAAATATCATTATGTAGATCAAATTATGAGTTAATATCTTGATTCAATTTCCCTACTCAACCGAATCAATGTTTTTCAAGTATTGAATTTCCATTATTCTCCATCAGGGTATTAACATGATCATTATTATGAGGTTTTTTGTTTCTAAAAATTTGTACAAATTTTAATTCTTTATGCCATGATTTCCACATATAGTGAATATAAAATTATTTTAATATAAAGTACTCAAATAATTCATCTCCCTTCAATAATGTTTAAAAATTAAATTTTTGGATAAGAATTTTTATTCTCCCATCCATGGATCTATTTTCAATTACAAAATAAAAAAAATTAAACCCAATATATATGGAGATGTGTTTTGAGGCAATGTAATCAACCATTAAAACATATATAATTGATTACATATTCCTTAAAATAATAAGATAATTTTAAAAATATATTGGAATAAAATAATAAATTTTACATAAAGTAAAAATATACCTCTAAATCTAGAACAAAAAAAATCAATAAAAATTAAAAATGCATATTGATGTGTAAAAATTGTGATTATAAAAATCATAATCTTAAAAAAATAACAATTCTTACTATACACGTAAAAAATTTATAAAAAAACCCATCCCTGAATAAAGAAAAATTATAAATTCAAAATTATAATGTTCACCTCTCTTACCATCTTTAAATTATTTTTTTAATATGATCAAGATGAAGAATGGAGATTAGAATATAAAATAACAATCAAGGGTTATAAATTATTGTTAGCCATACTTCATTGTTAAATATATATCCCATTATTAGCTTTTAACATATAATATTTCTATGCTTTAAAATATCATCTTCAATTAATATATTTATATATTAATAAATTTTGATTTTTTCAACACTTCTATAATGTCTTCATGCACAAAATAGCACAAAAATAATATTATTATCAACCAAAAAATAACTAATATTTTAAAGAAGTGGGGTAATAACCATATATATAGTAAAACAATATCTATAAAAGATAGAATGGAAATCAATAAAAAACATAACTTCAATATATTTTTTTAATAAATTTTAATATGACTAACTTTACCCATAATCATATAGGATTATCAATTCATTAAAATATTAAATTAACGAACATCACATTGTTCTCATTATCTTGGCATCCTAAATCATCACTATATACCCATAAAAATTTCTCATGAAACTCATTAATGTAATAGAGAACCATCACTCCTCATTTTTAAAAACAATTGAAAAATGATCCAAGGACTTATAACATTCTCTCTATAAAGGGAAAATATTTGTAAGTATTGACTTTAGGATAACACATCCTTGACTTTTAATGGTGCTCTTATGAAATGTGTTCATCATAAACCATCCTTCAACAAGGTTATCAGGTGTTAAATATTTATTCAATTATAATTCATCGATAAAAATACTTAATTAGGTGTCTAAATCCATGAATTCACTATTATCATGAAAAAATGAAGAGAACCTATCAAATAGGAGATGGGAAATCTGTGATGAAGGAGGTGTATAAATAATGTTAGGGAATGATAGATAAAGGTCAATGATGAGGGGTAAGGAAATCACAGAAGAGCATGGTGATGATGTGGAGTCTGATGAGTTGATGATTGAGATAAATGAGTGAATGTTGGTTGTCAAATAAAATAATATATGGACTAAGGATTGATATATTAGTTTTAGGGAAAAGGGGGAATAGAATAATAATTATGGATTTATTTTAAAAAACACTTAGAAGGGTTTTTTCATAAAATATACTCATAAATACATGATTTTGGGAAAATTTTGGAAAAAATTTCTAAAAATTATAGAAATCCAAATTTAGTATCAGTTTTTAAAATCACCATAATATAATATCTGGTAAATATATATGTTCTTATAATGACCAGGAAATGTATACTCTAACTATACCATATGCAACATGGTTTGGATCACACTTGACTTACCCTAAAGTAAACTCACCACCAATTCCATAACCTCTAGCATAAATTTATCCATTTAATTCATACCAACCCTAAATAAATTATGGAAGTAACTATCTTATAATAGATTCATAGTAAACCATGGATGTTCTACCACTTTGACCCTTCTATAGACTCTATTAGTGAATCCACATAGTTAAAACATGACTATATAAAGAATTTTTGGATTCATCAACAAAAATATATCAACAACCCACTCAAATAAGGGTTCAATATTGAAGGAATAAATATAATAAGGATAAAGGGTGGAAATTAACCTAACATATGAATAAATACACCTTTTATCACCCTAAATCAAGGGAGGTTGAAGAGAAAGAGAGGAGAAGGTTCTAGCTCCCCCTTGGTCTTGACTGAATATAGAAAAAACCCATGGATGGAGTTTACAAATATAGGGGTGATAATTGAATTTATACCTCCATTGGAAAAACATATTGGGTGCTACTAGGTACCCAGTGTTGGGTATTGGCTAGTCAATGTCCCTATCTAGGGGGAATCTCTTCTAGAGGCCGAATTGGGGACCTGGTAGCTCACTACTACCATCGGCCTGTATTTTTTCATCTTGAATGCCATGAAAATAATTGTGGTTTTATTACATAAAATGAAACACCTCAAAAATTTCCTTTCAAACATTTTAAATAAATTAATAAATTTCAATTCTTAGTCCAAATCATAAAATTAGAAACAATCATGATACCTCACTCATTAGAACACCATATATTTATGACTGCTACGAAACTCGCTATTGTGGGCCATTAAAAACTACCCTCTATAACATTTATCATCCTGGAGAAGTATCCTGATGAATCACTCTTTTACCACAATATCTGATGATTCTAGATGCACACACCAATTTATATTCTCTCATTGGTTATTGTCATACTGATACCTCACCTGAACCAGTGAAACTTTTTAACACCCTTGATGACTCCAAATCCATCTTATTATAATAGTAATCATTCCATAATGTTGTGTTTTGATCATTATTTGAGTCAACAAACTTGATCGTGTACAAAATGTACAATTCATTATCCCACTACATTGACTATATCTAAAAATCAGGTGGCCCATGTACCATGATGTTGATTAATTTCTCCAATTCCTCATAATTCCCAACTCCTAGTTTCAATTGTGTATTCATGATTCCCCAATGTCAAGAACCAATGATTGATGTCACTAGACAAAAATGGATTTTCTTCTACTCAGTTCCATACTCGAACATCTCCTGAAAATTAAAATTATAAATCATAATTTTACACCCAAGACTATACTCAAAACATGATGCCTCTCTCCTTTTCACATGTCATCGTTAATTTTGTAAGAATTGAAAAAAAAAATATCTAGTTCCTCAACATTTATATTTCTAAAAACATGATTCCTATCTCCTTTTCACGTTAGTTATTAGACATACTAACCCAATATAATCATCACTAGTCAATAATCATACTCGGATATTTTTAATTAATTGAATAAAACATGACAACTTGTTTCCTAGATTTAATTAAAACCCATAACCACCTATGGGTTTTTTCTACCAATATTTCACCCTTGACATTCACCATGACCTTCTAAATTGCGTTTTATACACTCATACCTCTTATGGTGTTATTCCTACCATAAGATTTCCCTTATTGCCAATATATGAGTATAATACTACATATTTCATGCTAACATTCAAATACTAGCACTAATGCTCCTCTCTAATTATTTACATATAGACCTAGTACATAAGCCTTAGTCAAAGGTCAATACCTCTATAGTGCTCCATGCCACCATTTCTATATTAAATTATAATAATACATTTACCTAACTACCAGTCTCTAGGGTTACAAATTAAGTTCTATGACCTTTCTCATACCATATGATCCTTTCATTTCAACATGCATAAAACCACAACCTGAATTGTTGTAAATTCATAATCCCATCGGTGATCAACTAATCATTATTGATCACTCTTCTAATTCCTTAATAATTATACCAATCCACTCGACACCCACTCTTTCATTGGACCCAATGTTCATTATAACACAACATATCACAATATAAAATAGGGAATGACTCATTTCTCTGACTTGTTTACTATTATGGTATAACCAGAAATTTCATGACCCCTAAATAATTAATTACTTCACTACATAGACCCCATCCTATGCACTACTTATCTTATTACATTGGGTCCTACTGATCAATTCAGCTTGAAATTCTTTATAGAAACATATACTTTAAAAAATAAATGATATATCATCAAGTGCCAACATCCTTTTCCCATTCCTTAGTTAAGGAAAAATGTTTCAGACCATTAACCTATAATGTAATACCTAATATCACCCTAAGAATGTTTTTTTACATTATTACACCAACATAGAATCACCTATCTCTTATATATAGGGTATAATTGAGGAATCCTAAATCCTATCACAATATATAGTCACCTACCAAGTTCTTTCACCGATGACTGGTCTCCAGGAATCAATCATAGCTCTTAGATTAGACTAACATTCACACTAGTAAGGCTCATATGTCCCCATAATATATATATATATATCCTTATTACCCAATTTTTAGGTTCATGGGATTCATATACCCAATATTCTTATCCAAATGTTTTTTCAAAATTTCCACTAATCGGTACATCCTATATGTCAATGAAGGCTGATCACACCCCTATCAGCACTAAGACCACCAACCCATGTTAAATATAAAGAAACAATATTTTTAATCTCCCATAAATATATTAACAGTTACTTTCATATTACTAAGTCAAGGGTGCATCAATGAGATACCCACAATGGTCCCTAAATTACCCCAGTTTAAACCAATCATATATCCAAGAAACAACACAACAGTTTACAACCGTACTGGAAAACATGACCCATGTCATTGAGAGTCAAATCTAAAAATACTAGGATATTTGCCCCAATATTCTAAATAATAATTAATTAACTATATTTTAGTCAAAAATCAGTTTCTTGAAACACTATCTGTGTTTCCCAGATACAGTACTAATGCACCACTCACACATGAATACTTTTTCCTTGATTTCACCATTTGTTCATCGATTTTATAAAATAAAGAATATTCCAATCATTCCCATTTTGAGGAATTCAAATTCTTAACCCTTATATATTGATAACCTTTAAATTCATATCCCATTATGCACAATAATAAAAAAACACCCAGCTACTCAATTATACCTTTTGAATCACACAAATCATGTGTAATATCCATCAAACACTAGGATCTCCCACTAATTCTAAAGCCCACATACTTAAAGGTCATAGATCGTAAAGGAACAACATTTCTTATTCCTTAGATATTATAAGGAACCTGAAATGATAATAAAATCATCGCATGGTTTCTATACATATTGGTTATCCTATTCCCAAACATCCACTCTCATGTCATCACCATCATCACATACAGACATATATCAACTTTGTCTTTCTATAATGATTTGAATCTAAAAAATGTTACAATATAGTTTTTTAATTTAGAGTGTTTCAAATAATTTATTTAGAAAAATATTTTTGGAATTGTTATTGACAGTAAATATAAAACCCTTTTTAAGAACCATTATTTTGATCACATATAAGCATGAACATGTTATCTAAACGTATAGGCCAAAGATGATGTATGAACCAACACCTTCTGCAACCCCAATTCAAGATAAAGGATACTAAATCAATAAACTAAAATATCATATTTGAAAAAAATAAACACTACTATAATAATGAAAAACAATAAACTAATCCAAACTCATAGTAATCAAGCACATTTTCTCATATAGGTGTTGTCTAAACATAGTAAAAGCATCCATATTAGGTTCCAGAAAGTCCTATATCCATCTACAACATTTTAAGTAGAATGAGAAATGAAAATAATTGTTTTGATACCACTTTTAATCCTCATCCCAGTTAGATCAAACATCTTTGAACATGGTGGCACTATATAACCTCAATCAAGCCTTCTCATATTCAAAAACTATAAAATACTATTTCGGTTTGATAATAAAATTTGGGGAGACTATAACATCTATTATAATACCTATAATAATAATAATAATCAATAATTAAAAAATCCAAATAATGTATCAAATCAAAGCACTTAATGTAGAATAATATTATAAAGAAAACCACACCAATTATATACACCCGATAATGAAATATGTATCTCATATAGGAATAAAAACATATAATTGATGAAAAATCTTTTAATGGTCCGATTAGATACATGAAAAAAAATAAAAATGAAATAAAAAATGTTGACCTATACTAGTCATAGGATCACTTTATTCTTACCTCCAAACCATCTAGGATCCACTATCTCCACCAATTATATTGGTTCCATCACCCATGCATGCATGTCAACCATGAGATCTGCACATTCACTAAAGTGAATGTTTAGGGTTTGATCGTAAAACTAAATAATCAACCACCAATTTTTCACCTAATATAAACCAATATATATGTTTATTCATATTATTAACAAAAACTGTTTTATTAACATAATATTTATAAACATATCATATTGTTCAGTCCATAAAAATCCACTTTGATGGTTGACTCATAACAGATTTACTAGTGCTGGAATATGAAAAGTAATCCTATATACTGAACACAACATGTGGGTAAACAATCTATCACCCCACGCATTAATCAATAACTAAATCATATATCACTATAAAATGATCTATGGTGAATGAGGGATCACTAATTTACAATACAATGTAAAATACATATCACTATACTCATCAATAAGGATAGACGATTCACCATAAAAACAAATATTAAAAGTACATAATTTTATGGTGAAATATGTATCATTGTACTAATCCTAGGGTGAATTATGTAACTTTTCATGAATAATATGTCATCATACTATAAATAGGGAGAATGATGTATGTTCTTGTGAATTATGTATCACCATTAATCAATAGTGAAAATTATGTATTGATCAGTGAATGGTGTATCGAAAGACAAAAATTGGAAGGGAAAAGGATATATAACTAGCATATATTAGGTAAAAAATCTTTCACCAAAGGTAAAAGATATATCTTTATGAACCTAGATTAATGTTAATAATATATCACCATTTCATGTCACTAAGTGAAACATACATCATCGACATAACTATCCAAGGTGAATGATTTACCACTAATATACCAACCCAAATAAGTGATATATCACTAGTATAATAAATAAAGGCGGATGTTATACCACCAAACAATGTTCCCATGGGTTAATGATTTATCACCATGTAAATAAATATAAGATAAATTTACTCTCACCATAGGAAATAAAATTACAAGGGTGAAAAAATTGTAAGTATAAACATAATAATTAATAAAACATTAACATTAATAGGGTGAATGAGTTATCACCCAAAAATTTGTTTGACCAAATCCAAGGTGTTCACTAAGAAACCCATTGTCCATGAAAATTACACATATGAAACACTTTCCATGACATGCCTTCCTCAATGTGGCTTAGAACCCCATACAACTACGTATCTCACATGGTTCACACTATTGTGGAATTCATCACAAAAAATTCTTATGTTAAGGATATCTCACCACTTATCTATGTCAGTTTCTACCATTAAGGAACACTCAAAGATACCACATAAGGATAACAACTCATTTCAAATATGAGGATATCCCTAATTGTTCAATTTAATAAGTTTCTCATTGATATCCCATGGTGACATGGACATAGACATATACTTACTCAGCCTATAAGGATTGGAGTACATGTTACAAACAAGACGGTTCATACAAATTTATCATAAAATGGAAGAACCCAATTTGTTTTAGTAGTATATCATTCTCACATTCCCATATATTCTCATTCCTCTTACATTCATTCCCATACCATCTCATAGGCTCAACACTAGGCATAAATCTTACTAAGAATTGCTTCTCCACTAAACCTTCTTCAATCAATAGATTCATTGACTAATAATAGAGACCCTCATGAGTTCACAATATCACTTTATTATGGTTTCCCAAAAAATAAACCTACACATTTGAAGATATAAAATTAAACACCATGTCTGAGGAACAACTAAGGGTCCACCAACTCCAAATTCTTATATCACATATGGGATATGAACAATGATTTTACATTTAGTTCAATAAAACCCATGTATCTACATGTATAATTCACAAAACATTTGAATAACCATATCATCATCTAATATTAGGCACAACCTACTTCAATAATGGGGTCATCCCCTTAAGGAACGATCAACCACCATCACCTAAGACCATTAAAGACAGAACCCACTATCTACCACACACATAGGTCCATATCTTTTTATAATAACATTTATTATTAATTGTAAAATAATTATTTAAAATTTAAAACTATTAAGAATAACAAGGAAGTTCCACACCATACGATGTGTCCTTATAGAAAACTCATAAAATGAGTTGTGGATCACATCTATCAAACCCTTTATTTCACTACTAATAAAGTCCCACATATCATGAACTAATTAATAAAATTTATCTATCATAGTTGATTTATACATAAAATAATTTTTTGTACTAACTAATATCTAGAAATATGATACGCAACCACAGATGTTCATCCTCCCACATCCAGCATGATTCTCTAAGAGTAAATCCCCTTTATTATGACATTATTACACCATGATATGATGGAACAATCATTAAAAACTGACCCCCAACAAACTAATATCATGGAATAAGATAGAATCAATCAATATAAGAAATGAAGTGGGAGGAACACATCCTAAATGATCAATGGTGGAAATTCAGGTTTTACCAATTGTTTTAAAACCGTTAGTAAAGAAAATATTTCCCAAAGTTTTATTTCAAATCATTGGGAATGATTCCCCCAAATACACAGAGGCTCCAGCTCCCCCGTCCGTGCAATTGCAGCCCTAATCCAAAGCTCTACCGAAGACCTCTCTTTATCCTAGGTTGTCGAACTCCTTCCACATGATAGATCCATATCCATTCAATTTTATTTATTTCTAAAGTTTAAATTAGTTAGTGGTACCTTATTTTTAATGATATACATCTATTTGTTTTGATTTCTATTATGATTTGGTATAAACTATAGTTTTGTACTGTCTGTGGCATGGTATACCGAACACTTTGACTTCTTTTTTTTCTACACTTCAGGTGTCATGATTATGTGAATTACTTTTATTTGAAGTCTTCATAAAAACTCCTTCTGTGTAGAGTTTGTGAACCAGATATAAACTAATGGGTGTTGGTGAGACATATCCCCACTCAAAAATGGTAAAGGGTTTGTTTGGTCATATGGTCTTGAGGTGGGTAATGGATATAAGGATGGTCCATGTGAAGGGATTGGGGATGGTTGGGGTAGTGGGGTAGGTGGTTTCCATTTTTTTAGTTGAGTGATATGGTAGTTTCTATTGATTTTAGTTTAGTTGAAAATTGGATTTGGATTTCGTATATATAGTTTTAGTTCAAGGAATAATCGGAAGGGTAGTGATATTGAGGATGAATTGGTTGTTGGTTATAGGATGAATTAGAATTGTGATATTGGTTGGACTGGGTATAGGTAATTTTAAAGGTATTATATGGTAATTTCCTCCCATGAACTCCCCCACCCCCACCCTGACCCCCACCCACACCCCCTGGACACCCCCATTGGATATCCCCCACCCCCTACACACCCCACCCCCCTTGGGCATCCACCACTCCCTGGACACCCCCACCACCTGGACATCCTCACCTCCATGGATTGACCACCCCCCCTCCCCCTAGACACCCCCACCCCTGGATAACCCCTAACCCCTGGATAGCCCCCACCACCTAAACACCCTCATTCGACAAACCCCCACCCCACACCCCCAGCCCCATTGGGCAGCCCCCACCCCCTAAACACCGCTCTCCACCCTTGGACAGCCCCCCCCCCCCAGACACCCTCACCCCTGGACACCCCACCCCCTGGATAGCCCCCACCCCTGGACACCCCCACCCCCATGGAGAACCCCCACCTTCTGGGACCCTCCACCACTAGGACACCCCCTCCCCATGGACACCCCCACCCCTGGACACCCCCACCCCACTGGACAACCCCCACCCCCTTAGACAGCCCCCCCTGGACACCACCCCACCTCTTGGACACGACCCCACCTCTTAAGTGCTTGGCCCAGTTTTCAAATTGGAATTAACCATGTTCGTGATTTTCCCATTCCCTAATGACATTTTCTAAGTGACCTATATAGACTTATAAATTGATTTTTTTATTTTTTTTGATAATTTTAATGGTTTATTTTGAATGAAATGGCCAATTCATGATGGTTTTAAATTCTTAATTAATAAATAGATTTTAAATAAAATTACCCTAAGTGGGGATATAGGGAGTGGGGGCTATCCAGGTTTGGGGGGATTTCAGGGGTGTGGGGGAGGGGGTGTGGGCAGTCCAAGGAGGGGGGTGGGCTGTCTAGGTGGGGGAGTAGAGGGTGTCCAGGGAGGGGTAGGGGTATGAAAACCCTACTTTTTATTACCCAATTAAACATAATTTATTACATAAACTTAACTTGATACAACATAGAAGATTAAGAGGTCTAGTGTCTCTGGGTCTTAGGATCATTACATAACAAATTAAAACATGTAATATAACATCTTTATTGAAAACATACTTTACATGACCACTACGTTCCCTCGTACTTAGCATTTCATGGGATAACCTGAGGACATGCAAAAGAAAACGGTGAGCTATAAATCCCAGTAAGTGAATAATCATGGAATAACATGAGGAATACAATTCATGTTAGAAAATATTTATATAAATAGATAATGGGAGAAGAATAAACATAAAGGAGTGATAAATAATGATAATCATAACATGGAAATGTGGCAACAACACTTAACATGGAATTAGCATGAGACAAGGCTCATTGCACATGAAGCAGGAGTAAAACCTCATTGCACATGAAGCAGGAGTAAACCCCTATTGCGCGTGAATTAGTATGAGTAAAAAATCATTGCACATGGTGTATCATGATACTATACATTACCCAATGCATTGGAGCTCTATCAGGGATCACCCTTCTTAAACATTTCATTTCATGCATAAGTGTGCCATAAGGATCATAAAACATTGAATCATTAAACATAATATTTTATTCCACAATAAAATAATGTGGAATAAATACATGAAAATATATAAAAAATAAGTAAATGTGCATAAAGGTGAATAATTCTGATAGATTAATGGGCACGGTATTCACTACACAATGAATTTGGCTTGGAAAAGCGTGGTGCAATTTCGGCATCATAACGACGTGACATAAGAATTCATAAAAATGGATGATGAAAGGGAAAGGGGTGTATCGTCGTATTTACATGACATGGACATTACGGGGGTCATATAGATGAAATTACCAACAAATTTAATGGAATTTAGATTCATTATACAAAATAATTGCTTGAATGTAAATGAGGAGAGAGAAATTCCTTTCGGAATTTCGGCATAGTAACGGGTGTACATGTGAGAAATTTAATGGGAGAGAAAGGGGTCTTACATAATTAAAACATAAAAAGGGTAGTATGGGTGAGGTTCAAAACCATACCCCAACATTTATAATTGAAATTAAAAGGGCATAACAATTTAATGAATATTGGACAAAAATGAGAAAGAAAGAAAAACCCTTACTTAAAAGTGTGCTTCCAAAGGCTTGAGAGAGGCTTGAGAGAGGATTCTTGGGAGATTGGGGCACTTTAAGATGATTATAGAGAGATTATGATAGAGGTTGGATGAACTTTTAAGGATTTGAGTGAGGAGGAATTTGGAGCTTGGGTGGGTTTATATAGGAAAGGTGAGGGAATTCTTTATTATTTTGGTTTGGGCCACCTCATATTAAACTAATCCAAACCACAAACTGGCCCATCATTATTGCCCATGGTTTTTGGAAAAGGAAATTGGAAAAACATTTTATTAGTCCAAAGTCCAAACTACTTAAAATAATGGGGTTGCTTATGCAGAGGAGAGTCACACTCCTAAGGAAAATAATTTAAAAACACAAAATTTTTTATAAGTCTTGAAGGGTCCACTAATGCTTTTTAAAATAAATCAAACAAACCCAAAATAAAATTCTTTTAATGGTAAAACATATATTGTCTGAAAATAAAGTTTTTAGTATTTTATTACATCACTATTAGTTCATTATGATGTTATAAAACACATTATATATTTAAACAATATTTAATTTTTACCCAAAAATTTGACAGACTCAAGAAATTATGACAAATTCACCATTGGTTAACATTGACATCTTGATTCTAGAAATAATATTCTTTTTATTTAAATAATTTTCTAAATATTTTAATTTTCAATTTTAAAATAAAAACCTACATTTATAAAAAATTCATGGGTTTTTGACAAAAATGGTTTTCAAACCTTAATAAAAATTAAAATTCCATTCATAAAAGTATACGATCATTTATATTTAATAAAAATTAATTTAACAATAATAATAATATTTTATTAAAATATTATTTAATTAAAAAATACATTAATTCATCAAAATATGTTTCATAGTTAAACATTAACTAAAAATACTATTTGTGCTTTAAAAACTATTTACAAGGTAACAATAATAAAATTAAAGTATATTCATTATTATAAACAAAAATAATATACATGAAAATTGTACTAGGGTATTTTTACATAACTCCTTATAACACTCGCATAAGACCGAAGAGTAAGGTGTGCGATGGTGATAAACTCTTTGGGTGGCTTGGATAACATTGCTTGGGTGGTAATATCTTACAACTTCTACTTCTCTTGTAGGCGGTCCCACTCGAGCCTAACATTTTCATGCTTGGATTGGGGTTTATTAAGAGAAAATACCAAATACACAACCTCCTTTCAGAGCTTTAAAAAATGGGCTTTATATGGGGCACATCTACTAGATTACGCCATCGCTTCCTTGGTATGAGTATGTTTGATTTGTTAAATCCCTATATTTATACTAATCATGTGATCACTGTTCAACAACTATATTAGAAATAGTCACAATGTTTAACAGTATTTTGAAATCCAAAAACATAAAACCAAAGAAGTTGACATTTTATATTAACATTTTACATAAATAGACATTTAATTAGATCAAGAGGGATTTCCATAAAAGAAAGTTTGGGTCCTTACAATCTTCCCCCTTAAGAAATTTCACCCTTGAAATTTCCTTTTCCCACACTAAAACAGATGTGGGTAACTCTTCTTCATAATTTCCTCTGATTCCCACACTGATTCTTCAAAATTTTGGTTTCACCACAACACCTTGACAAGGGTCATCGTCATATTTCGTAGAACTTTTTATCTACGATCTACGATCTTCACTAGTTGTTCCTCATAAGAAAGATCATCCTCTAACTGTACCACCTCTGAAGAGAGTACATGTGAAGGGTATAGTATGTACTTACATAAGAGGGATACATGAAAGACATCATGTACTTTGTCCATGGTAGGGGGAAGTGCTAGTCGATAGGTCACAACCCAGACATGACTCGAAGGGGCCGACGTACCTTGGACTTAACTTCCCTTTCTTTCCAATCCTCATGACCTTATTCCATATAGATATGCATAGGAATACTATGTCTCCAACTTTAAAATCAATGTCTCATTAATGGTCATCTACATAACTATTCTGGGCAGTCTGGACTGCCTTGATATGCTGCTGAAATGTTTTAACCATCTCCACCATTTTTTCGACCATTTCTGGTCCAACCACATTACGCTCACTGACCTCATCCCAACACGCCGGTGTTCTAAACCTTTTCCCATAATGGGATTCATATGGTTCCATTTGGATGCTCAAGTAGAAACTATTATTATAATAGAAATCAACCAAATGAAGATGTTGATACCATCCTCCTTTAAATTCCATTGATCACACTCTCAACATGTCCTCAATTTTTTGGATATTCAACTCATATTGGCCATCAGTTGGAGGATGATAGGTCATACTAAAGTTTAGTTCAGCATTCAGAGCACGTTGACAAATCTTCCAAAACATATATGTGAATCTTGTATCTCAATCGGACACAATAGATAGTGGTACTCCATGAATCCTTACCACTTCCCTGATATATATCCATTCCAGTTGGTCCAATGTGAAATCCTCCTGAATAGCAATAAAGTGTGTAGCCTTTGTAAGACAATCCACAACAACCCAGATTGCATTGTGGACTTTGGATGTCTTCGGAAGTCTGATGACAAAGTCCATGGTGATGTTCCCCCATTTCCATTCTAATATGGGGAATGGTTGCATAATCCCCGTAGACTTCTGCCTCTCTACCTTCACTTGTGGAAAAACCAAGAACTTTGATGTATATTCAGTGATCTCTTTATTCATATTATCCCACCAATAATGCTCTAGGAGATCTCGATAAATATTTTTGTTTCCTGGGTGAATAGAAAAATTTGAACTATGTGTATCATTAAAAAGTTCATTCTTCAACTATGAACTTGATGGAACACATAGTCTTTTCCCAAATCTCACAATTCCTTCTTCATTAACATTAGACTCAGAGGATTTCCCTTTTCTGATAGCTTCCACTTTTTCTTGAATTCCTGCATCATCCTTTTGAGCATCCTTTAACCTTCTAAAAGTGACGGTTGAGCAATCATTTGTGAAAGGATTGCTGATTTTACCTTCTTTATGATTCCTATGTCCATCTTCATCAGATCTAAGAAGATTGGATCCTTTTTAATTATCATCAATGATAGAATCGCTGGGTCATTTCTACTTAGGGCATCCACCACCTTGTTTACTTTCCCAGGGTGGTAATGGATTGATTAGTCATAGTCTTTGATCATATCTAACCATCTTCATTGGAGCATGTTCAACTCTTTCTGTGTGAATATATAATTGAGGATTTTTTGGTCCGTATATATTTCACAATTCTCCCCAAATAGAAAATGCTGACAAATTTTCAAAGCGAAGATCACTACAGCCAACTCTTGGTCATGTGTTGCATAGTTTTGTTCAAGAAAATTCAATTTCCTTGAATCATAGGAAATGAATTTGTCAATTTGCATCAACACACATCCTAGTCCCTTCTTCGAAGTATCACTGAATACCTTAAAAAGTTCTCCATTTGTGGGTAAAGTGAGTACATGTGTAGTGACAAGCCTCCTTTACAACTCCTTGGAGCTTTCTTCGCATTCATCACTCCACAAAAATTTTACTTCCTTCCACGTTAGCTTGGTAAGAGGGTTAAGCAATCATGAAAAAATTATCACCAATCGTCGATAATATCCAGCTAACCCCAAGAAGCTAAGGATATCCAATAATGAAGTTGGCCTCAACAATCCCCCAATTGCATCTGTTTTGGAGGGATCCACAGATATCTCTTTGCTTGTAGTGATATTACCCATGAATGAGACCTCCTTATACCAGAACTCGCACTTTATGTACTTTTCATAGAGCTTCTCCTTCCGCAAGGTCTCTAGTACAGTTCTTAGATGCTCTTCATGATCCTCCTTGGTTTTGGAGTATATTATAATATCATCTATAAAGACTACCACTAATTTGTTGAGGTATTCTCTAAAGAATTTATTCATCAAGTCCATGAATATTTCTGGAGCATTAGTGAGTCCAAAAGGCATTAATATGAATTCATAGTTCCCGTATCATGTATGAAAAGTAGTCTGGGGGATATCTTCTTTCTTCAACCATACTTGATAATATCCTAACCACAAATCCACCTTGGAGAATTATTGTGCTTCATGTAGCTAATTGAACAATTCATCAATTCATGGGAGAGGATACCGGTTCTTTATCATGATTTTTTTAAGCTCACGATAATCGATGCAAAGGCACATTGACCCATCCTTCTTCTTGACAAAGAGGAATGGTGCACCCCTTGGTGAAGCACTTGGGTGTATAAATCCTTTCTCTAGATTCTCCATTAGTTGTTTCTTTAAATCCTCAGTCTCCAAAACAGCCATTCTATACTGAGTCGTTGATATTGGCAACACCCCAGGTATAATATCAATTGATAATACAACATCTCATCTAGGAGGAACACCAGGAAATTCCTCGAGAGACACTACAGTGGATTCCATCATAATAGGTATGTCTTCTAGGATGGTTTCCTCCTTAGACTCAATCATCTAATCCAGATACACGTGGTCATAGGGCAGTAATATCCATGCTTGAGATGATGGAGCTAAATAAGGTTCATCTTCCTCTATTCACTTGTAAAGAATCGGGGGTTGATTCTCCCCTTGGATGGTGATTTCCCTATCATAGAAATTAATGTTGGATCTATTTAAAGAAAGACAATCCATGCCATGAATTGCATCAAATTCTACCAAAAGATGTATGATGAGGTTTTTCAGGAAGTTTAATCCCCATTTTATGACAGGGGACGAGTTATATTCATGTGATGAAATGATTTCACCATTTTTCGTAATCACTGACATCATCACTTCCATGATTTGAGGTGGTGATGGGATTGTTCTACTAAACATTCAAGATATAAAAGAATGTATAGAACCTAAATCAAGACGTACATTCAATATTATTAAATGAATAACTAGTGTACTTTTCACCACATCATTGTCGGGGTTCAATTCAATAGTAGTTATGCAAAAAGATATACCTTGATGCCTTGGAGGTTGTTGGTTGCCTCCTAAAACCCTTGGATTAGGGAACTGATTTGTAAGATTCCCTGGTTCTTTGTAGTTGTAGCAATCAACCACGTGTCGATGTTCCAACTGATAATTACTCTACTTTTTCGCAGTCGTAGGTCTTTCTTGCCGATAGTTAATTTCTAGGTGCCCTTCTCTTGCACACATAAAGCATTTCCTCATCCCCTTCATGCAATTTCTGGGGTACTTCATTCCACACGTTTGGCAAGTGGGGTGTTGTATCTTCTTAGCACTGTTGAATTTATCTATCAGACCTCAAGAATTGAAGTCCACCTTACGCTACTTATCCTCATGATACCCCTGAGATTATATGATTTCCATTTTGACCCTAAGGTCTCATTATACAATTTCTTCATAGTTGTTGAAGTCACAGATCGGTAGCTCTTTCCGCAGGATATGTTTCATCCCACAAAAGAAGCAGTCAACCCTGAATTCAGGGGTCATGACAAAGCTAGAGGCGAATTGTGAAAGCCTTGTGAAGTTTTCCTCATATGCACCGACAGATTCGTCGTCTTTTTTCATGAGTGAAAGGAAGCACCTTTCCTTCTTATACCGGACGGTGCGTAGAAAATATTTATCGAAAAAAATCTGTTGGAAATCATTCCATTCCAATGCCTTGATCTCCTCATCAGGCTTCATATTTTTTTATAAATGTACACCATTGATCATCTTCACCCTCTATACGATAAGAGGCTCGGATAACCTTCTCTTGTTTAGAAAATTTAAGGATGGAGAAGATCTTTTTAAATGGAGTTGATCCATTGTTAAACAATTGATGGACCAGATGATGTATTAAAAGTATGAGTCCTTTGTCTCAGGAAACTCTCAATAGCGACTTATTATTTCTTGGGGGGTGGGGCTTGAAATTTTCTCTTGAACCATGTTTCTATTCAAATCTTCAGTTATCTGAGATCTAAGCTTGACAATGTACCCAATTCCCGCTCTCATTGGATTAGGCATCTCATTAGTATAGTTATCACATTGATCTTCACATCGGTTGTTAGCCTGAGTCCTCCTATTACTGGCCATTGGCTGGAATAAAAGGAATGTTTGGGGTAACATATAATGGGTAATCAAATGTAAAAACTGATGACTTATAAATAAATTTAATTTCCTTAACATATGAATCTATTGGCTTAAGTCTATGTTATCTATGATCTACTTTCTAACCTATATTAATAGGTATTTTTCCCATAATAATGGTTCATACTAATCTTGTGAATCTACCAGAGCATATCCCCTGGGAGTGTCGTAACCAAGAGTGCATCAAGGCCCATTTTCATGCACCAGTTCTTGTTCATGTCTAGCTCAAAGCAGTGTTTTCGGGTTTTACCTCTACGATACATCTGTGACAAATCCACCTTTACCTGATCGTATCCAAACAGGGATGCATTTTCTTGGTAAAAAAATAACTCAATACTCAAAAAAACATAGGGATGTTTTTATTATAAATATTCTTGTCTCTAGGGATTTACTAGGGTTTTATATTCATATTCCCAAAAATAATTAAACCTATCCTCTGACACCAACTATGACAACCCTGCTTTTTTTTACACAATTAAACATAATTTGTTATGTAAACTTCACTTGATAAAACATAAGAGATCAAGAGTTCTAGTGTCTTTGGGGATTAGGATAACTACTTAACAACTTAAAACATGGAATACAACATCTTTATTAAAAACCTTCTTTACATGAACACTACATTCCCTCGTACATAGCATTGCATGAGATAACCTGAGGATATGCATAAGAAAAGGGTGAGCTATAAACCGTAGTAAGAGAATAATAATGAAATAACATGAGGAATACAATACATCTTAGATAATAGACATATCAATAGAGCACAAGATAATTATAAACATAATGTCATGATAAATCATGATAACCATAACATGGAAATGCGATAACAACACTTAACATGGAATTAGCATGAGCCAAGGCTCATTGCACTTGGAGCATGAGTAAACCCTCATTGCACATGAAGCAAGAGTAAACCCTTGTTGCACTTGAATTAGCATGATTAAACAACCATTACACATGATGTATCATGAGAATATACTTCACCCAATGCATTGGAGCACTATTAGGGTGCAGCCTTCTTAAACATTTCATTTCATGTATAAGTGTGCCACACAGATCATAAAACATTGAATCATTCAGCATAATCATTTATTCCATGATAAAAAATTGTGGAATACATACATGAAACTCATTAAACAATATGTAAATGTGAATAAATTTGAATACCATTGATAGAGAAACAGGCATGGTATTCACTTCATAATGACTTTGGCTTGGAAAAGCGCGGTGCAATTTCGGTAGCATAACTGCTTGACATAAGAACTCATAAAAATTGTTGATGAGATAGAAAGTGGTGTCTCATCATATTTACATGACATGGACATTGAAGGAGGCATATATATACTTTTTTCAACAAATGTAATTGAATTTAGATTCATGATACAAAATAATTGCTTTAATGTAAATGAGGAGAGAGAAATTACTTTCAGAATTTCGGCATAGTAACAGGTTTACATGGGAGGCATTTAATGTGAGTGAAAGGGGTCTCCCATAATTCAAAAAAATAGGGAATTATGGGGGAGGTGTGAAACCATACCCCAACATTTATAATTGAAACTAAAAGGGCATAATAATTTAATGAATATTGGACAAAAATGAGAAAGGAAGAAAAACCCTTACTTGGAAGTGTGATTACTAAGGCTTGATAGAGGCTTGAGAGATGCTTCTTGGGAGCTTGGGGCACCTTGGGAGGATTCTAGAGAGATGAGGGAAGAGTTTGGATAAAGTCCAATCGCTCCGAGTGAGGAAGAAGTGGGATCTTGGGTGGGTTTATATAGGAAAGGTGTGAGAATTCTTTATTATTTAGGTTTGGGACACCTCACATTAAACTAATCAAACCACAAACCAGCCCATGGTTTTTTCCCATGGTCTTTGAAAAAGTGAAGTGGAAAAAATATTTTATTTCGTCAAATTCTGATCTTTTTAAAATACTGGGGTTGCTTATGTGGAGGTGAGTCACACTTCTAAGGAAACAAAATTTAAAAAGACAAAATGTTTAATTAGTCTTGAAGGGTCCACTAAAGCTTTGTAATTTAAATAAAACATACCCAAAATCACATTATTTTAATGGTAAAACATATATTGGCAGACCATAAAGTTTATAGTATTTTATTACATAACTATTGGGTCATTATGATGTCATAAAACAGATTATATATTTAAACGTTATTTAATTTTTGCCAAAAAATTGGATTGTCTCACAAAATTATGAAAAATTTCCCATTAGTACCATGGAATTGTTACATAACCCCTTATAACACCTGCATAATACCAAAGAGTAAGGTGTGCGATGGTGACAAACTCTTAGGGTGGATCGGATAACATTGCTCAGGTGGTAATCTCTAAGAACTTCCACTTCTCTCATAGGTGGTCCTACTTGAGCTTAACATATTCAAGCTCATCTTGGGATTTGTCAAGAAAGAATACCACACATCCTCCTTTCTGAGCACTAACAAATGGGCTTCGTATGGGGCACATCTATTGGATGAGGCCATTGCTTCCTTTGTCTGAGTAAATTGGAGATGTTAAATCCCTATATTTATACTAATCATGTGATCACTGTTCAACAACTATATTAGAAACTGTCACAATTTTTAATTGTATTTTAAAATCCAAAGACATAAAAACAAAGAAGTTAACATTTTATATAAACATTTTATATAAAGATACAGTTAATTAGACAAAGAGGGATTTCCATTTATGAATGTTCGGGTCATTACAATCTTCCCCCCTTAAGAAATTTCACCCCTGAAATTTCCTTTTACCACAATAAAATAGATTTGGGTAACTTTGGTTCATCATTTCCTATGATTCCCATGTCACTTCTTCAAAATTTTGGTTTGGCCACAACACCTTGGAAAGGTACATTGTCTTATTTTTTTGAACTTTTTCTCTACGATCTAAGATCTTCCCTAGTTTCTCATCATAAGAAAGACAGTCCTCTAACTGTACCATGTCTTAAGTGAGTACATGTGAAGGGTTCAATATGTACTTTGTTAAGATGGATACATGGAAGACATCATGTACTTTGTCCATGGTAGGTGGATGTTCTAGTCGATAGGCCACAACCCCGACACGATCATGAATCTCAAAGGGGCCGATGTACCTTGGACTTAACATCACATTCTTTACAATCCTCATGACCTTCTTCCATGGATATATTCATAGAAATACTATGTCTCCAAATTTAAACTCAATGTCTCATAGACAATTATCTCCATAACTATTTTGTTGTCTCTGGGCTGCCTTGATATGCTGCTGAATGATTTTCTCCTTCTCCACCATTTCTTCGAGCATTTATGGTCCAACCAGCTTACGGTCACCAACCTCATCCCAACACACCAGTGTTCTGCACCTTTTCCCATAAAGTGCTTCATATGGTTCCGTCTGGATGCATGAGTGGAAACTGTTATTATAAGAGAACTCAACTTGAGGAATATGTTGATACCAACCTCCTTTAAAGTCCATTATGCATGATCTCAACATGTCCTCGTGTTTTTTCATAGTATACTCTGATTGGCCATCGGTTTTTGGATGATAGGCCATACAGATGTTCAATTCAGTATTCAAATCATGTTGAAGAATCCTCCAAAACATAGAGGTGAATCTTGGATCTCGACCAGACACAATAGATAGTGGTACTCCATGAAGCCTTACCACTTCCCTGATATATATCTATGCTAGTTAATCTAATGAGAAATCCTCCCTCATAGCAATGAAGTGTGAAGCCTTTGTAATATGATCCACAGCAATCCAGATTGCATTGTTTCTTTTTGATGTCTTCGGAAGTCCGGTAAAAAAGTCAGTGGTGATGTTCCCCCATTTCCATTCTGGTATGGGCAATGGTTTTATCATCCACTTAGAATTTTCCTCTCTACCTTCAATTTTTGACACACAAGTCACTTTAATTTATATTCAAAGATCTCCTTCTTCATATTATCCCACCAATAATTCACTTGGAGATCTCGATACATCTTTTTGTTTCCTGGGTGAATAAGGAAATTTGAACTATGTGCATCATCCAAAAGTTCCTTCTTCAGCTCTGAATTTTATGCAAAACATAGTATTTTCTAAAATATCACAATTCCTTCTTCATTAACATTAAACTCTAAGGATTTCCCTTTTCCAATAGCCTCCACTTTTTTATAAATTCCAACATCATCCTTTTGAGCATCATTTAACCTTTCCAAAAGTGACGGTTGAGAAATCATTTGTGAAAGGAATGATGATGTTCTCTTATTTATGATCCCATGTCCATCTTCATCAAATCTAAGAATATTATATCCTTTTTAATTCTCATCAATTATAGAATTGATGTTTCCTTTCTACTTAGGGCGTCCACCACCTTGTTCACTTTCCTAGGGTGGTAATGGATTAAGCAGGCATAGTCTTTGATCAGCTCTAACCATCATCGTTGGTGCATGTTCAACTCTTTCTGTGTGAATATATACTTGAGGCTTTTGTGGTCTATATATATTTCACACTTCACCCCAAAGAGACAATGCCGCCAAATTTTCAAAGTGAAGATTACTACAACCAACTCGTGGTCATGTGTTGGATAATTCTATTCATGAACATTCAATTGCCTTGAAGCGTAGGCAATGACTTTGTTCTTTTTCATCAACAAACATCCCAGGACCTTCTTCGAAGGATCAATGAATACCAGAAAAAGTTATCCTATTGTGGGTAAAGTGAGCAAGGGAATAATGATAAACCTCCTTTTCAACTCCTTGAAGCTTTCTTCGCATTCATCACTCCAAGAAAATTTTACTCCCGTCTGAGTAAATATGGTAAGAGGGTTGGAAAATCGTGAGAAATTTCTCACAAATCATCGACAATATCCAGCTATCCCCAATAAGCTAAGGATATCTGTTACCATTATTGGACTTGGCCATAAATCAATTGCTTCTATTTCAGAGTGATCCACAGATATCCCATTTCATGTGATGATATGTCCCATGAATGATACCTCCTTCAACCAGAACTCATGCGTGATGTACTTTTCATAGAGTTTATCCTTCCACAAGGTCTCTAGTACAGTTCTTAGATGCTCCTCATGATCGTCCTTGGCTTTGGAGTATATCAGAATATCATCTATAAATACTAACAAAAATTTGTAAAGGTAATCATTAAAGACTCTATTCATCAAGTCCATGAAGATTGTTGGAGAATTAGTGAGTCTGAAAGGAATTAATATGTATTCATAGTTCTCGTATCTTATATGAAAAGTAGTCTTGGGGATATCTTCCTTTTTCACCCTTACATGATAATATACTGACCATAAATCCACCTTGGAGAAGTATTGTGCTCGACGCAGTTGACCGAACAAGTCATAAATTCAAGGGAAATGACACATATTCTTTATTGTGATTTTGTTAAGATTGTGATAATCGATTCAAAGGCGCATTGACCCATACTTCTTCTTGATGAAGAGGACTGGTGCACCCCATGGTGAAGCACTTGGGTGTATAAATCCTTTATATCGATTATCCTATAGTTGTTTCTTCAACTCCTCAGGCTCTACAACAGCCATTCTATACAGAGTCTTGGATATTGGCAATGCCCTAGGTATAAGATCAATTTAGAATTCAACATATCTTCTAGGAGGAAGACCAGAAAATTCCTCTAGAAACACTTCATCGAATTTCCTCACAATAGGTATGTCTTATAGGATAGTTTCCTCCTTATACTCAATCCTCTGAGATAGATAAGTGTCCTCATAGGGTAGTAATATCTATTCTTGAGATGATGGTTCTAAAGAAGGTTCATCTTCCTCCTTGCACTTGTTAAGAATCGGGGGATGATTCTCCACATGGAGAGTGATTTACCCCTCGCGGAAATTTATGTTGGCTCTATATAAGGAAATCCAACCCATGCTAGAATTGAATCAAATTTCACCATAGGGAGTTTGATGAGATTTTTCGGGAAGTTTAATCCACATATTATGATAGGGGAGGAGTTATATTCATGGGATGCAATGATTTCCCCATTTTTCATACTCACCGACATCTTCACTTTCATGATTTGTGGTGGTGCTAGGATTTTTCTACTAAACATTTGAGATATAAAAGAATGTCTAGAACCTGAATCAAAAAGCATATTCACTATTCTTGAATGGATAACTAGTGTACTTTTCATCACTTCGTTGTCGTTGTTCACTTAGGTAGTAGTGATGGAAAAATCTCTCCCTTGCTGCCTTGGAGGCTGTTGGTTGCCTCAAAAAACCCTTGGCTTAGGGCACTGATTTGAAAGATTCACTATTTCATTGTATTTTTAGCAATGAACCACGTGTTGAGGTTTGAACAAAGCGTTCCACTCCTCTTTTGTAGTCGTGGGTCTTTCTTGCCAACAGTTAATAGCTAGGTTACCTTCTCTTCCACACCTAAAGCATTTCCCCATCCCCTTCAGGCAGTTTTTGGGGTGCTTCTTTCCACACCTTTGGCAAGTGAGCTACTGGATCTTCTTAGCACTATTGGATTTATCCACTGGACTTCCAACATTGAATTCCACCTTATGCTTCTTATCCCCATGATACCCCTGAGATTATTCAATCTCTATTTTGACCATGACGGCACATCAGAAAATTTCCTCATAGTTTTTGAAGTCACAGATCTCCAACGCTTTCCGTAGGCTAGGTTTTATCCCACTAAAGAAGAAGTCAACATTTCATTCGGGGGTAACGACAAAGATAGAGGCGTGTCGTGCAAGCCTTGTGATGTTTTCCTTTAATGCCCTGAAAGATTCATCGTCTTTTTTATTGGGGTCAAGGAAGTCCCTTTCCATATTAATATAGTGGGTGCGTGGAAAATATTTATCGAAAAAAATCTTCTAGAAATCATTCCATTCCAACACCTAGATCTCCTCCTCAGGATTAATATTTTTGATCAACATCCACCATTGATCAGCTTCACCCTCCATGCGAAAATCAGCCAGGAGAACCTTCTCTTGTTCAGAACATTGAAGGACGGAGAAGATTGTTTCAATGGAGTTGATTCATTGTACAGTGATTGAGGGAGCAGGTGATCCATTAAAGGTAGGGGGCCTTTGTCTCATGAAGCACTCAATAGTGACTTGTTCTTTTTTAGGGGGGGTTGAACATTTCTCTTGACCCATGTTTCTATTCAAAGCTTGATTTAGTTGAGAGAGAAGCGGACAAATTTCGTAATTCCTGCTCCATTTGGATCAGGAATCTCATTAGTATAGTCATCACATTGATCTTCAAATCGGTTGTTAGCCCAAGTCCTTCTACTACTAGACATTGGCTAGAATAAGAACAAAGTCAGGGGTAACACATAAAGGTTAATCCAAGGATAAAACTGATGACTTATAAATAACTTTTATTTCCTTAACATATGAATCTATTGGCTTTAGTCTATGTTATCCATGATATACTTTCTGACATATATTTTTTAGGAAATATTTTTATCCATTAATAATGGTTCATACTAAGCTTGTGAATTTTCCAAAGCATATCCCCCGGGTGTTTCATAACCAATAGTGTAGAAAGGCCCATTTTCGTTCACGAGTTCCCATTAAATTCTAGCTCAAAGTTGTGTTTTCTGGTTTTACACCTAGGATACATCTGTGCTAGAGCCACCTCTACCGGCTTGTATCCAGACATGGATGTATTTTCTTGATAAAACAGTTACTCAATACTCACGAAAATGTAGGGATGATTTTATTATACTTATTCTTGTCTCTAAGGCTTTACTAGGGTTTTCTAATCCTAATCCCAAGAAAAACTAAACATATCCCCTAATACCAACTATGAAAACCCTTCTTTTTATTACACAATTAAACATAATTTATTACATAAACATTACATGATATAACATAGAAGATTGAGAGGTCCAGTGTCTTTGGGGATTAGAATCCTTATATAACAACTTCAAACATGAAATACAACATCTTTATTGAAAACTTCCTTTATATGAACACTACATTCCCTCATACTTAGCATTACATGGGATAACCTGAGGACATGCATAAGAAAAGGATGAGCTATAAAGCCCAGTAAGAGAATAATAATGAAATAAAATAAGGAATAAAATACATGTTAGAAAATTGGCATATCAATCAAGCACAAGAGATTCATAAATTTTATGACCCGTCCTCGGGGCCCGTGCCGTGACTACCCCAAGCCCGCCTTCCATATGCCCGGGGCTGGCGACTAGCACCAAGACGTAAATCCCAGTAAAAAGGGAAGGCATTGCCTTTGAAAAGTAAACAAGCACCATAGAGTAAGCAAGCAGAAAAGTAAACACTAAGTAAAAACTGTACAAGCTGTGCTGAAAGTAAAAGGGGTCGGAAATACCAGCCCAACTGTAAAGTACAACTGAAGGGAAAAACAACAACTGAAAAGAAAAGCCGCAGCGTCGAGCCGTCCTCTGGAAGTCCCACCTGAAGGGTGGGTATAGATAGCCTCCACTGCTCCTCGGGTCCACCTAACCGCTCCGAGTATGTCCCGCCCAGTGGTCCACCTCCAAGTACTCTCCTGCTCCGCACGCCTCCACCACGATCAGCGCTGTCCGTCATCTGCAACCAACACAACGTAGTGCGGGCATAGCCCGTGCAGGGGTGAGTATAAGCTACTCATTAGGGACCCCGAGACCCCCGAAGGTCTCCCGAAATCCAAAAAGGATAAACCACAAAGGAAATATACAATCACGAAGTAACATCTGACACGGCTTAGGTATATGCCCATACATATACCTAAGTCATCAATTCCCGATCGGCTCCAACGTCCGAGCCCAAGCACAACCCAGTCCACACAGGAAAGAAAATAGTAAATCCACACAGGATAGCTCAACACAATCCACAAAGGAGAGTAAACAGTAATCCACATAGGATAGCTCAACACAATCCACAAAGGAGAGTAAACAGGATTCAGCTCACACAGGTATACTTCTTCAAATGATGATAGAGATGATTAGATGTAGCCACTGATTCATCTAATCCGTTGGACCCATAAAGCATCGGAAGGTACTACCCCCCCCCCCGCAATGACCCACATTGGATCGATCATGAAGTTGGACCCAAAGCTTATTGGGAAACTCCTTCTCCATCAAGTACAGTGGTTAAGCCGCTACAACCAAGCGGTCCTCCGTCGTGGGTCTGCCGCTACAACCAAGTGCTCCCATGTGCCGCTACAACCAAGCGCTCCCCTGTGCCGCTACAACCAAGCGCACCTCTGTCGTGGGTCTGCCGCTACAACCAAGCGCTCCCCTGTGCCGCTAAAACGAAGCGCACCTCTGTCGTGGGTCTACCGCTACAACCAAGCGCTCCCCTGTGCCGCTACAACCAAGCGCACCTATGTCGTGGGTCTGCCGCTACAACCAAGTGCTCCCCTCTGCCGCTACAACCAAGAGCTCCTCTATCGTGGGTCTGCCGCTACAACCAAACGCTCCCCTGTGCCGCTACAACCAAGCGCACCTCTGTCGTTCGATCAGCAGTCGTAAAATCTCAACCGGCTCTAGGGTTCTGCACACAGCATGCTCGTTCCGGGAGGGTCCACTCGATGAGCAAAAAGGTCGATGCATCAACTGACATGCAGTCCGGAGTTGATGTATCCCAAGGTGTGCCGTAGTGGACACTACTGAAGACACGGAGGATTCTCGTAATGTTCGCATCATCGTCGCAGTCAAATCCACCGAGGATCTCTGAATAGTCGTCGTCGAAGTCCACTGAGGATCTCTGCACGGTCCTCGCCGCAGTCCACTGAGGATCTCTCCACGGTCGTCGCTGTCGAAGTAGCAGTTGCAGCCAGCACTAGGGTTCCAGCACACAGCAAGCTCATTCGGGAGGGTCCGCTCCACGAGCCGAGAGCCCGATACATCAACTGACACAAAGTCCAAAATTGATGTATCCAAAAGTTCCGTAACGTCAACAGGAACTCAACGTCACAGGCAGCGCGTCAATCGGACGCCCGGTCTGAGATTTGTTGGCTTTTTCGTCCCAGGGGCCCGGTTGGTTTTTAAGGCAAAACCAACATGATCGTACTCCACCTGCGTCCAAACCTCGGGCGGAGTATGCCAAAAGATTCGTCTCACATAGAGGAATTCAACGAAGCTGACTGCATGTCAGTCGGACATCCGTAGCTCAAGATAAGATTGTTTCCGCTCCGAGGGCCCGGTTGGTTTCGTGTACGATCCAACCCGGCCAAACTCAAAGTATTCCGAAACCTTGAATGCGATATACCGAAACGACCTTCTCTATCCAAGGATCACGTTTCCGCTGACGGCGCATCGTTCGGAGGCCCATAGCTCATGTTACGGGCATTTTACCGAAAACAGTCCGAAGACGGGGGGTCCGGGCCCGGGCCGACCCGACCCGACCCCCCCTGGGACGGCCGAAACGACCTAGCTCGGCCAGTCCGGCCCAGCTCGGCCGAGCGGCCAGGCGACGCGGGGGTGAGCTGCCGCCCCCGCGTGACACCCTCGCGGCTTCCGCGGGTTGTCGCCCTGGACAACCCGAGCAACGCGGGGGGAGCCGCCGCCCCCGCGTGACAACCCCGCGGCACCCGCGGGGTGTCGCCCCGGACAACTGGACGCGGCTTCAGCCGCGTCCCGCGCGCGCCGGACCCGCACGGCCGCGGGTCCGTGGGTGCCGCCTTCGTGGCTTCTGCCGCGGCGGCCTTGTCCGGCGGCGCGCCAGGGCGCCGCCGCTCCCGGCTGCCGACGCCGCCGGGGGCTTCCGCGGGCCACCAGAGTCGCTCCGGTGGTCCGATTCTGTTCCCGTCTGCGCCGCTGCTCCTCCCGGGACTCGTTCTTCACTGCGGAATCCTCAAAATTCTGTTGTGGCACGTTCCGTCGTCACCCGTCAAATCCGCACAACAACGAAGAACGACGGAGGGTTGTCGGGCCGTGTTCGTTTGGCCCGCACCCTCCGCATTAGAGATAAACAACAAGAGAAATACATTCAACACATGAATACATATCCGAAATTTTTTTTTTAATGAAATAAAATTGTTTTATGAATCGGGTTCTTCATTCTTGAACGGAAACAACACGAAGAATAAGGGCATTTCCAAAAATAAAATCCCTACCTCGTAGTCATCGTCGAAAGCACGTTATTTGCAGATTTGTTCGTCACGGAAGGGGGGGATCGTCGCATCGTCGCGAAAGGGCGTCGCGTCGTCGCGGAATCCGTCGTTGAGTCGGCGAACTCAACGTACCAAGAAACAACAGATTTAATTTAATTATATAAAATTAAATCCGTGTTTTATTAAAAAACACAAGGGAGATTTAAGAGAATCCCGAAGTCTCTTACCTCAAACAGCTGATCGAAGATTCGTTGCAGAGGGAGAGACGTCACAGAAGAACGTTGCAGGAAGTGAACGTCAGCATCGCGGAACACGACGTCGCGTTGTCGACTTCCACGGGTTCGGCGTTCTTCGTCGGAGGCCGGCGTTCTTCGCGTTCTTCACGTTCTTCACATTCTTCGCGAAGGAGGATGAAGCCTCAAGAACTCTGAGAAACCTCCCAACGAGTAATCCTCCAAAAAGACATGTTGGTCTTATTTTATTATTACGCCAACAAACGAAAAAGGTAAGTAATGACCCATAAATTCGTTGAATTAATTCAACGAAAGAAACCACCTATTTAATTCACGAAATAAACCGCCCAATTAAATGGTGCGTTAAGAATTTAAGAAAATGTGTCAGTTGACTTTCATAATGACGGGTTTTCGCGGGTGCGTTACTTAGCGGAAAGAAACGGCGGGGCTTGTGCGGGCCCCACCTCACAAATATCCTACCAAGGGGGTAGGATATTTCCGAATAGCATCCTATCCGGATCAACTCAGCTGAATCCTCCTTTAAGTGGCTTCAAGTGGCTTCCAAGTAAAATAAAATAATGTTGTCGTAAAATTATTTTATTTTTTAACTTTAAGCCCAAAAATTAAAAACCACACATGAGGAGATGCAACTCCGGAAGAGGCGTTTATAAGCGAATACTGACGCTACGATTTAATCGGTGCCCTCAGAATTCAATTCCGGGAACCGGTTCAAAAGTTAGAAAAACCCGCTCGCCCGTTCACTAGGCGTACCCGAACCAAACTTCGGAAAATGATTCCGGGCACACCGGGCCTCGGAATCAGGTGCCGTCAGAAACTGCGTTCTTAAAAAATTCCCAAGAAAATTATGAAAAAAAATTCCTTGAAATTTACGGGTCTTTACATTACTCCCACCATAGGGCTTTACGTCCCCGTAAAGCTTCACCACAAACTTAGGGATACAAAGGCGGTACTGAGCACGCATCTGAGCCTCCCGCTCCAAAGTGCTCTCCTGGAGGTTCCTGAGCTGCCATCTAAAGCGCACTAGAGGAATCGATCGTCCACGTAGGACCCGCTCCTGTCGATCCTCGATCTCCGCTGTGACCTCCGCAAAATTCACCCCATCACCAAAGACCAGCTCTTCATGGTCAATGATTGACGTTGGGTCGTGCACGTATCTCCTCTGCTGAGATACGTGGAAGACGTCGTGCGCCCGGCGCAACTGTGGTGGTAGAGCCAGGTGATAAGCCACCTTGAAAATCCTGCTGAGGACCTGGAAGGGTCCGATGAAGCGTGGAGACAACTTGCTGCCTTGGCCAAATCTCCGCAAACCATGTCGAGGTGAGACACGCAAGAAGATGAGGTTGCCATTCTAGAATTCTGGTGGCCTCCGCCTCCTGTCATCATATGACTTCTGCCGGCTCTGAGCAGTCCTCATCCACTCCTGGATGACCTGGACCTTCTCTGTCATGGCCTGGAGCATCTCTGGTCCCACAAGAGCTGCTAAGATTTCTTCTTTGCCGATAAGAGAAATCTTGTCTCATCCCCTGGATGAACCACTTCCTTTTCCTAATACAGTCAATCCCGACATGGATGGTACTAATCCATACCAAGGATGACGTCGTAAGGCCTCGACGCTACTACCAAGAGATCCAACCGTTACTCTCGCCTCTAAGGGTTGAGTCACACTGTCGGCATCAGTGTGTGGTAACTGGGTCTCCTCCAGTAGATGTCTCACGGGTGAGGGTCAAGTCAACAGTCTAAACCGGAACCTCTTAGTAACAACACAAAAGAGGACAAGAATAAAAAAATCACAAGGGTATTCATCTTTTATTATTGCAGCTCATAATACAAAGACACTACACCAAAGCAACAAGGAACTAGAAGTAAAAAGGATGTATCCACTAGTCCCGCTCCTGTCCATCTGCCCCCAGAGCTCCTTGACCGAAGGCCTCAGCTGCCTGAAGCTGAGCTCTTGCATGTCCACCAACTCCCTGCAGTCGGGGTGGACCTCCTGGTGGTGGTGGTGGCAACACCCCGAAGCGTCGTCCACCACCAGCTGCACGACCAACTCCCCTACCATGGCTGCCTGCTCCTTGCGGTCCACCTTGATCGAACCTCTGCCTCTGCCTGGGGGGTCCTTCGTTCATCTGTTGGTCATCTGTATGGCGGGTCGGATAGTCACAACCCATGTGACCAACCCCGCCGCAGGAGTAACACTTCCCTCTCATGGCAAGTCGTTGCCCACCCCGAGTGCCTTGTGAAAACGATCCAAAGTCATGCTGTCGACCACCTGTAGGTCTAGTCCTCTTGGACCCCTGTGTCATCTGTCTACTGCCCGCTGCAGAAGACTCTTCCGCATGCCGGCAAGTGGTGGGTCCTGCTGCTGAAGACTGCTCAGTAAGGAAACTCTCCACTAAGAGGGCTCGCTCCAGCACTTTTTCCTGGGTCGGGATGATGAGGGAGATCAGTGATGCCTTGATCTCGTGTCTCAAACCCTGCTCAAAGGCCCGGGCCTGGAAGAAGGGGTCCCATACCATATCGGTCGAGTAGCGATAAAGATCGGTGAACCTCGCCGCGTACTGGGCGACCGTCAAGCTGCCCTGCCGCATCTGAAGAAGCTCCTAAATTCACACCACTCGGAGGGTGGCTGGGATGAACTCGGAGCAGAAGATGATCTCAAAGTCCGTCCAGAGGAGAGATGTCTCGTCGTGCACCTGGAGCATCAAGCTCCACCATCTTCCTGCTACCGCGTGCAGGAGGCTCGCTGCGAGGATCACCATGAGGTCTGCCGGTGTCCTCACTAATCTGAAAACCCGTACAACTGCCTCTAGCCAGTCCTCGGCGGCCTGAGGGTCCGTCTCCCCGCGGAACCTGGGCGGTCGCTGGCGATGGAACTCATGCAGTGCACTAAGGCGACGTGAATCGTCAGCAGCTAGGGCTGGTAGCATCGGTGGCTCGGCGGGTATATGTACCGCCGGTGCCACAGCTGTCAAAGGGCCCTGTACCGAGTCCTCGATGCTCGGTGGGATCTCGCCACACACATCGCTCGGAACCCTAGCTGGCTGACATCGTCGGGCCATCCTGAAAAGTAAACAAGTGCGCCATGGTCAGAATAGTATACTTGGTGAGCTGACACAAGTAATCACAAAGAAAACTTGAAACACACATGCAATCAATATTTTCGTGCATTAATTCGGAAATCAAAAGTCAGGGTCCTGGTGTACGGATACGTCGGCCGCCGCACCAACACTGGATTCCCTGGACTGATAACCACACTCAATACGCTAAACACTATTGCTTCACATAGAATAAAGATCAGAGTCTGTGGTAGAACCGACCACCTCTGATACCAATTTGTCATGACCCATCCTCGGGGCCCGTGTCATGACTACCCCAAGCCCACCCTCCATAGGCCAGGGGATGGCGACTAGCACCAAGGAGTAAATCCAAGTAAAAAGGGAAGACATTGCCTATGAAAAGTAAACAAGCACCATAGAGTAAGAAAGCGGAAAAGTAAACACTAAGTAAAAACTGTACAAGTTGTGCTGAAAGTAAAAGGGGCCGGAAATACAAGCCCAACTGTAAAGTACAACTGAAGGGAAAAACAGCAACTGAAAAGAAAAGCCACAGCGTCGAGCCGTCCTCTGGAATTCCCGCCTGAAGGGTGGGTACAAATAGCCTCCACTGCTCCTCGGGTCCACCTGACCGCTTCGAGTACGTCCCACCCAGTGGTCCACTCCAAGTACTCTCCTGCTCCGCACGCCTCCACCACTATCAGCGCTGTCCATCGTCTGCAACCAACACAATGTAGTGCAGGCATAGCCCGTGCAGGGGTGAGTATAAGCTACTCAGTAGGGACCCCAAGACCCCCGAAGGTCTCCCGAAATCAACAAAGGATAATCCACAAAGGAAAGATACAATCACGAAGTAACATCTGACATTGCTTAGGTATATGCCCATACATATACCTAAGTCATCAATTCCCGATCGGCTCCAACATCTGAGCCCAAGCACAACCCAGTCCACACAGGAAAGAAAAAAGTAAATCCACACAGGATAGCTCAACACAATCCACAAAGGAGAGTAAACAATATTCCACATAGGATATCTCAACACAATCCACGAAGGAGAGTAAACAAGATTCAGCTCACATAGGTATACTTCTTCAAATGATGATAGAGATGATCAGATGTAGCCACTGATTCATCTAATCCGTCGGACCCATAAAGGGTCGGAAGGTACTAACCCCCCCCCCCCCCCCGAAATGACCCACATAGGATCAATCATGAAGTTGGACCCAAATCTTATTGGGAAACTACTTCTCCATCAAGTATAGTGGTTAAGCCGCTACAACAAAGCGGTCCTCTGTCGTGGGTCTGCCGCTACAACCAAGCGCTCCCATGTGCCGCTACAACCAAGCGCACCTCTTTCGTGGGTCTTCCGCTACAACCAAGCTCCCCCCTATGCCGCTACAACCAAGCGCACCTCTGTCGTGGGTCTGCTGCTACAACCAAGTGCTCCCCTGTGCCGCTACAACCAAGCGCACCTCTGTCGTGGGTCTGCCACTACAACCAAGCGCTCCCTTGTGCCGCTACAACCAAGCGCACCTCTATCGTGGGTCTGCCGCTACAACCAAGTGCTCCCATGTGCTGCTACAACCAAGCACACCTCTGTCGTGGGTCTTCCGCTAAAACCAAGTGCTCCCCTGTGCCGCTACAACCAAGCGCACCTCTGTCGTGGGTCTGCCGCTACAACCAACTGCTCCCCTGTGCCGCTACAACCAAGCGCACCTCTGTCGTTCGATCAACAGTCGTCAAATCTCAACCGGATCTAGGGTTCCGCACACAGCATGCTCGTTCCGGGAGGGTCCACTCCACGAGCAAAAAGGTCGATGCATCAACTGACATGCAGTCCAGAGTTGATGTATCCCAAGGTGTACTGTAGTGGACACTGCTGAAGACACGGAGGATTCCCGTACTGTTCTCATCATCGTCGCAGTCGAATCCACCAAGGATCTCAGAATAGTCGTCATCAAATTCCACTGATGATCTCTGCACGGTCGTCGCCGTAGTCCACTGAGGATCTCTGCACGGTCGTCGTTGTCGAAGTAGCAGTCGCAGCCAGCACTAGGGTTCCCGCACACAGCAAACTTGTTCGGGAGGGTCCGCTGCACGAGCCGAGAGGCCGATACATAAACTGACACAAAGTCCTAAGTTGATGTATCAAAAAGTTATGTAACGTCAACAGGAACTCAACGTCGCAGACGGCGCGTCAATTGGACGCCCGGTCTAAGAGTTGTTGGATTTTTCGTCCTAGGGGCCTGGTTGGTTTTTAAGGCAAAACCAACCCGACCGTACTCCACCTGCGTCCAAACCTCGAGCGGAGTATTCCAAAAGATCCTTCTCACATAGAGGAATTCAACGAAGCTCACTACACGTCAATCGGACGTCCGTAGCTCAAGATATGACTGTTTCCGCTCCGAGGGCCCGGTTGGTTTCGTGTACGAACGAACCCGGCCGAACTCAAAGTATTCTGAAACCTTGAATGTGACATACTGAAATGACCGTCTTGATCCAAGGATCGCGTTGCCGCTGACGTTGCGTCGTTCGAAGGCCTGTAGCTCAAGTTACGTGCATTTGACTGAAAACGGTCCGAAGACGGGGGGTCCGGGCCCGGGCCGACCCGGGCCGACCCCCCCTGGGTCGGCCGAACCGGGTCGCCCGGTCCGGCCCGGCAGGTCAGACCGGCCCGGCTCGGCCAGTCCGTCCCGGCTCGACCGAGCGGCCGAGCGACGCGGGGGGTGGGGGGGGGGGAGCCGCCGCCCCCGCGTGACACCCCCGCGGCACCCGCGGGGTGTCACCCTGGACAACCCGAGCGACGCGGGGGGGAGCCGCCGCCCCCGCGGGACAATCCCGCGGCACCCGCAGGGTGTCGCCCCAAACAACCGAATGTGGCTTCAGCCGCGTCCCGCGTGCGCCAAACTCGCGCGGCCACGGGTCCGCGAGTGCCGCCGCCGCGGCTTCTGCCGCGACAGCCTTGTCCGGCGGCGCGCCGGGGCGCCGCCTCTCCCGGCTGCCGGCGGCTTCCGCGGGCCCCCGGAGTCGCTCCGGTGGTCCGATTCTATTCCCGTCTGCGCCTCTTCTCCTCCCAGGAATCGTTCTTCACTGCGGAATCCTCAAAATTCAGTTGCGGCACGTTCCGTCATCTCCCGTCAAATCCGCACAACAACGAAGAACGGCGGCGGGTTGTCGGGCCGTGTTCGTTTGGCCCGCACCCTCCGTGTTAGAGATAAACAACGGGAGAAATAAATTCAACACATGAATATATATCTGAAAACAATTTTTTAATGAAATAAAATTGTTTTATGAATTGGGTTCTTCATTCTTGAACGGAAACAACACGGGGAATAAGGGCATTTCCAAAAATAAAATCCCTACCTCGTAGTCGTCATCGAACACACGTTCTTCGCGGATTTGTTCGTCGCGGAAGGGGGGGGGGTCGTCTCGTCGTCGCAGAAGGGTGTCACGTCATCGCGGAATCTGGCGTTGAGTCGGTGAACTCAACGGACCAAGAAACAATAGATTTAATTTAATTATAAAAAATTAAATCCGTGTTTTATTAAAAAAACACAAGGGAGATTTAAGAGAATCCTGAAGTCTCTTAACTCAAATAGTTGATCGAAGATTCATTGCAGAGGGAGAGACATCGCAGAAGAATGTTGCAGGAAGGGAACGTTAGCGTCACGGAACACGACGTCGCATCGTCGACTTCCACGGGTTCGGTGTTCTTCGTCGGAGGCCGGCGTTCTTCGCGTTCTTCGCGAAGGAGGATGAAGGCTCAAGAACTCTGACAAACCTCCCAACGAGTAATCCCCCAAAAAGACATGTTGGTCTTATTTTATTATTACGCCAACAAACGAAAAAGGTAAGTAATGACCCATCAATTCGTTGAATTAATTCAACGAAAGAAACCGCCCATTTAATTCACGAAATAAACCGCCCAATTAAATGGTGCGTTAAGAATTTAAGAAAACGCGTCAGTTGACTTTCATAATGATGGGTTTTCGCGGATGCGTTACTTAGCAGAAAGAAACAATGGGGATTGTGCGGGCCCCACCTCACAAATATCCTACCAATGGGGTAGGATATTTCTGGATAGCATCCTATCCGGATCAACTCAGCTTAAGCCTCCTTTAAGTGGCTTCAAGTGGCTTCCAAGTGAAATAAAATAAAGTTGTCGTAAAATTATTTTATTTCTTAACTTTAAGATCGAAAATTAAAAACCACACCCGAGCAAACACATCTACGGAAGAGGTGTTTCTAAGTGAATACCGGCGCTGCGATTTCTTCGGTGCCCTCAGAATTCGATTCCGGGCACCGGTTCAAAAGTTAGAAAAACCCGCTCGTCCGTTCTCTGAGCGTACCCGAGCCAAACTTCGGAAAATGATTCTGGGCACACCGGGCCTCGGAATCAGGTTCCGTCAGAAACTGCGTTCTTGAAAAATTCCAAAGAAAATTAAGAAAACAATTTCCTTGAAATTTACGGGTCTTTACAATAAACATAAAGGTGTGATATTCATAACATGGAAATGTGGCAACAGAAGTTAACATGGAATTAGCATGAGCCAAGGCTCATTGCATATGGAGCATGATTAAACCACCATTGCACATGAAGCACCAGTAAACCCTATTTGCACTTTAATTTTCATGAGTAAACAACCATTTTACATGATGTATCATGATACTATACTTTACCCAATGCATTGGAGCGCTATCAGGGCACACCTTTCTTAAACATTTCATTTAATGCATAAGTGTGCCACATGGATCATAAAACATTGAATCATTCAACATAATATTTTATTCCATGATAAAATAATGTAGAATAAATATAATAATATCTTTAAAAAATAAGTAAATATTCATAAAGTTGAATACCTTTGATAGAGAAATGGGCAAGGTATTCACTACACAATGACTTTGTCTTAGAAAAGTGCGGTGCAATTTCGACAGCATAACGGCGTGACATAAGAACTCATAAAAATTGTCGATGAGAGAGAAAGGGGTGTATCATCATATTTACATGACATGAAAAGTAAGGGGGTCATATAGATACATGTCCCAACAAATGTAATGGAATTTAGATTCATGATACAAAAATAATTGCTTGAATGTAAATGAGGAGAGATAAATTCCTTTTGGAATTTCAGCATAGTAACGGGTGTACATGGGAGGAATTTAACGAGAGATAAATGGATCTCCCATAATTATAAAATAAAGAGGGAAGTATGGGTGAGGTTTGAAACCATACCCCAACATTTTTAATTGAAATAAAAAGGGCATAACAATTTAAAGAATATTGGGAAAAAACGAGAAAGGAAGAAAAACCCTTACATGGAAGTGTGCTTCCAAAGGCATGAGAGAGGCTTCTTGGGAGCCTGGGGCACCTTGGTAGGATTCTAGAGAGAGGAGGGAAGATGTTGGACGAACTCTAAAGGCTTTTAGTGAGGAGGAAGTGGAATCTTATGTATGTTTATATAGGAAAGATGAGGGAATTCTTTATTATTTAGGTTTGGGACACCTCACATTAAAGTAATCCAAACCAAAAACCATCCCTTGGTTTTTGCCCATGGTTTTTGGAAAAGGGAATTAAAAAACAATATTTTATAAGTCCAAAGTCCGAAATTCTTAAAATAATTGGGTTTCTTATGTGGAGACGAGTCACACTCTCAAGGAAAACGATTTAAAATATTAAAATGTTTAATAAGTCTTGAAGGGACCACTAAATCTTTGTAAAATAAATCAAACAAACCCAAAATCACATTAATTTATTGGTAAAACATATATTCTCCAAAAATAAAGTTGATAGTACTTTATTACATCCCTATTGGTTCATTATGATGTCATAAAACACATTATATATTTAAACGGTATTTAATTTTTACCCAAAAATTTCACTGTCTCTGGAAATTATGAAACATTTACCATTGGATAATTTCGAAATCCTGATTCTAGAAAAATATTCATTTTATCTAAATAATTCCCTAAATATGTTAATTTTAACTTTTAAAATAAAAATCCACATTTATCGAAAATTCATGGGTTTTGACAAAAATGGATTTCAAACCTTAATAAAAATTGCAATTGCATTCATAAAATTAGACGATTTTTTATACTTAAAGAAAATATATTAAATAATAATAGTAATATTTTTAAAAAATATTATATAATTAAAAAATCTATTAATTCATCAAAATAGATTTCTTATTTGAACATTAACTAAAAATACTATTTGTGCTTTAAAAACTATTTACAAGGTTACAATAATAAATTGAAAGTATATTAATTATTATATAGAAAAATAAGGTACATAAGAATAGTACTAGGGTCTTGTTTCATAACCCCTTATAAAAACCATATAATAATGAAGAGTAAGGTGTGCGATGGTGAAAAACTCCCGGGGTGGCTCAGATAACATTACTCGAGTGGTAATCTCTAACAACTTCCACTTCTTTCGTAGGTGGTCCCACTCGATCTTAACATACTCAATCATGACTTGGGCTTGGTAAGAGAAAATAGCAAAGACGCAACATCCTTTCTGAGCTCTAACAAATGGGCTTTGTATGGCACACATCTACTGGATGATGCTATCACTCCCTTTTTCTGAGTAAATTGGATTTGTTAAAGCCCTATATTTATACTAATCATGTGATCACTGTTCAATGACTATATTAGAAATGGTGATAGTTATTAAAGGTATTTTAAAATCCAAAAACATAAAACCAAAGAAATTGACATTTTATATAAACATTTTACATAAAGAGACATTTAATTAGATCAAGAGGGATTTCCATTAACAAATGTTCAGATCATTATAGGGGGTTGTCCTGGTTGGGGGGGTTGGGCAGTCAAGGTGGGGGTGGGGGTGTTGTCCAGGTTAGGGCGTGGGGGGGGGGGCTGTCCAGGTGGGGGTGGGATGTCTAGGTGGGGTGTGGGGATGTGTATCTAGGGGGTGGGCTGTCCAGGGGGGCTGTAGGGGGGTAGGGGTTTTCCAACTAAAACTTAGTGCATATTCCTAAACAACATACATAGGATCATATTTGACACACACACACAATTTTTTAATTATATAAAATACAATATTTACATCTTGTATCACAACGTAGAATTATCTCTTAGTTATCATCTCAAGTTATCAATAAGCCACATACCAAGCTTAATATTTGGTGGTGTGTTTACTATTAGGTGTGTTTTTTTAGAATTCATCTATGATATTTAGAGTGAAAGATAAAATCTGGTCCATGTATGATATTTGGAATTGTGTTTAAAATTATGTTTTTGTGATTTATAGGTATGATATTCATGGTGTACACCAATACCCTTATGGGGGCATCTATAATAGGCTTGAAGCCATTCTACAATTGGATAGAGATTGGATACTATGACCCTAGTTTGGGGGTGGACACCCCCGCCGCGTTGGACAGCCCCCCACCCACATCCCCTAGACACCCCACCCATAAGGACATCCACCACCCCTTGGGGTAGCCCCCACCCCATGGACACCCCCAAAACCTTAGACAACCCACCTGGACATCACACTACCCCTGGACACCCCCACCCCCAGGACTGACCCACCCCCCTAGGACAACCCCCACCCCCTAGACAGCCCCCCTAGACTCCACCCCACCACTAGACACCCCCACCACCTGGACACCCCCACCCCCTTGAAAATCCACCCAAACCCCTGGAAAACACCACCCCTTGACATCCCCACCCCCTAGACAACCCCCACCCTCGAGATAGCCCCGACCCCCCTGGACCCCCACCCCCCGGACCCCCACCCCCTCTTGGGCAGTGTATGTGATCACTCAAATAATCTACTAAAACATAAAATTTCTTCGATCTAATATTTACTCAACTCCTAAATAATCCCACTTCACAAGTGTACATGATCTTATACAGTCATGTATAGTTCTTCAAATATATTTTGTTATAAATATATTATTTTTTTGTCCTTTATATTATGATCCTCATATAGAGTAATGTTTTAGTTATGGTTTCATATAAAGTGAAAAATTATTGTTAACATAAATATATTTGAATTTAAACATAAATATTATTGAATTTATTTTGAAAAAATGAATTATAGAAACTTTTTTTTACATAATGGATAGAATTTGGATGTATGAAACCGATCAGATCTGAAGCGATTTTCAAAACAATTTGTAGAGATTTTTAGATTTTTCATTTCACAATGCATCAGATAGTGGTCACATACACTTCCTGTGTTACAATTGTGTTGGAATACCTTGTTTGTACCATGAATAAGTCATCTACCACATAGAAGAATGTGGTTTCCAAGAAAACTAATATGTGTGGAATCACAACAGGGAGAAAATGAAATCTCAAATTGGTAATGAACCAAATGAGAGGACTGGATTGAATAATTTTTCATATGATTGTTTTCTATTATTTTTCATTAGTAAAAATAATGTATTATGACCCACGAAGGATTAGATATGAGCACACACGATGAATCTAATGAAAATAATGATGTTTTCATGGGGAAAAATTGAATGATGCTATCACAACTCCAGTATATCGACAATGCTGTAAAATGAAAAAGCTGTAATGTTTAATCTGATTGATTCACGGGAAAACTATGTATGATATTCCTAATATTTCCATCGATTACATTTTTACCTTCTTGAAGGAAATTATTCTATATAATTAAGATATTTCCTCAACCCACTATATGGCGTGGAAGTTAGTTGAAAAACTAGGGTCTTGATGAAAAAAATCTATGCTTGCCCTGAAAGATTGCAATTTATTTTATGAAGAAACTGCTGAACAAAATGATTTTATAAAATGTGTCACGTAGCATTGGAATCCAAAAGCTGATGGAACACCATCCCACATTCCACATAAAGTAATTTGGCACTTTCCATTGATCCCAAAACTCCAAAATATTTTTAAGTCTGATGAAAAATCAATAAAAATGTTATAGCATGATACCGAGAGAAAGAAGACTAATGATGAGTTGGTTCACCCTACAGATGGATTTAATGGTATATATTTGTTGCTTGATATCCTGATTTTGTAGCTTACATGCATAATGTGAGACTAGGTCTTTCATGTGATAATTTTAATCCATTTGAGAATATTCTTACATCGCACATCAAATGGACAGTTTTTATACACATTCGTAAATCTCCCCCATGGTTGTGTATGAAAAGACTTTTCACTTTCATGATTATACTCATATATTGACCTTCTAATCCCAGTGATGACATATATGTATACATGAAACCATTTATAAAATATTTGAAACTTCTTTTTGATGTGGGTGTGCGCACATACGATGCTTGTTCGAAAGACATATTTCAGATGTGTGTTGTGCTTATGTGGACGATCAATGATTTTTCTACTTATGAAATGATGTCTGGATGGAGAACGAAAGGAAAACAATCATGTCCTATTTTTATAAAGAATACATGATCTATAATATTAAAACATCACTATAGTTTCAGTTTTGTAAGACAACAACGATTCTTGCCAATCGGCCATCCATATAGAAATAATCATCGAATATTTTACAATACCAAGGATACCAATGATCCACATAAGCATATGTCTATCACTAATGTGCTTAATGAATTAAGAGATTTCAGTTTTTCATTCGGGAAGTGTGAAATGAAATATGGAAAGAGAATGAATGTTACCACTGAAACATATTACAATTGGAAGAAGAGAAGTATCTTCATTGATTTTCCTTATTGGTCCACCAATTTGTTACGTCATTGCTTAGAAATAATTAAAATTGAAAAATATATATGTGAAATGTTTATTTTGATTATTCTAAATGTTAATGGAAACAAGAAAGACGATTTATAGTCTTGTAATGATTTGGTAGATTGGGGCATCAGACCAAAATTGCATCCTGTGCGTATCAGTCAAAATAAATGGAAAATTCCATGTGCTTCTTTTGTGATGACACCTAAAGAAAAAAATCAATTTCTAGAAGTACGAGAGACTATTAATGTTACTGATTTTTATTCAAGAAACATATCTAAATGGGTTAATAGAAGATAGTTAAAGCTAAAATATTTTAAGACTCGTGATTATCACATCCATCTGTATGAGTTGATTCCAATAACAATCTGTCATATATTTTCCAAAAATTTAAGGGTCGTTGTTATTCTATTATGCCATTTGTTTTGAGATCTTTGTGCTAAGAAGTTGTCAAAATCTTTTGGTAAAAAAATGTTGGCAGATGCCCCATTAATTTTGTGTGAGTTAGAGAAAATATTTCATCCAGCATTTTTCACATGCATGATGCATTTAATTATCAATATTCAAACTGAAATACTTCTCATAGGACTTATTTATTTTCATTGGATGTATCCAACTAAAGAAAATATGTACACATTAATTATTATGTTCAAAATGGGAATCATCTGGAAGGTTTTATCATGAAAGGGTACTTAGATCAAGAATGTATGGATTTATTTTCTATGTATTTGTCTGATATTACTACAAGAATGAACAGACCAATAAGAAATGAAGAAGAACAATATGGTAAAATTGAACCTAGTTGTCCTTCACTTACTCAAATAGGAGGAATTCCTAGATCAAATACATTGATGAAATTAAAACTTGAAGAGCGGGAGATGGCACATCACACAGTTTTGTTCAACTATGATTTGATAAATGACTACATCAGGTAAGTAAATTGAATATATGTATATCTTACATATATATCTATTAAAATATTCTAATATTTATCTATAGGGAATATAAAGAAATGATAAATCAAAATCATCATTATTTATCTTTACGAAGGAGGGAGACATTTTATATTAAAGAGTTTTCTACTTGGTTAAAATTTAAGGTAAAAGTATTTCTGTTTAATATAATTAAATAAACATTTAATTAATTTTAATATTAATTTATATTTTAGGAATTTAGTTTTCCTACTGTCTTTATCTCTATGGAAATAAGAGCTTTGGATTTTGGTCTTAATACCATGGTTAATGACTATAAATCAATTATTATCAATGGGTTCACATTTATTATCATTGAAAGTGCAGAGAATATGAGAACACAACATAACAGTGTCATTTTTCCTACCACAATAGACTATTATGCTAGTTCATCAGATAGTAGACCATGATTTGAAAATTTAGGTTATTATGGATTTGATGAGAAATTAATAATATTGGATTATTATTCTCCTAGACGTGTCACGATGATGAAATTACAGTGGTTTGATTTGATGACGTGGAATGGAAAATTTATTGATGATTGTGGATTTTGAGTAACAGATATGACTTGCACTCTTACAAACAATGAACCGTATGTATTAGAATCAATGAAGAAATAGGTTTTTTATTTTAGATACCATCTTCTATCTAAATTCGGTCACTTTATTGAAGTAATTCCAATAAATATTTTTGATGATGGTGAGGATGGAATTGAAACCATCCATATTGCCATTCTAAATGATCCATTAATTACTTTTGATTACTCCAATAGCTCAATTGTCATAGTTGAATATGATCCTAAATTTGTGGTGGGAAATATATAAAATCATCCATCCATGTTCTCAATTATTTTGGTTTAGCTCAAATTTTATTTCTAAGGATGGTACTATTAAAATTGATTTACTATTGATTATAAATATATTGTATCTGACTTGAATGTTAAGTGAATTTTCAATGTTTATTGGTAGAAATTTTAGTTGAACTTCATTTTCAAATTTTGAATTGAACTGTATTAAAACCTATGAGACCAAAAATTATAACATGGTGAAAATTTTAATGCTTTATTGATCATGTATAATATTAATATAAATCCAAGACCTTCCTTTAACATTTCACCAGATAATGAACCTAATGGTTTGTATTCTTCTGCAACAAATGTATAGAAACCTGCATCACCTACCTCTACTAAAGATATTAAAATTTTCATTAATTTCAAATAGTGCATTACCCCTTATAAATATGGTAGATATATTATCCTTTTTCATATGTTTATATCATCATTTCCAACTCTATTAAGTGTTTAATCATTAATAATATATACCTTTTGGAATTTTCTAGTGGCATAATTCGGTATGCTCTCTCTCTTGGTTGTTGAGTGAAATAAATCTACAGAATAAATGTTCAATGATTTTAATAGACTGACGACACATAGTAAATAACCATCCTAAAAAAGTTAAATTTCTTTATTACGTCTTTTATGATTTTTTGAATTCATTATATATCTATTCAAGATCACCTGAAACAATGGATAGTTAAATTATCCACGAATCCCCCTATTCCATCCCATTTTCTGGGTAACACATTAGTTATCCTTTTTTAATTACTTCTATATTTGTTTTAAAATAGAGGAAATTAATCCAATTGAAGAGAGGTGATGAAGAAAGATGATGGACAATAATCATCGCATGGATGAGATGGGATTTCCACCCCTAGTTCCTATAGTAAGTATTTAATTTCAAATATATATATTTAAATAATATATAATTTCATGTGATTAATTTTGTTTTAATTTTTTTTTGCAGGATCCACATATTAAGTGAAAAATATTTGTTGAGCAGCTTAGTAGTGTTCCCAGTACTCAGGGTGTTCATACCAGGGGGTGGGGGTGGTACGAGAGATACACAATATGGTCGGTTTACCAGATTAGACCCTCCCCTTCCACTGACATACCATCTATCCCACATTCTAACCCTAGTGTGTTATTAGGTACAAATGGGATATTTAGGCCTCCCATGTTTTCACCACCCTTTACATCTAAGTATCCTCACACATGTTTACCATATCCGATGATGATTCCCACTCCCCATCCATCATTTGGACAGCCATATGTGCCATCTTCTTTTACTTCTACTTCCTTCTCTCCGAGCGTCTATATTTTATATTCATCGACTCATTCTCAACCATAGTATATTCCTATAGTCCATACATTGGGACCCACTCCACCGTCCATGGGTGGTCCTTCAGTTTCTGCAGATCCATGCCTCCCATTGATTAGACTTTTGTAGGTATATTTATAGAACCCAAAAAAATTATACCATTATTTATTTTCTTTATGACATATATTAATAAAATATTTTTTCTTTTCCTAACAGATACAGATAATGATAGGAGGTGGGGGTGGGGGTGTATACACATGCAAGCGGTGTGGAACCGCTACACACAGTTGATGTTAGACTATAATGAAGACATTCAAATGATTGAAAAAATAGGGTAGCAACGTCGGAGTATCTTGGGGACTCTTTCCAAATACTCCAACATCATTCCTATCAGCTCGCTCAAATGGAGAAAATTGCTAAATGAAGTCAAGGATAATACTTGGGCAGAGATATGGGTAATAAAATATATTGTATTTAATGCAATATAATTTTTTTTATCTGAATTAATATTTTTGTGTCAACATTAGTTTAATTTCTCCGATGGTGAGGGTGCACAACCAACACGTCTAAAGGATTTATGTGAGCATTGGAGAGCCTATAAGCACGAGTTATATATTGGATGGAATGCTAGAGTTGGCACAGAATTAAAATTATTCCACGTCGTTAATGTTTTTCCGATATAATAGTATTGTTAGATTATTACTCATTGGAATACTCTATAGTTTAAGGTATTAATCACATTTGAGGTAATTAAATGTAAAATTTTATGTTTTTCGTTAATACTATCTTCTGTATTATTAAATATTATTTAGGAATCATCTAGAATAAATAAAAAAAACATCGATTATAACAAATATCTCCACACATTGGGACATACTACAATGTTATACCATGAGAGGAAGTAGGTATGACAGTTGTTTATAATTGTTTTTACGACATTTACTTTATATTATTTCCTCCATAATTTATTAGATTTCTAAAATTTTTATATAATTTTTTTTTGAAAATAATTATTGGTAACCTATTTTTAATTACGGTTTCCTATATTCAAGTTCATTTTAGTTGGAAAATTTGAATATTGAAGGATGGGTGCCTCAATAAAAACCGTTTTGCTCTAGTCAAAGGAAGAAGGATGGAAGAGCAGTTAATGAACCGACTCAACAACAGATTGTAAGTTTTACTTTGTTAATGTAAAATTTTAATATCTATTTTTTAACATAATAATCTAATTATATTTGTAACAATATGATTTATAGGCCCTTCATTCCGAGGAACTTGACAATTTTGGGCCAAACGATCATTTACATTAGGTGTTGGGAGATGAGCACCCTGGCACAGAACGCTGCTGACCTGGGAAGTGTATAGTACTAATGAGGTATTTGACCTTCTCATGTATGCGTTGTAGTGCCACTAAGTTCTAATAGGTTCAGGAACAGGTAGAACATGCTAAAAAAGGACCAAATAGACAGAAAAACTATCTGCTAGGACAAACACTACATTTATGAAACAGATAGATGTTTTACATCCAAAACATCCAATAGAGGAAAACATATCTTGAGAATAATATATTTAGTCAATGAATTATATATATGGTGCACCAGGTGACAGTTCTAGTGGTGGTTGAGATGATGGAGAGGAGGAGGCCGAGGATGAGGTGGAGGGAGAAGAGGAGGTCGAGGCAGAGCACAAGGGTGAGGAGGAGGGTGTTGGGGAGAGCAGAGATGATTGTGGGGACAATGATGAGTATGTGGGTGAGGCTAATGATGATGGTTATGATAGTGATGGTGATGAGGGACAGATTGATCTGTTACATTTTTTACTGATATTACTTACATTTTTATGTTTTGTGATTTGTTTTTTCTGAATGTATGTGTGATTAGATAGTTCAAATTATCTTTATTTCTTTATCTATAAATAATAAAATTTTACTTGATGATTTTTGGTGACTGATTCACCCCTACCTTGGATAACCCCTACCCCTGTACAACCCACACCCTTAGATAGCCTCCACCCGTAGAAATCCCCCACCCCCTAGAAACCTTCTACCCCCTTGTATAGCCCCCAACCCCTAGATGCACCCCACCTCCATGGACACCACCCCACCCCCAAGACACCCCACCCCCATGGAACCCCCTCCCCCTAGACACCCCACCTCCCTGGACACCCACTACCCCCTTGGACACTGCAATCTTGGGATAGCTCCCACCCCCTGGACACTACCCCACCCCCTGGACACCCCCACCCCTATGGACAACCCCCACCCCTCAGACACCATTCCACCACCTGGACACCCCCACTAACTGGACTCCCCAAACACCTTCGACAGCCCCCACCCCCTGGACACCCCCTGGAAACCCCTACCCCCTTGGGAAACCCCCCAAACCCCTGGAAATCCACCCACGTACTGGACATCCCCCACCTGCTGGACACCCCAACCCCCTCAGACACCCCACCCCCTCGACACCCCCAAACCCCTTGGACACCCCCAATGCCCTGGACAACCCCCACCCATTCGACACCACCTCACCCTCCAGACACCCCACCCCATAGACACCCCTACCCCCTTAGGTAGCCCGCCCACCCCTTGTATATCCCCCACCCCTGGACACCCCCACCCATGGACACCTCCACCCCATTGGATAGCCCCCCTACCCCTGTACATCCCCTACCCCCTGGATAGCCCCACCCCTAGACATCCCCCTTGAAACACCCCACCCCCTGGGCACCCCTACCTCCTTGGACAGCCCTTTGAACCCCCTGGACAACCCCCTCCCCCTGGACACTACCCCACCCCCTGGGCACCCCCACCCCCTGGACACCCATATGCCCATGGATAGACCCCTAGACCCCCACCCATCCCCCTCGACACCCCCACCCCCTGGACACCCCCACCACCTTGGGATCCCTCACCCCCATGGATAGCCCCATGCCCCCGTCAAACCCCCACCTCACTTGTAAAACCCCCCGGTCCCAACACCCAGAACAACCCCCACCGCCTTGGACACCGCCCACCCACTAGAAACCCCCAACCACCTGGACACCCTGACCCCCTTGGACAACCCCCACCCCTGGACAACCCCCACACCCTGGACACCCCACCCCCTGAACACCCCTACCCCCTTTGACATCCCCAAACCCCTCAGACAGCCCCCACCCCTTGGAGGTCCACCCACCCCTAGACACCCCCACCCTCTGGACACCCCAACTTCTAGAAACCCCTATTCCCAGGGATTTCCCACAACCCCTTGGACATCCCCCACCCCCTGGACACCACCCCACCCCCTAGACCCCCACCCCCTGGGAACCCCACCTTCATCGACATCCCCCACCCCCTGGACACCCCTACCCCCTTGGACAGCCCCCAACCCCCTGGACAGCCACCCAACCCCCTGGACAGCCACCCAACCCCCTAGACACCACCCCACCACTAGGACACCCCCACCCCCCTGGACACCCCTATCCCCCCCGAACAGCACCCCACCCCTGGACACCCACCACCCCTGGACACCCACCACCCGTGGACACCCCCTACCCCCTTGAATAGAACCACCAACTCCCAGGACACCCCTACACCTTAGACACCCATACCCCCGTGGATAGACCCCAACCCCCAAGACATACCCCACCCCTTTGACACCACCCCACCCCCTGAACAACCCCACCCATGGACACCCCACCCCCTGGATACTCCATACCCCCTTGGACAACCCCCTGGACACCCCCTACCCCTGGACAGCCCGAAACCCCCTAGAAAACCCACACCCCCAATACACCATTACACCGTAGATATCCCCCACCTCCACGAACAACCCCTTCCCTTTGCATTTTTATAAATTAGTAAATACAATCTATAAAGAATTTTAAAAATATACCTTGGTCAAATGGATGAACCCATCTTCATCACTGAATTCCATATATGGATGGACAAAAAACCATCATTCATGAACATCTGTATAATGTATAAGATTTTCCTTTAAATTATTGGTTTTATTCAGAAAAAGTAGATCCCTTAAATGAAATGATTGAAAGATATCATGTTTACAACTGCATCCATTTTTATAGATTCTGGAAGATTGGAAGATAACTTTCATGTTTACAGCTTCTAGAAGTCATGTGTATAGGTTCTGGAAGTGAATAGGATGATGGGTTCTCTCTTGGTTTCTTGGTGAAGAGGGTACGATTCTAGTTTCTGGGTGAATAGTATATACCAATAGTTATTAAACCATTGTTATATATCTATTCCAATGGTTTCATAAACCGTTACAATAGATTATATAATAGATAGTTTATGCTAACAGTTATTGAACAGTTGGTATACGTATATCCCAATAGTTTCTATGAAACCATTGGAATATATTATATGATGGATAGAATGTATACAAATGGTTCTTGAACTATTGGTATACATATATCCGAATGGTTTCATTAAATCCATTGGCATATATTAACTTTAGACAGTCTATACAAACGGTTCCTGAAGAGTAGTTGGTATAGGGCTATTGCAATATCCATCATGCCAAAAGTTTGTGAAACCATTGGGATACCCTATCCCAACGGTTTCAAACAGTTGGGATAGGTGTAATTTTCAGTAGTGGATTATGAAAATAACCTTCAAACAACAATAATAATTTCAATTTTAAGGGATATGAGAAGATGGGAAGAGGGAATCTCCCACTTAGCCATAATCAATTTTAGAAGATTACCCCAAAGTGTGATGTTAAAATATAAAGGGGTTGAATGAATATTATAAAACATTTTTAAAAAAATGGGTACTAATAGGTACTTAAGACACCATCACCGACCACCTAGTCCTCCATTGGTTATACGGAGTAGGGTAGCATTGACCTGGTAGACCCATCTAGAGAGAAACTCCCCTAGATCCTTCACCAGATAAATGGTTAAATCTAAATGAGAACATAATGTCTCCCTTTATCCACAAGACTACATTTATTCATCTTGAAAACCACCAAACTCATTATATTTCATTTCCACCCAACACTCCACTATAAAAACATAATTGAAAATATTTTAAACATATATATGAAATCTAATTACCGATCTATATTGGGAAATTCAATATAAATATAATCCATTTTTCAATTTTTTATAAAAAAAACTATAAATGGATTAGTGGGAACCCTCCACTATTGACCATAGAAATACCAAGTCATAATCCTTAACAACCTCAAGAACAAATTAAACCCAAGCACAAAATAGAACAAATTCCAAAATAAACAGGATAAATAAAACATCACACCACCAAACATAATAGAAATTCAAAATTCAAAAATGATCCATAATGTATGATCCCGATCAACACATTATTTTCTAATTATGTCACTTGTCAGGCCTCACTTAAAGCCTATCCTCCTTTCCACCACCACTAAAACATGCCAAATTCTTCCATCATTGGACATACAATTTCTGTGGCAATTCTAGCAAAATAACCTCATCATCACCCTATTTAGAATAACCCTAGATGATGGTGATTAATCACCAAAACTACCCATAACCATCCCAATATTGAACGAGCTTGAATACCTCCATATGTATAAATAATATATGAAAAAACCAAACTATTACGATGAAGAAGATATCGATGTAGTTTGGAATCAAATATAGAAAACACCTCTCGCTAAAACCCAACAACATGAAGAAATTTAATCCATTAACCCAATGAATAACAACTTGAATCCCCAACAAAAATAAATAAATACAAGGTGTGAAGTATGTGTCAGTAATACCTCATGAACTACAATTGATAAATCAAATATAACATCCAAAAAATATCCTGAAATTCATCTCTATAGACAAAATGGGAGAGGTGAAATGGATTTCGAGGCTACAAAAAATATTGAGATGGTTTAAATCCTCAATTGGGTCCATGCCATTCTCCATAACCATAATACCCTTCCTTCAGAACAACCACTATGAAAAACCCATTGTCTCCATCTTTATCATGGACCAACAAGAAGAACATAAATTGAATAAAACCAAATCATGAAACATCTCCCAAGGTTATTACTTTTAGGACATCGAATATGGACCAACCAACATGTCTTAATCCATCCCAAATAACTAGAAAGCCAGATCAATATGGGATCAGAGCACGAGGATATACATAAAGGGAAGAGGAATAAATTTCGAGGGATTCAAAAAAATTATAATTAAGAAGAAAATCCATACCACTATTTTGAACTACCTATTTATCCCACCAAAAATCCTTTATTCGAGCATCCTCTCTATCCCAATATATCATAAGAATCTTCTCACTATACTACTGAGGGAGTTTGTTTTGATGGGAAATATGAGAAGGGATGAAGAGGTCAATGAATCCATTGATTGTGAATAAGATTCCAAAAATGAGAATACCAACTCAAATAGAAGATAATGTAAATTCTATAGAAACAAACAAAAGAAAAGGCTTGATGGTCTTGGGGTAGAAAGATACAAGAAGGGATGAATGAGAGGGGGATAAAAAATTGAATAGTTCTTGTTCTAAACTTCCCCATAAAAAATACCACTAAGAAGAATCCCTAAAAAAAGAATAGTGTGAGATATTCCACTCACTGGCCACTAAATGAAATAATTTTGGAAATTAAATATTTTTAGGTGCTAAACATATTAGAATATAGAATTTCTCAAACTCCACTAGCACGAACCTATGTGGGTTGTTCCACTCTAATACAACTAAAAATACTCTAGGCGTAGGGGAGTGGTTTTTAATTGAAAATTTTAAAACAATTAAACTATATCGGTATCATAACGCCAAATTTAGCATACTATTCCTTGTATTGTCAATGAATATTATAAAAAAATTTCATCATGATGAAATTATTCCTCAATGATATGACATGATCCTATAATTCCCCATTTATTATAAGATCATCATTACTCTGAGTACCCAAGGTAGAAATCCTATATATTTTTAACACATGTACCAAAGATCGTAATTCATTAATAATATATTCACATGTGATATTAGTGTGATATAGGTTCATTATGATGAATGTGTGATCAACACACTGTATCTACTAAAGAGCTAAATATTAGTCATATATCCAAAGAAACTCCTAAGAACACTTATAATGTAATATAATATATTTGTATAATAATATCTTATAAATAAAGGTAGATAATTTACAAAATCATATTTTGATGCTTTATTTAATTTTTTTTACAATATTACAATAAAATTTGATTATATATCAAAAAGATGGATTTAATGAAGGCACTATCATCCTAGTAAAATGGATAAATATATCTTTTTCCTATACACGAATGTGAAAAATCCTATATAGATCATTATATTATTTTTATACCATTAATGATGTATCCAATATAATACGTGTCACACAAACACAAACAGTCAAGGTTTTCATCATGCATTAATAAATGAGATTAATGGATAAACATTGATTGTGATATCATATAAAGAGACCAATACAATTTATCCTAGATAAGAATATACAATAACACCCAAAATATAAGGTTTTCATATTGGGAGATTAATCTCCATAATATTATATATTTTCTATGGCGGGAGGCCACTCACTAATGACCATACTCAGAACGTCACATGACCTTGGGTAGGCTACACCATACACTAGAGGCTTCTAGCTAATAGTGACGATTAATAGTGTTATTGTGAAGAGACTATAACATCATATTTGGTTATAAAATATCAAAAATATCACAATAAATATATAAAAAGATTTGTAGTATACAAAATAAATAAAGAACACAATATGTTATATTAATTGAATATCGAATTATATAGTCATAAATCACAATTTATTACCCTCAAGGATCATCAAAGATGATCCAGACATGAAGGTAACATCTCTCTTATGGAGCTTAAATAAGGTGATTAATTCAAAAAATTAAATCTTTCTTGGAATACATTGTTAATTTATTATGATGTTTGAACTTGGTATGACATATACAATTTTGGTTTCTCACTTTCCCTCAAAAGTGTTTTCTTAAATTAGAATTTTAATTGAGTGTATTCACATGTGATATTTGTAGAATAATAAAATATGTGAAGGCATAATGGAATAGCCAATATCAATCCTAGGGATTTAAGTTGACAACTGAGGTCAACCATACCTAGTTTGGCTGGTGTTGGAAGACTCTAACCAAGTCACATCACTACTCACGGGGGAACCATTTCCTACCCAAAACCTATTTATAGTATCATATAACTTGGGTAATCATCCTCTTCATAACATCATATCATATACACATGGGGGCATCATTATTACAAGATTCTCATAACACATACACCTAGGGGAATCAAGCTCCATGTTACCCCATATCACATACACCTAGGGGATATTATCCTCAACACCACATATAGAATACACTGTCTATAAAATCTTCCCAGAACCTGAGGTAGTATATACTTAGGGGGTCCCATCCCAAACTTATAACAATTAACATTGCATTGTTACTCGAGTGAATTCATCCCAATACTTCAGCTCATAACCCATAAAAATGAGGGATCACAAAATGTACCCAAAACATCATATACCATCGACCTTGGGTTTTACATACCCGGACTAGAATTTTTATTGGTCACATACCTGGGGAGTCGCATCCCAAACTGGGAACCATCACATCTCATCCAGCCGAGTGGTTGCATCCGCTTCCTAGAAATGGTAACATGCTCATCATTATCTAGGGGCGTTTCATCCCAATACATTTCCTAATAACATATACACATGGGGTCACAACTCACCCAAAACCTAATATATCATTTATTATATACATATGACATAAAATTGGGGGAATATACTCTCCCCAAATCCTCATATAATACAACTTGTGTTGGACACTCTCAAAATCCTATGAATCTATCTATATGATTTCCTATAAATTAAAAAAACAAATACATCTCATTACATCCACACAAGTATATAAATGCACTATCATCTCCACTGTAACCCTCTCTAGGGTTAAAATAGGGCAACAAAACCCACCATGGATGCCTAGGTTATGTCCCATTTAAAGACACTACATGGATCCTCTATCTCATTCTAAACTCTAGGGCCCATCCCTATTACTAATAGGGAGTAGCATTCCCAATTATCACTATGATCACATTATTGAGAAATCAGAAATATTGGAAGTACCATATAGACATCACTCTAGAGAGAAGTCATATAGCCCATCTCACCTAAAAGTCATCCTTGTTATGTCCTCTCATACCCAACCTACACATAATCATAACCAGGGTATAAACACCAAAGTAATTATATAATAATGGGTGAGGAATACTCTCCCAACCCACTAGTCAACAAGAAAAAATGATAGGAGGTATACCAAGGTTTTCATATATTATATACCTAGTCCATTAATTTTAATCTATCACTCTCCCTCACATGATTATAATTAAGGGAACCTATTCCAAGGTTCACTATGTATCAATAAGCTAATTTAATTAACACCCCTCTGTCACATGCCACACATTTATAGTCCATACACTAGAAAATAAAGGCCAAGGTATCAATTTAGCATTCAAGGGGCCATCATGGCCCTAAACACTCTCATTCTATTCAATGAAAATTTTATATTAAATAATAAATTTATTCAATTAATGCTTGATCTGCAGAACTATAAATACCAAATAAAACATTCCATAATGAACAAAAAGAATATACATAGGGATATGTTGAAATATCACTTATATCATTCAGAGTTATTCCATTCGATCAATCTTAGTTTCCTCTTAATCACATCCTTGACTCATCCAATATCATATCAATAGAAAAATAAGAGAAGTTTCCACTCACCAAAGCCTAAAGTAACATCACATAAAATTCCCATGGAGTATCCCCATTACTACCTCAAGTAAAATTCCTAACCCTAAATCCCTACCAAATCTCTAATTTAATCTAATTTATGCAGTAAAATTATAAAATTATATAGAGAATCCGACCTCCAAACAAACCTTGACCAATGAACTCTGATCTTCCCCTAATAAAATCTATATCAATGATGAGAAAAATATACATCTTCCACACATGATTTCATTGGGATATGGTTGAATAAAGAATAAAAACATATCTTGGATCATAAAAAATTTGATGTATTCACGTGAAAACAAAAAAAATGATAAATAAAAAGAACCTACATTTGAATCACCTTAAAATCAAAAATAAAAAACCCTTCCTCTACATGGGGAATTTAATAAGAGGAACAGAGGGTGACAGTTGTTCGAATATTCCTCTCATAATGATTTTGTCATCCAAATTTGTTGACGGGGATATCCATAATAAGATCGATCTTCTCTTATTAAAATACATATTTTTTGATGGTGTTGGTGTGAACAGGAGGGTTATTCCATGGGGATTCGATTCCAGTCTTTGTGAAGGTAAATTACTTATAGGGTATGGAGAGATTGTTCCAGGTGAAGGGGCCTTCCTCCTATATATTATTGATGTATCTTGTCCCCTTGGTGTCTCGGGGAAATGTATCTCACCCAGGAAAGTCCTAGTCCTCATTGTTGAAAACTACCTTATTTATAGTGTGGCACCTTTATGCTCTAAACTATGAAAACCATCAAGTAAGGTTATCGCGATGTGATCTAAGGGTGATTGTGTAATGGGATTTATTCTATGAAAATAAAAATGAAAAATATTCAATGGTCTTAAAAAACTAATGCAAGGGTAGTTGTCCCCTTTTTATAAGGGTTACCATCACATAATGACAAGTGGGTTTCAGATGACACACTTTCTAGGGGTAGTTCACATAGAGAAAAATCCCACAAAATTATACCATATTTCAAATCCCTCTATTAGAGGGATATCATAAACCCCTCAGTTCACACCATAGTGAGACCCTCACATGTCACAAAACGATAGGTCTGGAGTACCTAAAACCCAAAAGAAGATCAGCACACCCCTAGTATGAAATTCGCCTGACCACAAAACACACTTATCAAACCCCAAACCATAACCAAAAACATCTTGTAAATATTCGCTAAATCTCAAAAATTTAATAAAATTATCATTTCTAGATTCCTCCCCCACTTTGATCTCAAAAAATTTAATTCTTTTCTTAATATAATAAATACTAATAAATTGCATTCATAAATATTCTATAATTGAGATTCCAATGTTATTAATGCATTAGGAGAAGTATTAATTATTAAAATTCCACAATATGTGATAAAAAAAAATCACCTATGTCCCATCATATTGGATTATGAATAAAATTTGAAACAACTTTATGAATAATAATCATAGTGTTTCAAGGTTCTCTTTATATATGAGAACTACTGATAACATTGGATATGAATAATAATCCAAGGATGTTACAATTTAAATATTACATTCATAAGTAATAAAACAATAATGTTAATAATAAATCATCTATAACTAAAACTATGTAAATAATGTTTTAATAGAAAAGTAACACTCATGTTGGTTCTAGAGAACCCACTCATTTGAAATTTCTATATAAAAGTTATCCCTTTTTATTTACATAGGGATACTCCCACAATTTTTGATGTGATATTGAAGTAATAGCGGTACTTTAATGATTATCCTACATCTAAAAAACATAAATCCTTTTTTATATTAAAAAACTTATTAAAAATTCAATGTATGAACCAATAGTTTTTCAAGTGAGACATGCCCAATCCTTGAGTTACAATAAAGTTATATCACCTTTAGTAATCATTATCTATTCTACATATTCCTTTAATATTTTTATAATATAACGTATACGAAAATATTAACTTTAGAAAAATAATGTCACATAAATTAAATTCAATTATAAAATACATTACAAATATCTGCATGATCTCAGATAATGAAATAATTCTATATTACTTTGGATACAAAGCTAGAATATAACTTATGGGTGGGGAATAACATTCCCATAAACATCTATAATTTAATTAATAGACTGTATGGTCTAGAAATATTTATGAACCTTTCTAGAAACATTCAAAAAACCCATTGAAAATATTCTAGTATAAATTTTCTATTTAAAACAATACAAAAATTCTTTATTCCAAGATTTAATCTAAAATTAAAAGTATAGAAAATTTAATGGTATTTTACCTCAATATCATCCAAAAAATTGCCTTAATTTCAAGTAATACAACATACCAATTATCTATCTCAACTAACACATTCGATCTTGTACTAACACTACTATAACTAATAAATATTTATTTTTTTAGGATCAATGTATTGACCATGGTAATTCCATAAAACCTGAAAATTCTGAGCCTCTATTCTTTCTTTAACCACTTTTTAAAAAAATCATCTGAAAATACTATTGATTGTGTTGTTTTTTATCACATGTAATTTTTTCTTCACCATTAGAATCACTAAAATTTTTCACATCATGGTGATTAGTATTATGATATGGGTACGTAATTACCTATACAAAAATTCACAAAATTAAATTTGATTATATTATAATTATATTAATAAAATATAAATAGAAAACATAATATATATATATACACACATCCAGTGATTGAATAAATGTTTAACATCCTATTATAGATCTATCAGGTACGTCTTTAACCTCGTCATGGTTTAAAATTTTCTCATTTCCTATATAGGGCTGAGAAGTAATTGAGAGGATACATATAATGGGGAAGCCATAGATTTATTGGAATCACAACTTTAATTGGATTTTTCAACAGGATGCTTGGTGATTTAATTCAATGTAACTAGGTTACATGTCCTATAAGAGTATCTAGATACAAGTCATTAAAAGATTCATGCTATGAAATGTTATACAATTTGAATAGTTCTTACATTTCATGAGTTAATAAAAGTTCAGATTTTAATCTAAGGTGATGGGTTTTCTGGTTTATCTGAGGCTTTGGTTGTTACACATCCTGTAACTAGGTTACACATCATTTAACACCCCATGAAATGTTTTGAAAATAAGAGTGAAAATATTTTTCTTTGGGCTATTTATCTAGACTTCATTTCCCTCAACCCAAAGAAATTATGAGGGGATTTTGGGAGACTCTTCTTTGTCTATATCGATACATTTAGCATTCGATGTCAATTGCAGTTATGGTGTGTCACTCTAGGTAAGAGGCCTTTCCACTTCTACATTTCCATCGATCATGGTAGCACCCTTAATTTTCATTATCGATTTCATTGATCTAAATTGTTGTTTCTTCATGTCTTATTCTTGATATATTCTGTGATCTTATTTTGGAGGTTGTTCCTTTATTATTCATGGTACGACGGGTGTTCATTCTTGAGGTATGTAATATTTCCTCTTCTCCACCGACCCTCTTTCTCAATTGTATAAATCCTAAGATGTATGGATTGTAATATAGGGTCTCTTTGTGTGTTTTTGGGTTTTGTTGTTGGTGGATCCCATTATGGGCATGTGAAACCTGAAATTAGAGGTAGGTGGTTTCATCTGTAGCCTATATTAATGAACCTTTTTGTTCTTCTTTTTGAATAAATTTAAAAAATAAATTTGCATGATATTTTTGTTTTTGTTGAAAAGTGTTTTTTAAAGAAAAATGGGGTTTCCTGGGTTATTGATAAATGGAATGAAAATGGGTATTTTCAAATCATTGAAATGGATTGAGAAATTGTTTTGAAATAGTTTTTCAAAGAATTGTAATGAATTGTGAAACATGAGAACATGGGTTAACTTGGGAAGATATGTGGAAGGTTTAGATTGAGACATCATCCATTGTTTGTGATTATCGGGAGGTTTTCTCATGGTTATTTTATATATTTCAAGGTCCCATTGTTCTGGGGGTCTAATGTTGACATTGTTATAAGGGTTTACTTATGGGGTATTCTCCTTCTTCTTAGGCCTGTGATATAGGAACTGGATTATTAATTTAATGGATTTTGGTACGAGTAGTCTACTAGAATGACCAATAATGATCCTTGTTGAGGATACATGTGATTCTATTTTGTTCTACTTGGGATTTTTGGTATATCCCTGATATGAATGTTTTTCTTGTGAAATATGAAAAGGAGAATATGCAATGAAATTGATATACATAATTTTGTTTTAGAACTATGATAAAGGTGAAATGACTACCATATTTTCATTAAAATTGTTTTAATTTTTATCATGCCAGGTTTTATTTAAAATGGGCGTACATGAATGGTTATACATATACTTTTTAGGGAGCACTGGGCTGTGATCCTATTGAGCCTATTAGCTCGCACCATGAAAACCTCTTTGGTAGGGCGTAATATTTTCTATGTCTTCCAATGAAGGGAAAGGCAAGGAACCACAGTGAGGCAGCAAGGATTCATGTTATCTTAGTTGGGTAGCTAGTGATGAGATGGTAGGAGTTCCTTTATTCCATCACATGGAGTAGGTGTTGGGTTTTGTTACTTTTGAGTTGGACTTGTCTCTTTGAAATTTTGGATACTTTTATAGTTGTTTTGTCCACATAATTTTTCTTACAGTTATGGAATATATTTTTGGGTTTTACACTATTCATTCTTTCGTTGTGTATATATGTTCCCCATGTTTGTTTAGGTTTGGTGAAATTGTTCCCTCAGATATCAAATTGTAGAAAACTGACCTAAGTTTCCCTCAAACCTAGCACCCGACTTGATCCTCCTCCATTGAGAGCCTCCTCTGCACAATCTACTACAACTAGTTTTGGGCCTATGACTTTCTATCAGTGTTGTAAGGTGAGACACAGAAGTCGTTCTAGTCCTATTCCTACAAAGATGTTCTAGAATCACGGACGAGTTGGTCACTTACAATACTTTAGTCATGATATGGCTATGCCTCATTACGGTCTGGGTCCATCCACTCCAAAGGCTACTGTGATGCAGTTAAATGATTCAAATACTATAGGGATCCATCCATAGGCATTAGGATTGAAGTATATAATTGTGGTATATGGGTTTATAGATGATGTCGATGGTGGTCTGACAAAAGTGAGAGGTACTATCCTTGTTTTAGCTTTCGTTGATTATTTTTTATTTTATACTGGTTCCTTCCACTCATTTATATCTTTATTTTTTTAATATTATTAAACATCCTATGGTACTTATTCTATTTATAATTGAGTTATATAAACCTATTGGTAAGAGGAAAGATTAGGGGTTTCATTGTTCTTCTTATTCATTAATGATAGCTGATATGCAGTTGGTCTAGGATTGTATTGTTCTTAATCTGGATATGTTTGATGTCATCATCAATATGGATTTTATTTTATCTCATCGAGTGAAGGTTGATTGTTATCATTATCATGTTTTATTTCATACTGTCGATGGGTGATCTCATGTGTTTTAGGGGTAGTGGGACCCATGGTCAGGCCGGGCAAGACCTTCTCACCCAGATCTTGGCATCTTGTTGTCTGCACTTCTGATTGAGCCCAATAACTATTATTATATTGTTGATATTTATATTTCTTTTTAGTAATTTTTTACCTTTTCCCAGACAAATTCTTTTTTAATTCCCCATAGAGATATGTGGAGTTCACAGATGTCCTAGTGATAGGTATATAGACGATATTGATAACATCTTATTTTATGAAACTAGTGGAGCTAAAAGAGATCAAGACTTAGTTGGATGATGTGTTGGAAAAAGGTTCATTCACCCTGGTATTTGTCCTTGGAAATCCATAATGCTCTTTTCCAAGAATGGATATGGTTCAATTCAATTTTCTTGTGGACTGACAGAAGTTGAACTGAGTAAAAGTTAATAACAAATATCACTTTCCTCCATAGATGATTTTTTCGACCTGTTAAAGGTGGAAAAGTCGTTTTCAAAGATAGATCTATGGTTGGGTTATCATCAACTCAGAGTTTGGGAGTCTGATATACAGAATAAAACATTTAGGAGTAGGTATAGCCATTACAAATATCTGGTGATGAATTTTGGTCTAACTATTTATCCTATAGTTTTTATGAATTTGATAAAACATATATTAATTCCATCAATATACAGACACTTTTGTGTTAGTTTTCGTGGATAATATTATGGTTTGTTTGAAATATGAGTATGAACATGAGCACTACTTGATTTTAGTTCTAGAAATTTTGAGAAGTTGGTACATGAATAGAAATAATTTGATATGTATTTTCTAGATTCAATATGTGAAGTTCATAGGGAATAATATTTCTAATTATGGATTATCATTTGATCCATAGAAGTTTAATGTTATCTTTTCCTAGAAGTAACCATATAATGTCTTTTAGATGTAGAGTTTCCTTGTTCATTATGGATACTATCAATGGTTCATTAGGATTTATCTAGATTGATGCAAACTTTGACTGATCTTACCAGAAAATTGGTGAAATTCACATGGGATGTGAATTGTTAGTCTTTTTTGGATGAACTAAAATGACTTCTAACATCGTCTCCTATTCTGATCTTATCAGATCCCGAAAAGAGGTATGTGTTGTTTTTTTAATTCTTATTGTGGAAGTTTGGGATGCATTATTATGCAAGATGACCTTGTGTTAGCTTATGGATCTCATCATGTTTGACAGTGTGATAAGTTCTACCCCACTCATGATTTATAGCTTACTGCAATTATGCGTGTTCTTAAATATTGGAGGCATTGTCTTTCTTGGGTTAGGTTCATGATCTTCACAAATAATAAGAGATTGAGTAATATATTTTCTTAGAAGAACATGAATTTTAGATAGAGACGATGGGTAGAATACCTTAAGACATTTGACTTTGATATAGCCTACACCCTAGGGAAGGGAAATGTTATTGTAGATTCTCTTAGAAGGAAAGTATAGTCACAGGCTATTCTGGAATCAAAGGAGGAGTGAGAGCTTATTGGTATTTTCACTCAGTTTCCCATGGATGCGCAGGAGATTGTTTGAAGAATAGTTCTGACTATAGATATGTTATCATCATCTCTCTTATAGTCTATTTTGGTGATTCCGTAGTAGGATGATGAGTTGATAAAGGTTCAAAAAATCCTTTGTGGTGGGGAGACCATTTCTAATTGGTCTCTCTATTCTGATTTTTTCCACCACTTTGGGATGCAGGTTGTCATCCCAACAACTATTAGGAGTTTAGTATTGTTTAATTGTCAGATATTTTTATGGTCTATTCATACGGGTACTAAAAATATGTATTATAACATGAGGCAATGATTCTAGTGGTCGAGTATGAAGTGTGACATTGCATATTATGTGTCCTGCTATTACACCTACCAATAAAAAAAGGTAGAGCACTTGAAGTCATCTGGTTTGCTTCAGCCACATTTGGTGCTAGTCTGAAAGTGTGATGAGGTATCAAAGGATATTATTTTATGATTACCATGGACACACCAAAGGGTTGAATGATATATGGGTAGATTTTGATCGGCTGAAAAAGTCTTCTTATTTCATTCCAATCAAGGATACCATAAAGGTTGAAGATATTGTAAAGCTATATGTGAAATATATTGTATGGTTACATGGATGTCCTTATACCATTATTTTAGAAAGGTATCCTAGTCTTACCAAGAGGTTATGGAGGAGTCTCCATGAGGTTATGGGAACTATGGTCATTTTGATCACAACTTACCATCCACAGACAGGCAGTCAGACAAATGGAGTAATTCAGACCTTGGATGATATTATTTGTGCCTATGCATTGGACTTCAATAGACCATGGTATAGATATCTGGTATTTTTTGAGATTATTTATAACAATTATCAGTCATTTATTAGAATGGATCTCTTTGAGGCACTGTATGGTCGCCCATGCTGGTCACCTCTTTGTTGGGATGAGGTGGGTGACCTAGCTTTGGTTAGGCCAAGTTTGGTCCAAGAGATGTCAACTAAGATTCATTATGTACATCAACATCTGGTTACAGCCCAGAGTTGATAGAAATCATATGTGTATCCAAAAAATTGTACTTCATAGTTTCCCATTGGTGACTAGGTTTTATAGAATATTTATCCTATATTGGGTCACCATCATCTTGGAAAATAGGGAATGTTGGCTCTAAGATATGTTGGACGATTTGAGGTTACTGAAAAGTTCGAGAAGGTTATTTATTAGTTATCATTGTCGGTTTATTTGAAATGTATTCATGATTTTTTCCAGATATCTCAGATTAGGAAGTACCATCCTGACCCTTCTCATATTCTATGTTAGGAAAAAATTTAATTTTATATGGACATTTCTGTATTGGAGAAACTATTTGAAATCGTTGAATATCAAGTGAAATATTTTGTGGGAAGTCAATTCCATTGGTTAGAGTTCTATGGAAACATGTATCATATTCTTATGTGACATGGGAACATGAGTCATTTTTGAGGGATCAATTTCCTCATCTATTTCTATGGATTACATATTCCACATGACTTCTGAGGTGTGGAAAGTCTTTATGGTGGGGAGTGTGCAACATCTTATTACTGATCTATTAGGTACGTATTTATCCTCATAATGGTTTTCCTTTTTATCATTGTTGTATAAGGAAGAGAAAGAATTGGGAGGATACCAATAATAGTGATTTTATAGATGTGTTAGACTCTTAGATTTAATAGGATTTTTAGGCGGGCTGTATGGGGGATTTCACATCATGTAACTAGGTTACACGACGTGTAAGAGTTGATGGATAAAACTCATAAAAGGTATCATGATATAAAATGTTATATGAATTAATGATATATTATACTCCATTAGTTAATAAAAGGAAAGATTTTAATTTGAGGTGATGGTTTTTCCAGTGTATTTGAGGCATTAGCAGCTACACGTATTGTAACTCCCCATGTACAGTTTTTCAAACTGGTGTGTGGATGTTTTTCTTTGGGTTCATTCTCACAACATAATTACCGTCGACCTAGCGAATTTACTAGTGATTTTTGAAAACTCATCTCCTTCTAGATCAATCAGTTTAATGTTATATCTCTATTGCAGTTTTCTTTTGTATATCTGGGTAAGCAACCATTCTAGTTCATCATTTCCATTTATCATGGTAGCAACCTTTGGTTGTGTTATCATATTCATTATTCTAAATTGGTGATTATTCATGTTTCTGCATGATTTTTTGTGTGATATCATTCCGAAGGACATTCCTTTGTTGGTCATGGTGGAAAGGGAATTTGTTCCTATGTTATGTGGTATTTACTCTTCTCTGGCAGCCCTCTTTCTCAATTGGATCAATCCTATGATGTGTGGATTGTATTTTAGGTCCTTCGTTGGTGTTTTTTTGTTTTTTCCTTGGTGGATACCTTTGTGGGAGTGTGTGGATAGAGTTTTGAGGTAGGTTGTTTTATATCTAGACTATGTTTATAAACCTTATTATTCCTATTTTAAAAAACTTTTTATAAAAGGAATTATCCTGATGTTTTGTGTGTGTTGAAGGTACTTTTTAAAGAAAAAATAGTTTTTACCTAGTGGTTGATAAATGGATAAAAATGGATATTTTCAAAGGATTGAAAGGGATTTTGATATTTTTTTTTCAAATCATTGTAATGAATTGTGAAAAATGATCATGTAGGTTACATTGGGAACTTAGGTGGATGTTTAAGATTGAGGCCACCATCTATTGATTGTGGTTATCGGGAGGTTTTTTCAATGGGATTTATTCTATTTCCAAGGCCTGTTTTTCTAAGGGAATCATATTTAGAATATTAAGGGGTTTACTTATGGGTAATCTTATCCTTTCTAGGACTATATTCTTTGATCTGGATTGTGAACTTGATATATTGTGGTACGAGTGGTCTTTTAGTATGACCTATAGTGATTCTTAGTGCTAATACATGTGCTTCTATTTTTGTATTTCTTGGATTTTTTGTTCTATCCTTGATATACTTGTTTATTCTTGTGAAATTTTATATATAAAATGTGATTTTAAATTGATATACCTACAATTGTTTTTAAACTATGATAAATGGGAAATTTTTACCTTGTTTTCTAAAAAATTGCTTTACTACTTATCATTCTATGTTTTATTTCAAATTTGCATACTACAATTTTTATATAGAGACTTGTCATGTAAAACTTGTTTGGGATCATATTAGGCTTGTTATCACACACCCTAAACACATATTCGGTGGGGCTTAGACCTTTTTTTTCTTCCTATGTAGGAAAATCAAGTTTCTGTAGTGAGGAAAAGAGGTTTCGTGTCAGCGTAATTGGGTCGTTAGTGGTGAGATGGTGGGAGTTTTTTCACACCATCACTTGGAGTGGATTTTGGTTTTTCATCCTTCACAGTTGGGCTTGCCTCTTGGAGATTCTAGCTACCTTTAAAATTGTTTTCACTCAGCTGTTTTTGATTATAGTTATAGCATATATTTATTGGCTTATGGTTGTTCCCTCTTTATTTTTGTATATATATGACACATGACTACTTAGGTTGGATGAAATAATTACCTCTGGTTCATTGTTTGATACATGTGTTCTTTTCACCCAACAATAGGGATATGTAATTCACTTTAGGTAGGTGATGAATTCAATCGGGTGCCAGGTTTGAAGGCAACCCGGGTCGGTTCACTCCAATATGTAACACCCTGGAATTATAAAGTAAGAAACTTATAATTGATAGCTTGTATGACATGAAACACCAAGAATGTAAGGGAATATAATATCTATATACAATATAATATATTTAAAAATTAAAATAGATTCTATATATTTCAATGCATTCAATTCCAAGTTATCTTGTGTTACACACAAGTGATCCCTTCTTCGATGGCTTGTGTTACACACAAGACCGAGTTTTACTGAACAATAATATATTATTATAATATCACTATTTCATATAATAGGATATAAATTAGCCATTATTAATAGTATTAACTATCTTATTAATATATATATATATATATATTTTAAATATAAAATGAATTCATGGGTCACCAACTAATGAGAAACAAAAATAAAAACCAATTGGATATAGAGAAAAATATTTTTATTTTTATATCATAATAATCATAATTAATCAAAATTTGTTCATGATTAAAATTAAATATATTTTTAATATAGTAAATCAAATATTTTTGATATTCATCCATTATTTTTTGTATTCATAAGGAACAAATGCAATTTTACAAATAAAAACATACATTATTATAAAGGTAATTTTACAGTATTTTAATGGAAAAATAATTTTAGATAGTATTTTTCAATGTTTTATAGAATTAATATGTCAAAATATACTTAATTTTTTTAAAGATAAACATAAAAATTAGTTTTGTCTAAATTTTTGATATTTTTCTGAAACATTTCAATTTTTATGAGTAGTTAAAAATACTGAATTTTTTATCAAAAGTTAATTTTTATATAATTTATTTATAAGGATAAATTTTACATTTAACTGGTTTAAAAGTTTTATTAGAACATATTATTATCAAATTATAAAATTTAAGTCATTGAAATTAATTTCACTTTTAAATTTATTATGAAAACATAGAAAACATTCAACCGTTTATAATTTTAAAACCCTTATTATTGTCTCGTAGAAGAGATGAATATTAAATTAATTTATAAAAATGATATAATTAGAATTTCAAAAAAAAGATCCCATATTTTTAATTATAATATTTTATAAGGTATAATAATACTATCTATTTTTTCAAAAAATATTAGTGAATGTGATTAAAATTTGTTACAATGATTAAGGTCAAACAATGCTTAATAAGTGACTAAAAAGTAACCTTAAGGGCCAAAACGACCTATAAACTTGTCCAAGATATATTTTATGGAAATATATCAACCATATAATCTCTTGTATATAATTGGGTCCATTATTGGATCTAATTGTAACATGTAAAATAGGGTAGGAATTTCTTTTTTAAAATATTACAAGAGTGTTACTCCTCCACCAATATATTAGGCCACCAATTCTCCCCATTCCTCAAACCTAACAAACCACGTAGGTTCAAAAAATAACTTCACAAATATATCCCCAAAAAACCTCCCATAGACCTCGAATCATATCTTTGGGAACAAAGTCTTCCATGGAATCCCATTAGTATACACCAATAGAAGTTACTCGATTTTTAGGGTAATGATTTCCAACGATCACTTTTCATTCATTTACATCTCCACCACCTAAAATATTTTTATTAAATATTAATATTATAAAAAATATAATAAATATAATTTAATGGTGTTTTTTAATTGTCTTAAAAACAATAACTCACACTTCTATTTAATGGGTAACACACATACTGTTTCTGTGTACTAAAAACTACAGCCTCACGAAACGATGATTGTTCATTTTTCCTTTACCAACGTTCATGGTTTCCCATTTTGATAGAAACTATGTTTATATATTTTATATATAATATTTATTACATATATATAATTATTTAATCCTTTTATTACACATTCATTTAAAACATTCCATTTTACGTAAATACGATAACATCGTTTTAGGACGTGTTGACAACCGCCCCCTCAAAGTGATGTGATTCGTTCACACTAAACAACGAATGTATTAAGGATGATTTTTAAAAAAAAATATAGGAAATATATTAATTAAATATGGTACTTTATTAAAATATACATGTATATACATATCATTTACATTACATTATTTTAAAATAAGACAATTAAATGAAGTCAGTGTTTTTACGTATGTACAGATTACTGTCTCCATGAACGGTGAATTTAATTTCTTATCAACAAACCTTATAAACTATTATAGATATATATACATTGAATATATATTATATTGAAATCATTTTTACATTATGGATATGATAAAACCGTGATATATTTAATAATAACAAAAACTAACAAGTAAAAACATACTCGACAAACTAGACAATTAACACATGAAATAGAAATAATAATGAAAGTTTGTTAGAAAATGGGGAATAATAAATTATATTTGGATCATATATGGTAAAATAAATATTAATATATATCTATTATAAGTTATTAACATGTTTAAACCCATTATACAAGATGTTACATTTTGTTCACCCAAAAGGAAACGCAAGGTAAAGGATTTTCATCTCACCTTTTACTTCTGTGAGATAAATGTCATGTTCACCACTTACTTATTTTGAGTTCTAAGTCTAATAACCATTTTTATAAATTATATCATTAATTTATTTACCATCATGGTATTTAAAACTTTAATTTAACGTTATTCCTTTATGAGGACTTTGATTTAAAACAATTCAATGTGGTATGTGACACTTTGGATTGTTTAAAGTTTATTTTATTCAATAATAAATATAATGATCTTTTAATGGTATTTCCATTCAAGGAAATTATATGAACATTGATCAATATTTTTTTATTTTCTCTCCTTTTATTATTCATGAAAATTTTCAAGTATTAATACCATTTTCCCACTCATTAGTACCCAAATGGATTTGGATTTTTTTTAAGAAAACTCGACATTATTTCTCACTTTAGTCAGAGAACTTGTTTTATTAAAAAAAACAATGTTTTATTTAAATGTTTTCAATTTAATTTTAAAAAATTATTTGGTAATGAAATATTTATCCATTCTTTCCTTTACCATTTTTTCAATGGAATCTTATTGTCACATTTTGAACAAGGCATTTTCTAACTTTTTACCATGCAAAAGAAATGTTAATTTTACCTCGTATGACGTGAATGGATTTACACACCATAATTTTTTTAGGATTCCTATGCATGTATAAAAGGATTATATTCAAAGAAAATATTTTCAAAATTGATTTTTAAAGAAAGGCTTTTTCGAATTTTTTTTATAATAAAATGATATTTTCATCAAGAATGTTTTCAAAAGAAAATTTTGTAATGTTCCATTCATCAATGAAAACAAAACATTATTTTTCTACACTTGGATTAGGTAGTGTGGATACTATACTTAATGATCCTCTGGATATTTTATGTTTGATTAGGAAAAGGGTAGTATTCACATTCACTTCCTTGATTCCTTTTAGTCCTCTTTAAATATTCAATTTTTTATGATTATTGAAAAATGAATTTCCCCCTATTATCCATATCATCAATCATTCATATGTTCATTTCCTAAAATTTATACCATTTTTCATAAGGTTTTTACTTTGAAAGTTATTTTGTTATTTGGGAAAATATTGATAAATATGTATAATTTATTCAATATGTATATTTGATAAAGAATATTTTTTATTCAAAATAAGGAATTCTTTATAAAGGAAAGACATGGGTTAGGGACTGGTTAATGAGATACCCTCGATGCATAATAATTCTCATGAGATACATTAATTGTGAAAATAAGACGGTTTTGTACCTGATATTCTAAGCTATCCGGTGAAAGGTCATGATGGTAATGGTTCCATGGACATTGGAAACATTGCATCTATTAATTATGAATTTTCTTTGTATTAGTTTTATTTTTTATTCATCCATGAGATTTTGCGTCGACATATGTATGGATACATTTAATTTTTTGTTCACTGATTAAATGAAATATGTTTAATTTTCTATCATTTTGATATTTATTGTTCCTTTTCCAATAATTTTAGTGGAACATGTTTTCAGTTATTTGCCTATTCATATTGACTATTCTCATTGATTCATTATTTATTCTACTATATTTTTCACTTACTGTGCATTTGAGATCACCCTTATTGCATTTATTTCCTTAGGAATCCAAGAAGAGTAATATTAATGATAAGTAGGGATTTACAAGATGGATTAGAGTTATCTTTAACGTTGTTTATTTTGAAATAATAATATAATTATGTTGTAATTATTGTATAAATTTGTAATAAAAGACCCATTTTTGTATCTGATTTACCAATACTACTAAACTGGTTGGTCCATTGGGGATTGATTCCATTAATAATTCCAGTATAATTAGTAAAAGGCATTGTCTCTTGGCTATCGGGCGTTGGGTCACTATACTCTTTATCAAGGGATGTTTAGTAGTATCCTTGGTAACTGTATTTAAAAAAACATAGATCATAGAACATAACCCTAGTATAAATTTTAAGGATAAGTATGGAAGAACATCCTTGAAATGTGGAAAGGTAGAGATTGTGTTGGACTTCCTGGATATAAATCCATGTTTTGATAATACAATTTAATGTGGTTCTGGAATGAATGTACTTATGTGTAACATATCTAATAAGTTGTTACAAGCCTGAATCAGGGTTAACTAGTACTTGACAACCGGCCGTACTGCACACCTATTTTGACACTCCAGGGGGATATTATTTGAAAAAAATCTCATTTTCTGTAAAAAATAATTTCAAAAAATTGGAATAGATAATCACAATGAATGATCAAGGATAAACCTTTGGTGTATTATTATTTAAAAATAAGTTGGAATGACATAGACATCTTATAAATGACTATATACTTTTGTCACTATGACTATTGTTGCTCACGCTATTCTTTTTGGTTTTAGTTAATGGATGGACCCTAAAGGATTCATGTTAACATCAATCATATAGGAAGAGGTAGTGAAAATGATCAACCAAGTGATGTGTTGATAAGATTGAAAGATATATTATTTAGGAAAAATTATTTTTCCAAATTTATTATTAATAAGATATTCCTTTACCCACTCCCGAACACACCATATAAGAGAGGGATAGAGGTACCTAAGATCTTGAGTGGTGGAGACCATAAAGAAAATAAGGCTTGATTTCTAAAATGTGAGATGTGTGGAAGGATACACCCAAGAAAGTGTCTCAATGGAACCAATAAATTATTTATGTGTGAGAAATATGTGCACAAAGAAAATTATTGTCTTTGAAAAATGAAAAGTTAGATGAAATGAAATGACACTCATCCTAAGATATACTTTATATTTCATTGTGGTAAGTGTTGGGAACTTGTACATTACCTGAATAAATTCCCTATTATATAGGATAAACCATAGACTAAGGAATGATCTATGTGGAAATAATTTTATTAAGTATTTATGTATAAGGGTGTTGTTGAATACCATTGTTAAAAATATATTTAGTGACTAAAATTATTTTATTGATATCTTTCATTTTGAATTTTTAAATTATATTAATATGGTTATAGAAAAGGACAAACTATAATATGGGTGATAACCAGTCAATTTCAGCAAGGTCATGTGTCTTAAACCCATGACCTAATGATGATTAGGGTTTCACACCAACCACTGGCCTACGCAATGTATTGGTTACATTTTCATTGTTTTTAGTTAAATTTTTTTGTGAATAAATATTAATGATGAACTAGTAGTATCCGTTTTAAATATTAGAGATCAATATATTAACTATATTGGTTTTGGAAGATAGATAAAGAAAAATAGTTGGACCTGTCACTTTTTTATAGGCCTTAAGATCTTTTAAAATATTCTTTTTGTGCTTCAGGCAGAAAAAAATTAATTATTCGTAATTAATTAATGGGATTACGGGTATGAATTAAAATTTTATCAAATCACAAAAAAATTCTAGAATTTTTGTAACATCCCTAACCTAGGTGTCACTAAATCGGTTTCTAGAGATGGATCATCACATGACCTCGAGCATGCCTCCCCATATTCTAGAGCTTGCTGACTAGAAGTTAGGGTATAATAGGTCACATGGGGATACTATACCCTCTTTACTAGAGTAATACACATGAGAACACACTATAAATAGATGAAACATTAAGAAACAAAAAATAACATACATATTCAAACATCTTACAAATTGGGTACAACCATAAGCAATGGTAAATATGTCATGTCATGCTACATTGTCAAGTGAAACACCCCCAAATAAAGAAAAACAAAAGAATCAAAAAATGGACTTGACCCAAGTGTAGAATATCATCTATGCATGTCCCATGTTTGAATCATCTCCCTAGCATAGGGCCCTTTCCCTTGTCCTATCCTGAAAGCATGAAATCTGCTCAGGTACCCAACAATGGCCTGAGAAGGGTGTGAGAACAAATCAAAAGGCAACCACCAGTGGTGTTTGAAAATATGAATTCTAACATATAGTTCATAGAAGTATAAATAAAAAATAAGTAGAGGAAATACAATTCAGGGCCACCAGTTAACCATTTCTACATAGCTATACTAACTAATGTGCCAATTCATTATTTCTCTCGTTCACTATTAGTTCATCATCAATCACACATGTTTCATGGAATCAATACTTTTAAAAAGGGAATAATTAATCCTATAACTCAATGGGGATCAAATATCACAACATCATAATATCCTCACCTCGAAGCCTCAGTTAGGGAGGAATGAAACCGTTAGAGGAATAGAGCTCTATCCCCTTCCCTAACCCATGAATTGTTGGGGGAGTTATAACACCGGTCAAACTTGATCTATAGGAGGATCCTCAATCCTTTATCCCACACCTCAAGCCATGGGCACATGCTTATCCATAAATTTACCACACAGAACCATATCAGAACCAAACACGACCAATACCTATAGAAATCATAATCCATAACAAGAAACCCTGTAAATCATATTGTCCCATAACCCGTTATCAATTTTACATTTACATCACTTATACCATTTTTTCCAATTTCCATTATAAATCCTAGCTTAGCAAGAAGATTCAATAATCCCCTTATGAAATTCCCTTTATCATATTCTCCCATTTCACATACCTTTATCAATTTAGCATATTCACTGATTCACATGCACTAACTCACTTAGTCATATCTAACATATTTCATAATCATCTTTCCCCAACCACAAATAACCAATACCACACTTGGAATTCCATTATTAATATCCAAATACTCAACAAGGTCTCTATATGATCACACAACAACCTATAAATTACTTAACTAATTCAAGGTCCGGAATGTATCGACGCACCACATGGGTGGCCCTACAATGGTAAAGTCATCCTCTAACTATCCCATGGGGACCATGAAGGTTTCCATTTATCATATAGACATTAATTATTCTAAATATCACCAAATTATCAAAAATCACAACATGGGGTATCCAAGAAAAAAACCCAAGCAGGAAAAATCTCAAACGAAACTATGAGTTATAACTTGTAGACCACCTACATTAAATCCATTTACAAATGCACTCCCATACAAGGACTAAGATATAGATTCAACCACCTCTTAGATCTTCAACCTATATTTCACAATAAAATAGGGTTTTAAAGGATAATAAGGAAATGGAAGAAAGATATAAACCCTAATCGAGAAGAATAAGCAAGGAAGGTATTCGACATATCTGGATCCTCGATTCACAACTGACGTCACTCCAAACAACCTAGAGATGAGGGAGAATCACCCTTGGAAGCTCTTGGGATCTCATACTCATCACCAGGGTTTCACGATGGAAGAATGGAGGAAATCCCAAGTTGGGGTTAAAACCCCGTAATATTATTTTTATAAATTTTTCATCTTTATAGGGCTATATAGTTTACCCTCACGGTTTTACAAACCGTACACAAAGTGTGCGAGAGATACTATCCGAAATTCACCCCTTATACTATTTACTAGGAATTCCACATGGTTATTTTAACCATATAGTAACCATGTGAAAGCCTCTTCCAAATCTACATAGTTACTTGGGGTGCTCTATATGGATTTCACTAATAGTGCGTAAACCGTGCAACATGCCCAAAAATTCCACTTTTCTTCTCTTTTCTGCCCCGAACCATCAAAACACCCTAGATCCTTCTCATGAACATTTGGAAACACTTATTTGACCAAAATAATGGTCTTAAAATGAAACATAAATAAAAACAAGCCTTATGAAAAATCATGGATCTTACAACCTCCCCACCTTAAGATGGTGTGTCCTCGAGCTGGTCTTCCCAAGAATCATTGATACTCCAAAGCACAATGTTCAGGACAGAAAATCCGCATATCTGACTCTTTCTCCCATGTCTATTTCTGGAAATTTCCATGCTGCCACAAAACATGAACGAAAATCCCAACCTTGCCCCGCAAGACTATCTCACTATGATCCACAACACTCACACGATGCCCTTAAAAGTTGTATCAACATCCATCACTAAATCCTCAATTTTTATCGCATGAGATGAATCATGTTGATACTACCAGAGTTGTGAAACATGAAATACATAGTGCATTCCACTATAACTTTTTGAAATATCCAATCAAAATTCCACTAGTATGATCCTCTCCACGATATCAAACATCCCAACAGACATGGGCACCAACTTTCCCTACTTCTGAATAAGACAGTGACCCAACCTTAGAGACACCCGAAGAAACACACTATTTCCTACCATAAACTCAAGAGTTCTATGATGCTGATATTTATATGAATTCTTCCTACTCTATATTATTTCCATATGATTCTGAATCAATTGAACCTTCTCAGATGCCTCCTGTATGATACGCTGTTCTAATGGCTCAGACTCCCCTACATCTAACCTACACAACAAATATCTGAATGGCCTCTCGTATAGTGCCTCAAAAAGTTCCATATGAACTATAACCTAGAAACTATTATTTTAAGTACACTAAAAAATTGGTAGGTTCTTTTCCCATGAACCCCTAAAATCTAGAACACAGGCTCTCAACATGTCCTTCAATAGCTGAATTGTGCGCTCTAATTTCCCATCTATTTGTAGGTGATAAGTCATACTCAACGAAAGCTAGGTATCAAGTGCCTTCTGTAATCCTTTACAAAAGCATGATGTGAAACAAAAATCATGATCTAAAGATATGGTTCTTGGAAACCATGAAACCATGATATCTCTCAAATATATAACTTATCCAAATGGTCAAATGTGTAAGTTTCCTAGATCAGAAGTCAATCGATCCATAATGACCCAGATTTAATTATTTATCTAAGGAGACCTAGGAAGTCCCGCTTCAAAATCCATAATTACATCATTCAAAATCCATTCCAGAATGACTAATGACTATGAAAAAATACCTGGATACTGATTCTCAACCATCACTTGTTGACAGGTAAGGAATTTTGTTATAAAACATGCAACCACTTTCTTTATTTCTGACCACCAATATTTCTGATGAAGATTATGAAACATTTTACTGAAGACAGGATGTACTAGCCACTTCAATGCATGAAACTCATACATCAACTCTTCAAGCTCACCCATCTATACCACAACATGGCCTTGAACAAAGATGACTTAATCATCGCCAACAACCCAACTAGAAGAAAACTCCCCACCATTTAATACATCAATTTATGTCCAATCACTCAATATCTTACATATGACCCTTCTATACCTAGCTCAAAATCATATAATAAATCTCTATAGATGTAAGGGTCATTTTTGTATGCCCATCTAGCACCTCCGAGTGAATCTTATCAAGAAAAGCCATCATTTTACATTTAGTGTTGGATTCCTGAACCACCTGAATCTATGTCATCTACCTCAGAGCATCTACAAAAATATTCCCTTTTCATATTGTGTAAACCAACTCAAAATAAATGTATTTTAGGTACTCAAACCACCTTCACTGTCGATGATTCAAATCCCACTGAGAGAATATTTACTTCAGAATTTTATGATTAGTAAACACCATGAACCGCTCTCCCAATATGGAGTGCATCCAACACATTAATGCATAATCCAAAACAACTAGCTTGATATCATGGGTAGGGTAATTTATTTTACGAGGCCTCAATAGTCTTGAACTATAATCTATAACCTAATCATCCCGCATCAACAGTGCCTTGAGTCCCACATCAGACACATCATAGAACATGGTGTACTTATTACCATGTTCAGGGAGGACTAGAATCAGTGATGTTGTCAACAGATTCTTTAACTCTTGAAAACTTGTTTTTAACTCCTCTCACCACTAAAAATTAATTCCCTTATTGGTTAAGCTTGATATTGGAATCTCCAAATGAGAGAAATTTTTTAATATACCTCTGATAGTATCCATAAAGACCTAGAATACTCTGAATATCCGAAGAATTCTTAGGTTTCTTCGAAGACATCACATCTTTCACCTTCTCTAGATCGACTAACATGCCATAATAAAAAATTATGTGTACAATGAAATTAAATTTATCAATCTAGAAATGAAATTGTGATATCTTTGCATAAATCCTATTCCCTATGAGTATACTCAGAACTATGTTAAGATGTTTGGCATGATCTTCAAGAGTTCATGAGTACACAAAGATTTCATCAAAAAGACCACAAAATGATCCACATAAGGCTGAAATATATGATTCATTAGTGTTATAAACATAGCTGATGCATTGGTCAACCTGAACGACATTACTAAAAATTCATACATCTTATACCTACTTTGGAAAGACTTCTACGGTACGTCAGACGATCTCACCCTCAACTGATGGTATCATGACATCAAATCAATCTCAGAGAACACTGACCAACCCATTTATTATTCAAATATGTTATCAATTATGGAAAGCAAGTATCAATTTTTAACCATCATCTGATTCAATTTCTTTTAATCGACACATAACCTCAATGAACCATCGGCCTTCTTAACCAACAACATTGTTGATCCCCATGGTGATGTACAAGGTCTAATAAATACCTTTTTCTCAATATCATCCAGCTGAACCTTCAGTTCATGGAGTTTTCCTTTTCTATTTGATATGGTGGAATAGAAACGGGATCTTCCTGTGGAAGAAACTCAATTGTGAACTCCACATCCCTTTCGGGTGGCAGTCCTAAGAAATACTCAAGACACACATCCTGAAACTGATCCACCACAAAGTTAATGAAATGTTTCTCCACCAATCCATCATCATGAATAAGGCATTTCATATGGGCTCTGAGTTTCCCTAAATACAAACAAATTGGCCCAACATGGCATCCTCGTACATCCCACTCACCACAAAGGACATAAGTGTCTCCATCAAGAGACGTGAATGTTAACCTTGGATTGAGGCATTTGATATGATCCTCAAACAACGCTAGCCATTATATACCCAAAATCAGGTCAAAACCTAACATCGAGAGGAAAAACAAGTTCTACAAGAAATGATAACCACCAACTTCTAAGGCACAAACTAAACACTCTATGATGTCCTCATATCTCACCCCCAATTGTGTATCAATCGACATAACCCTTCATACATGTTCCATGGATAAGACCAACATAAACACAAACTATGCAGAGATAAATGAGTGTGTGAAACCTATATCAATTAAAGAATTAGTGAGTCTAGAAGCAATATGAATCGTACCTCTAATGGTATAAGGTCTAGCCTCTCCACCTCCAAGTGTTGACTGAACTGCATGAAGATGTAATGTCCCTCTATCCTGGGATCTAGCCTAAGTACCCTGCATAATACTTCCCTTATAGTGCCTATGGTCTCGTCCTAGAGTTCCATGTCCACCAAATGTACCGGTATGGCTAGTATAGATCCAACTATCAGTTTGGTACGGGGTGACCAATTTCCTCCTGTAATCAGTACCTTCCTCTGACTCCCATCCATGCCCAGTTACCAAGGGTTCTTTTCAAACCTAGGTATAAGTCCCAACCTTCCATAGGACCAACACTCAACTGGTGGTCAGGGACACTAACTCTGCATGTTCCCTGATCTGCCACACTGATAACAGAACACCTGATCACCACCTTGAGAAGATTCCCCTCTCTTCAGACTATTCTACACACTTTTTTCTTGTTGGAAACTTCCAAAACAACATTTCATTCCCTCTGAGGATGTACAATATGTGTTCCTAGTTTGCACTACATGACCACCTCTTGAATATGTTTTCAGGTTCCCTTATGAGATAAGGGCTTGGTCCACTACCTCTGAAAACTTCTTTAGATGGAATATGTTCACCTGGGACCTAATGTCATGCTTAATCCCATCTTAGAAGTGTTTTTTCGTAGTTTCATCATCTCCAGCCATCATCAGAATTAATCATCACTAGTTAGTGAAAGGATTAGAAAAATACATCACTAACATATCCCCCTTATTAAAACTCATAAAATCTATAGCCTTCTCTTACCTTAAGGTTTCTGGGTAGTGTTGTTCTATAAACATTTCCCATAAATCTTTCCATGCCTTTCCTTAACCTTTCTCTATATGAACCACAATATCCCACCAATTCATGGCCTATCCTCTTAACATGTAGGTTTATAACATGAATGGATTCTCAAGAAATGTCTCTAAAAGGTCAATAATAGTTTTTATAGACTCTATCCAAAACATTTAAACCTCTGTCCCACCATCTCCGGTAAAGGTGTTGTAGTAGAAACTCCCTGGTCAGCTAGAACACAATCGGCACAACCCACCCAGGGTCATGTTCCATCATCAACATAAAACAAGAAAGATTCTCAAAGAACTGCTCTTTCCTTTTATCTTGAACCACCAGATCCTCTTGCTCCACTACTGGGGGAACATTCTCGGTAACATCCTCTTGTCACCCAACCAACACATATCTTTGTGGAGGCATTTCTCTACAATGCCAAACATGAAATGTAGAACACAACGATAAAGCTTCAACAAATATAAAGAAAGGACCTTCACTACCTAGAAAAAACCAGTTCACATACTCTACAAAAATATGCCCGATCATACCCTTCACACTACCCTCAACCATCCCTACTAAGGCCACGGCTGACACGAGCTAACTAACTCACACGAAAACCCTAATCAAGTATAATTCATTAATGATTGTTTATAATTTTCTCCCTTTTTTTAAACAATTAGTATTATCTTGTTAGATATATTTTTTTCACCACTATAAAGAAATTTAAATGAATTCTACCCTTTATGTTCCACACGCATGTCCCGAGTGTGTGGGTGCCTACTATGGTGCAAGTCACATATATACATAGGTACCTAGAATGATTCATGATTGCAAAACCTCGTTTCCTTCATGACATGAGTAAAATAACATAAAATTATCACATCATGCCACATGTCCATCAACCAATGGTGAAATGTCATCAAATGTTACAACACACAACAAGAATAACAATTCCTACCCTGGGTGACTTGGGTCAACCGCCATATATGGGATAGCTACTCCCATGCATGAGCTCATTATCATGGCCTGACACAATCTTAATCTCATATCTACCATCCTCAAATAGTATGAAATAGAAAATAAGTTCTTTAATACAACTTTGTAATGTCCCTGACTCGGGTGCCACTAAATCGGTGCCCCATGTTGGGTCGTCACATGACCTCAAGCAAACCTCCCCATTTGCTAGAGGTTGTTGACTAGCAATGAGGTTCTAATAGGTCACGTTGGAGAATACACCCTCTTTACTAGAGTAAGCCACAAATGAACAAAATATAAATAGGGTAAACAATTGGAATCAACCAATAATATGCATATTAAAACATCTACCAAATTTGGTATAACCATAAGAAATAGTAATTATGTCATGTCATGATACAATGTCAAGTAAACAAAACCCAAAATAAGGACAAACCATGGAATCCCCAATATTGTTCTAACAAAAGTCTAGAACCTCATCCATGTGTGTCCCATTTCTGAATAAACCCCCTAGCATAGGGACCCTGCCCTTATCATGACCTGCAAGCATGAAATCTTCCCGAGTACCCAATGATGTCCTGAGAAGGGTGTGAGTACAACTCAATAGGCAACCACCAATTGGGTATAAAAATATCTAGTCTAACAGATAGTACATGAAAGTATATATAAATATAAAGTAAAGGAAAGACAATTTGGGTCCACTAGCTATGAATCTCAACTTAGGTATACTAACCAAGGGGCCAATTAAATATGTCTCCCTTTCATAACTAGTTCATAATCAATCAAAAAAGGTCCGTGGAATCAACAATTTTTAAGGGAACATGTAGTCCACTAACTAAATATGGATAACATATCACGACATCATAATATCCTAACCATGATGCCACATTCTGGGTGGAATGAAACTGTTAGGGGAATAGAGCTCTGTCCACTACCCTAATCTGTGGATTGTTGGTGGAGTTAGATAATTATTCGAACTTTACCCATTGGAGGAACCATAGTACTTTATCCCACACCTCAAGACTTGTGAACATTTTTATCCATTAATTCACAACACACAACCATATCATAACTAAACACATCCAATACATATAGCAATCATAATCCATAACATGAAACCTAGAAAATCATATTGTGTCATAACCCATTATCACATTTTCCATTTACATCACTTATCTCATTTAGCCCAATTCCCATTCTCAAGCCTATCTCACAAAGAGTATTCAATAATTCCATTATAAAATTCCCTTCAGCATATTCTCCCATTTCACATACAATTATAAATTTATCATATTCAATGCTTCACAGGCACTAACTTTTTTAGGAATATCTAACATATTTCATAATCCTCTTACCCCAACCATAAATAACTGATACCTCACATGGAATTCTATCATGAATATCAACATACTCAACAATGGATCTACATGATCACACAAAAACCTAGAACATTCAAAATCTTGGTCCCGAATGTATCGACACACCCCCTGGGTGGCCTTATAGAGGTCAAGTCAACCTATAAGTGTCCCATGGGGACCATGAATATTTAAATTCATCATTTAGACATTCATTATGCAACATATCACCAAAGAATCCAAATAACAATAAGTGATAACTACTAAATAAACCCATGCATGCACAATCTCAAAACAAATTATGGGATTTAACTTGTAGACCACCTACCTTGAATCTGTTGATGAACACACTCCAAAACATGGCCTTAGATCTGGATTTAACAACCTCTTGAACATTTTTCCTAGATATCAGTGGAAAAAGATGGTTTTTGAGATTTTGATGGAAATTAAAGAATGATACAAACCCTAATCGAGAAGAAGTATTAAGGAGGAGATTAGACTTACCCAGATCATCTATTTTCAACTGATGACACTCCAAACGACCTATAGATGAGGGAGAATAGCCATTGGGAGATCTTCCTAATCACTAGGGTTGTAAGGGGGAAGAAATGAGGAAATACCAAGTTGGGGTTAAAAATCCCATAATGAATGTTTTTTTAAAATTTATCAAATTTACAGGGATGAATGGTTTTCCAAACTGTGCACAAACTATGTGTGATCTACAATACCTAAATCACCCCTTCAAATAGCTTTCTATGAATTCCACACAATTTTCTTAACTGTGAGGTAACCATGCGTAAGCCTCTTCCAAAGCAACATAGTTAAATAGGGTGCTCCGCATAGTTTTCCCTAACCCTTCACAAACCATGCAAAATACCTAATTTTTTTTTATCTTCTTATTTCATTACCTGAAACCCTGAAAAACTGCTAATCCTTCTCATGAACTTTGGGAGACACTTATTTGACCAAATTAAAGGGAATAAACTGAAACATAAATAAAAACATACCTTAAAGAAGAATACTAGATATTACAATTGTTCAAATGAAATTGATCACAACCATGTTAGAATACTTTCCTATACTTTTGGTTTGTGAAATAACAAACCAACATTAGAAAAATGACATAGAAATAAAATGTTGTCCTAATTACTTAATTTCTATTGAACCAATGGTCTTTTAAATCATCTTAGATTTACGGATTTAAGACCCTCAACTTTATTTTTCTATTTAACGTTTTTTTTCATTTATGACCTCAATCTTTATCTATAAATATTTACACTTTTCCTCTAAGTATGTATATTTAATTTCCACTAATTTTCTCTTACATAGAGAATCGGTTATATGTTATTCCATATGGGCCTTGTAATTTTCATTCTATATTTTCTAGAGGATGTTTTAAGAAACCTTCTCCAGATGTGGGATTTAGATGTAGGAAATATAAAAAAATATATTACAAATAATGAGTATAAATTGTGAGGACGTAATTTAATCAAGGTGGGGATAATGTAACACCCTAAAATTCTAATGCAAGAACCTTGTATTCGATAGGTTTTATAACACACAACACCAAGAGTGTAACAGAATAGAAGATATAGATAATTTATAATGTATTTACTAATTAATATGGATTATATATATTTCAATTCATGCAACAATTAGTTATCAAGTGTTACACACAACAGATACGTTCTTCTATGGCATGCGTTACATGCAAGACCATGTTTTACCGAACTACAAGATATTATTAAATAATTATTATTTAATATAATAAGATAAAAAAATCATTTATGAAATTTTTAACTAACTTAAAAAAATATATGGCTTATATAAATAAAAAATGAATTCATGTGTTACCAATTAACGAGAAATGAAAATAAGAAAAAATTGCATATAAAAAGAAATATTACTATTTGTTTTTCTTCCAAGGGGGTTTTATTTTAATTAAAATAATTAATTAAAATTAAATAATGATTTTAATAAAATATTTGTGTTATACATTCATTCAAATATATTTTATATTCATCCATTAGGTTTGTTATGGATAATATAAGAACAAAACATATTTTACATAAAAACCTATATTTTTATAAAGGAAATTTTTCCACCTTTAAATTGAGAACCCATTTTAAATATGAAATTTGAATATTTTATTTATTTAATATTTAAAAATTAAATTTAGTTTTGGAATTTAAATATCCATATTATTTTAGGGTGAATCTTTTATATTTTTCTAAAACACTTCATTTTGAATGAATAGTTAAAATATTGATTTTTTGTTCAAAATTTATTTTTAATATAATTTATTTTTAAGGATAATTTATAATTTTAATTGGTTTTAAAGTATATTTATATCATATTATTATCAATTAATACAATTTAAGTCATTGGAATCGTTTTCACTTTTAAATTCATTAAAAAAACATAGCACACTTTCAGACGTTTTTACTTTAAAAGCCTGCATTGTCTTCCTGCCTGTGGGATTAATTTTAAATTACTTCCTGCCACTTCTGTGATTGGAATTTTTAAAAATGGATTAAATATTTGGAATAATAATAATTTCTAATTTCTAATAATACAAAATTTTTTATGATAAAATATTATTGAAATTAATTACAATTAATTAAAATGATTAAGTTTAAATTAAGCATAGTGTGGAACTAAAACATAACCTTAAGGCACAAAATGATATATAAAATTTTATAAGAGCTATTTAATGGAAATATATCGACCATATCCTGTCATGGATCAAATTTTGTCTGTTATTGGATCCACTTGAAACTTGAAAAAACCTGGTAGGAATTCCATTGTCAAAATTTTACAAGAGTGTCACACCTCCTCCACTATAAAACGTCGGCACTTATCCCCATTACTGACACCTCTATAACCACATAGGTTCCTCAATGATATACACAAATATGTTACAAAAAATATTCCCCTAATTTTTGAAACCTCCCTTTGTTCAAAAATCCTTCTATGGAAGCCCTTTGGTATACACTAAAATGAGTTACTCGATTTTTGAGGTATTTCTTCCAACAACCACTTTTCTTTATTTACTTCTCCACGACAACAAATATTATTCTCTCATGTTCATATAATAACACCATTATCATAAATATAATTTTATATTATTTTATATAGGGTTATACCTACACTAAAAAACACTTCCATTTAATGGGTAATGAACATACAATTTCTCTGTACGTCAAACTACCACCTCATGAAATGAGGATTGTTTGTTTTTCCTTTACCAACATTAATGGTTGTATATTATGTTGGAAAAAATGATTATAAATTTGATATTTGACAATTATTATTTCTTTGTACTTATTTATTTATTTTATAAAACATACATTTAATACTTTTCATTTTACGATAATATGATAACATCGTTTGAGAATGTTTGGACTACCGCCACCACAAAGTGATGTCATTCGTTCAAACTAAACATGGAATGTATTAAAGATAAACTTTAATAAAAATATATGAAATATATTTCATAAATAGGGTAATATATTTAAAATATACATGTATAAACTTATTTTTTTTACTTTTTATCCTTTTAAAATACAATAATGAAATGAAGTTAAGTTCATGCGTACGTACGGGCCTCCTCCATGAACAATGAATTTCATTTATTATATCCATATATTATATATTATTATATATTCATATATATTGGATATATGTGGTTTTAAAAAAAAGTTTTTACATTATTTATATGGTAAAACCATGATATATTTAATAATGAAAACAAATAACTATTTAAGACATACTCGACAAACCCGGAAATTAACACGCGAAATGGGTAAAATAATTAAAGGTTGTTAAAGAACTTGTAATAAGATGTTATAAGAGGATTATATATGATATAATAAATATTAATATGGTTATTTTATAAGTAATTTACATGTTTATATCCTTTATAGAGTATTTTAAATCACATTCCTCTGAAAGGAAACACAAGGTATGGAATTTTCATATCAATTTTTACTTCTGTGAGATAAATTTCATGTTCACCACTTACTTATTTTATGTGGTGTAACTAAAACCAATTTTTATATATTACTATAACTCACCCCTGATTTCACATAATAATATAGAACAATTCTTATGTTAAATAAGATAATTCTTCTTTTCAAGTTCTTACAATGCTATAAAAAAAATGCATATTTCTCTTAAATAATCAAAATTTTCAAACATGATAATATATATTGATATTGAACATATATAAATAAAAAACACGTGGTACATATTAATATAATACCCTTTGAAAAATTCTTAGGAAATCAAAAATAGAGATGAACGAAACAATATTTGTTAGAAAAAGATCCTATTTTATCAGTCTTTATTTACTTTGTAATGCAATCAGGGGAAAATGAATGTGAAATATCTAATCAAAGAGACCCAAATCTAAATTTGTGGTGTTATTTATAGATCTAGGGGAATATTCATCATCAAAATAATAAATAAAAACACATTTACAATAAACATAATAATATATGAAGTAGTTATTTATTCTATAATTTAATTAAAATAATATGAAAGTTGATGTTTTAATTAATATATCATAACATATTGAATTAAGGAAATAGTAGTGTATTAAATTGAAATTTGGAATAAATAATAATGAATCCAAAAAAATGAAAGAGTACCTGCTTATGGTGTAATAAAATTGTGCTATAATGTGAAATATTTAAAACTTTCACCAAATGTTAATGTATATGTCATATAATAATTAATAAATTACTACTAAATATAATAGTGTCACCCACCACTTAATAATGTGGTGCCCACTACATGACTATTCCCTCAGTCAGTTAATCTCATTTAGGAAGAGTAAATAGTGGTAATCCTTTTCTTATGATGGATGGTAACATTGAAGGCTTGTTTTATTTACATAGCCCATATATTCCAATAATATACACATCATAATTGCTCATTGACAACAGAAAAAACCATAGTATGTCCTAAAATTAAAATGAACGTAAATAAATCAAAAGATAAATTTTAATAAAATAATTTATCGGAAACTATAAATTGTTTTCTATTCTTTAAAATAATTTCATTTTATATATGTCAATTTTTCATCCTAAAAAATAATTTCAGAATCTAGAAATACTTTTATAAGAAATGTTAGAATCTATAAATAAGTAAAACTCTATTATAATGGATATACATAGTTTGAAAAATTAAAACTCACAATCCATTTTTAACAATCATCATAAAGAAATAAAATCAAATGAATAATAAAACACATTATAAAAATATATAAATTCATATACCTAGATTTATATATGTGGTTATATTCTATTTTATATCTAGTGGAAGTAATATGATCGATAAAAGGATGAATAAATAAGAAAGTGATATTTTCATTTAATGATGTATGATCAGTGGATTTTTTTATATTTTAAAATGTAATAGTAAAAAGTATAATAAAAAGTATTAAAATAATTAATGTAACTTTACTCAAAAAAATATGACACAGTTTACTAATATTAGAAATTTTTTAATATTATGCTTGTAGTAACTTAAGTAGACTATCAAGAACATTAACCCTGTTTAAAAGAGATGAAATATATTAATGTATGCTTTAAAGGGTGTATGAATGTTTCATGGATATATAAGAAAGGATTAAATATTTTATAATGCAATTTACAAGAAAATGTATTATCCTCCTTTGAAACAGAATTGAAAAATGAAATTATAAATCAATATTGAACTGCAAGGCAGTCTTAAGATTAATAATTTTATAATAAAATAAAAATGAAATAGTCAAGTTTCAGTGAATAGTAATGTGAATCAATGTTTAAAAATTTTTACCCATTTTTCAAGCAATCAGACACTTTGAGGAAGAACACTAAAACATTCCCACACCTACAAGAAGGTATTTGTTAAAAAATTCACCAAGATTAACACATTAAAATAATACACAGTTAAAACTAACAAAAAATAAACTTAAATGTTATAGTAATAGTTGGAATTGGTGATTGAGACAACAATTACTCTCCTATTCTTATAACTAAATATTCAAAAATCATTAATATGTATATGTACAGATGATATAGTACTAGGATGGATTCAGTGAAACTTCCCCCAAAAAATAACAATAAATTTGTGGAAACAAATTATAGAATTTATATAATATGATATAAATAATAATAAATTTTATTTTGAACTAAAATTTTTATTATATTTTTATTTAATGTGGATGCAATTTGGCCATATAAAAATACGATAGGTAAATAGTTAACTGATATGTAATTAAAAGAAACTAATGAATGAAATAATATTTTTGTAATTAATATGGATCAATTAGAAGTAAAATACCCAAAATATATAAGAAATATGAAATTTTACTAATAAAGACTAACTATAAATAAAAACTATAAAAAATATAAAAAATTAATATAAATAAAAAAAATCATCAAGTGGTGGAACACCTCACCCATTATCGTGGACTCTTTGAATAATGAATCTTCCATTGAAAAAATATGCAAATCTGATCAATATATATCAAACAGAAAAATTAAATAATAAAAAAATGGACCACATTTTTAAAAATAAGAATTTGAGAAAATTACGATTTTTGGAATCATGAATTAAAACTCATATGCTTTTAGCAGTTATAATGATTGATGTGAAATGGTGACATAGTAATGAAAAATAATATCAATAATTTTTAAATGTATCAAACTAAAATAAACTCCATAGACCATTGAGGGTGGTATTAGAATCTTAAAATACAAAGTAATCATTCCGTATCTTGTAAAAACATATGAGTTCAACGAAATATAGTAAGCACCATTGAATTGAATGAGAAGAAATTTACCACCAGATAAAAATTCATTCTATCTATACTTGGAAATGAATTCATAGAAAATATTAATACCAAAAAATAATTCATTGTGCACTTAGAATTGTGATCATTAAAATGCATCCATTATGTAACTGAGAATGAAAAAATTTAGCAATCATAAAAAAATTAATGTACATAATATGTTGAAAAATATTATTAGAGATCTATGTTGTAAATTAAAACATGTTGAATGAAATATAAGGAACTAAACGACCTTCTATCAGTAAATTTTATTATAGAAACCAAATTTCATTATCCATGTACATATATGTATATGATATTTTATCCATTAAATATTTTTTTTTATAAAATATTATTTTTAATTAAAGAACTGAATATACATGAAACATTATATTTATATATTCAACAAGTTACAATTAGTTATGTTTTACTTAATTATATTAGAAAAACTGGTTACAGTAGTAAATAAATTCAATGTTTTCAATATTGAGTTGATAAAATCATAATTTTCAAACATAGAAATCTACTATAATATTGGCTTTATTTTAACCAAAAATAAGTGATACATAATAACAGAATAAGAGTTCATAATAGTTTTTTGGAGATTATAAACATAGTAGAAAATATTTAGTTGGATCAATAAGGAATTAAAAATTATATTGATCGTACTTGATGGAAAAAATTAATAACATGTATGAAAAAATGATTCAAATAGAGAAATAAAATTCTGAAAATTCTAATTTTTAATTTTGGAATGAATGAAATGTTACTGAAAATAAATAAATCAAAGGACTTTATATGAGTAAAGATGATAATAACAAAATGAAGTGGTTCATTAGTTTCATGGATGATCCTTTAATTCAGCTCATCATCATGAGTAAAGATCTAAAATTTATTTATAAATACCTCAATCAAATCAAATTCAATAAGAAAATAAAAAAACAATCACAACATGCCAACTTAGTCTCCCTTTCCATTTTAAATGGGGCATCTATAAAATAATCAATATCAAACATATATACCAAAAAATACAGTTAAATCCAAAAATTATAAAAAGAATGTGTGAAAATAATATCATAATTTCAAAAGAGATTAAACTAAAAATGAATACCAGGATACGAAGGGGCCAAGCTTCAAGGTGATCACACTAAATAATTATTCCTTCATTTTAGAATAATTATTACAAAACTAGAAATAAAAAAATTATGGTCAATTACAATGCATTTCCAACTTGTAAAGCACCAAATTTCAGAACAATCTAAGAGATACTGAATTACTGACATGGATCTAATACATTATAAAAAAACTGCTTTCCATAAAAAGACTCATATTCTAAGAAATATAATATTTAATGTTGGAAATGAAGTTAGGTGACTGAAAATAAATAAATCTAATGGATGGATAAGAGTAAATATCAAAATGAAAAAAATTAGTGCACCAAAAAATGGATTATCCCTTGATTTAGTTCATCCTCACGAGTAATGTGCATAATGTTATTATTGAATATAACACTCAAATAATATTTAATAATAATACCATAAAAATAACCATACTTTTCCAACTATGTCACCCTATCCATTTAAATGGAGCACCTATAAATGAATCAATATCATATAGAATCATAAGATACCATAGTATCTAGTTTAATCCAATAATTATAACTTGAAATTATGAAAATGATATAATAATTTCAAAAGGGTTGAAACTAAAAATTAATACCTGGATATGAAGGGGTCCATGCCTTAGATTTATCAGACCAAATCCTCAAGCCTTTTTTTTCAGATTCATTATTCATAAACTATAATTGAAATAAATCATGGTCTATTAGAATGCATTTCCAATTACTAAAACTAAACATTTAAAAACATTATTAAGATATAATGAAGTTTTAATATAGCTATAATATATTATAAATCACCTCTTTCCATGAAAAGACTCATGGGGTAGCACCTTTATTGATAATTCTTCTAGAATCTGCATCCTGAGAGAATTTTTTTTTTGATTTATTGTATCAATAAGTCTAATGTGCGTGTAGTCAATGAAAATTATACAGACATAAATGAATTATATATTAAATCTACATGAATGAAACTATAATAACATTATATTGATTGAAATTAGTTACACATAACAATATAGGAAATAAATATCATCCCTGGAAAAATAGAGATATAAAGGATTGTGAATAGAGTCAACTAGCTTGTAAAACTAGAATCCAAAGGAAAGTTAAAAGATCAAGTGAAGGAGGAGGATCCAAAGGATCTAGAGGTTGACCGAAGAGAGGTCAAAAAGTAAGAGGAGGTCATGGGGTAGGTGGATATTCCAAAAGAAGTGGTGCTGGAGTAGGTGGAGGTAGAGCAGTAGGATGCCGAGCACATGGTTTTATGCAGAAACCGTAGGTGGAGTAGAGAGCTCAAAGGTGGAGGAGTTGAAGGAAGAGATTTTGGTTGTATAGAAGGCCTATGTGGACCTATCGGAGGTAGACATGGAATAGGTGGAGGATCTATTGGAATATGAGCTGAAGTAGGAGTGTCTGAGCTGGAGGTGCGACTGGAGACGAGAAGTGGAAGGGGGAGTGGAAGAGGGGAGCCGAGGAGGGGAGCGGGAACCCTAGGAGAACCTATGGTAAATCCTGAGTGGGGTAGGATAATAGAGTTGGTTTCAGGTATGGAGGGAGTAAATGTAAAATTTTATTGACATGGAATCTTGTAAGGGTTACAAGTAGATGTAATGTACCCAACTTTAGTATAAATAGTATATATCAAGAATTACTTTCCCTTCATGGTGTTTAAAACATTCATTTAATGTTATTTCTTTTTTGTGTATTATAATTTAAAATGTTTAAATATGGTACGGGACACTTGGGATGTTTACAGATTATTTACCTCAACAATATCATTAATGATATTTCGTTGTTATTTTCATTCGAGGAAATTATATAAAAATTACTCAATAAAACATTTCATTTCCTCTCCAATGGTTATTTATGAATATTTTTAAGTATAAATACCATTTTTAGTCATTGGTAAACAAAATGTTTTTAAATAATATCCAACATTACTTAAATCTTTTATCGGAGAACAATTTTCTTATACATAACTTTTTTTATTAAAATGTTTTCAAAAATGTATTTAGAATAATTTGGTAAATACATTTTTATAGTTTTTTTCTTTTACGAATGTTTTCAATGTAATATTCTCATCACATTACGAATAATAAATCTTTCTAAATTTTAACCATGAAAAAGGAATGTTATGTTTACCTCATATGGATTATATGGATTTACACACCATAATTTATTTAAATCTTCCATTTCATGGTTAATGTTACTATTTAAAGAAAATATCTTCAAAAGTGATTTTCAATGAAATGGGGTTTTAAAAGGTTTTTCATAATTTGATGATATTTTCATTAAGATTTTTTTTTAAAATTTCTTTTTATAATGTTTCAATTCATCAAAGACAAAAACCCATTATCTTAATCCACTTGAGGTATGTTGTATTGATACCATCCTTAATGTTAATTTGTATGGTTTATTTTTGATTTGGACAATGATAGTACACACATTCACTTCATTTATTTCTATTATTCACCATTAAATATTTTGTTTCTTATGATTATTGAACATTGAATCTCTCTGAATTACCCCTATCATCTATCATGGATTTGTTAATTTCCTAAAATGTATACTATTTTTCATGCATTGCTTACTTTTAAAGTTAATTGATTATTTAGGGAAAAGAAGATAAATCTATATAATTTTTTCAATACGAATATTTGGTAAGGAATTTTGTTTATTCAATATGAGGAATGCTTTATTCATGTAAGTCACAGGTTAGAGATCTTTTAGGGTAATCCCTACGAGTTGGGGACTTGTTAAAGAAATCCCTTATATACCCAGTATTCTCATGAGATAAATTAATTTTACAAATTAGATGTATTTCTACCCAAAATGATAAAGTGTCTTATGAAGGGTCTTGACGACAATGATTCTTTGTACCTAGGAAACATGGAATCTAATAATTTGGAATTTCCATTATATTAGTTTTAGTTATTATTCATCTATGATATTTTTGATCAATATATATATATGGATACATTTTATTTTCATTTTATTGGTTAAATATAATGTGTTTCAGTTTATTACATTTCAAAATTTATTTTTCCTTATATAGTTATTTGAATGTCATTTGTTTTTAGTAATTGCCTTTCTATATTAATTATTCTCCTTAATTTATTATTTTTCCACTATATTTTTCTCTTACTGAGAATTTCAGCTCACCCTTATTATGTTTATTTCCAAAATAATACAAGAAGAATACCATAAAAGACATGCAAGGATTTACTGGATGGATTTGAGTTATCCTTGATGTTATTTATTTATAAAGAAGATGAAACATTATGTTATAATTAGTGTATTCATTTGAAATACAAGACTCATTTATGTATCTGGTTTAGAAAGTATACTAAACCAATTGGTCCTTTAGGGATTGATTCCTTATAATAATTCCAAAGTAATTAGTAGAACACATCGACTTCGAGATATCTAGGGTCAAGTCACAATAGTTTGTATCAAAGGAAGTTTTTTAGAAACCATGGGAACTAGATTTAGGAAAACATAGATGAGATAACATAACCCTAAGACTAACTTTGAGGAAGATCATATAAGAATATCATATAATTTCCATATGGTAGATATTATGTGGGTCTCCCTAGAAATAAATATCATTTTGGATACTAAATTTGTATGTGGTTATAGTACAGATGTACCTAGGAGTAATAACCATGAAAATGTGTTTCGATCCGAACATGGGTTAACCTAGTACATGATAGTGGGCCTTAAAACACACCTTGTTTGACAATACTAAGTGATATAATTAGGTTAATCCATATTTTCTTTATCAAAAAATTATGAATAATTAGAATAGACAATGACAATGAATGATCATGGTTAAACCTATAGCGTTTATGATTAAGAAATAAGTTGTGAATATTTAGATATCTTATAAATTATTATATATTTTCCCCCTATGGATATTATTTCTCACACTATTATTTTTGGTTTTAGTCATTAGAAGGAACCCAAAGGATTCAAGTTAACATCAATCATGTATGACAAGGTGGTGGAAATGAGTAATCAAATGATGTGTTGACAAGAGTGAAGGATATAATATTTATTCCAAATCATTTTTCATGAAATAAGATTAACAATATATAACTTTACTAACTCCCAATCACACCAAATAAGATAAGTATGGTGGTTTCTAAGATCTCGAGTGGTGAAGACCATAATGAAAACAAGGCTTGATTTCCAACATTTGAGATTTTTGGAAGGAGACTACCAAGAAAGTGTCTCAACGGAACACGGAAATAATTTATGTGTGGTAAATAATAACATAAATTAAATTATTGTCAAGGAAAAATGAAGAGTATGATCGACAGAAATGAATATGGTACTAATAAATCCATTATTATTAACTGTTGTAAGCATGGGGTACCTGGAAATTACCTGAATCAATACTATATTATAAATAATAATCTCTATATTAATGGAGTATCTATGTGGAAATAAGTGGATTAGGTATCTATGCATTAGGGTTGTATTTAAAACCATTGTTAAAAGTGTATTAAGTGATTATCCTTATTTCGAGGATACCCATCAATTTTATTTTGGAAATTATATTAATACGGTTTTTGAAAAGAAAAATCTATAAATTTGGAGACAAAAAATCAATTACAGTAAGGTCATGGGTCTTGAACCCATGACCTAAGGATGGTAAGGGTTTCACTCCAACCACTGACCTATCCAATGTCCTGGTTTAATTTTCATTGTTTTAGCAAAGAATTTGGTGAATAAATGTTAATAATGAACCTGTAGAATAGATTTCAAGGATTAGATATTAATTTATTAACCATATTGTTCTTGGAAGATATTTAAATAAAATTAGTTAGACCTACCACTCTTTTATAGGCCTTACAATCCTTTAAAAGCTTTTTTAGTGCATCCGGCATAAAAAATCATTATTGGTAATTAATTTGTGGGAGTAATGGGATGAATTATAATTTTATCTATGAACAATCAAATGTTAGAATTTTACACATGAAATTGATACCTATCATGTATCAAAAGTTCCCTATACCCTGGGTATGTAAAATAATTACCCATCATTAGGAAAATAATATAGAAATAAAATGTTTTCCTAAAACCTGAATTTTTGTTGACCATTGATTTTCTAAATCATTTCAAATTTTTTGGATTTGTGGCCATAAAATTTCTATTTATCATTAACTGGTTTTTTATTTATGACCTCAATCCCTACCTATAAATATATATTCTTTTACTCCTAGTATGTGTCTCTACTTGCCACTAATGTTCTCTTATATAGAGACCTGGTTGTATGTTATTCCACATGACCTTTGTATTTACTATTATCAATATTTAGAGGATTTTTAAGAACTATTCTCACTATGTGGGATTTAAATGTAATAAATATAAAATAATATATTTCCAAGAATGAGTTCAAATTGGGAAGACACAATTTAATTAAGTTTTGGAGAATGAAACACCCTGAAATTCTAATATAAGAACCCTTATTCAATAGCGTGTATGACACACAACACATAGAGTGTAAGGGAATAAAATATAGGGATAATTTATCATTTATTTAATTACTAAAAATGATTCTATATATTTCAATTCATGTAAAATGGAGTTATCATGCATTACACACAAGAGATATCTTTTTCCTTGGATAGTGTTACAGGCAAAACCAAGTTTTACCGAACAATAATATATTAGTAAAATAATATTATTTAATTTAATAAGATATTAAATAGATGTTATTAATAATATTTACTAACTTATAAGAATATATGTTTAATAAAAATATAAAACTAATTCATGGGTTACCAATTAATATGAAATTAAAATAAGAACAAATTGGAAATAAAAAGAAATATTATTATTTTTATAATTCCAAAGGAGTTTTATCTTAATAAAAATAATTAATTAAAATTAGTGAATGATTTTAATGAAATATGTATGTTATATATTTATTCAAATATTTTCGATATTCATTCATTAGGTTTCATATTCATAATATAATAACAACCTCAATTTTATACATAAAAACCTATATTTTTATAAAGGCAATTTTACCACCTTTTAATCAAGAACCCAATTTAAATCTAAATTTTTACCCTTTTATTTATTTAATAGGACAAAATAAACATTATTATTGAAATAGAAACATGTAAATTATGTTTGGGTGAGGTGTTTAATATTTTTATGAAATATTTCATTTTTTAACGATTCGGTAAAAATACTGAATTTTATTTCAAAACTTATTCTTAATAAAATTTATTGATAAGGAAAAATTATAATTTTAATTGGTTTAAATGTATAATTATATCTTATTTTTATTAATTAATAAAATTTATTTTATTTTAATCAATTTCACATTGAATATTTTTAAAAACATAGCAAACCTCTTGATGTTTTTATTTTAAAAACTCTCATTGTGGGACCACCTTCGGGATGGATTTTAAATTACTTTCTTCCACTTATATGTATATAATTTTAAAAATTGGAGTCAATATTTAGAATAATCATAATTTATAATGTCTAATAATACCAAATTTTTTCGGAAAAAATATTAGTGAAAGTGATTAAAATTAATTACAACGAATAAGGTTAAATTAAGCTTAATATCATACTAACCTTTAACTATAAGGCCCAAAAAAATATACAAACTTGTCCAATAGATATTTATGGACTTATATCTACGATGTACTATCTTGGATATAATTGGATCTATTTATAGATTTACATGAAATATTAAAAACATGGTAGGAATTCCATTGCCAAAATTTTACTAGAGTGCCACCCCTACTATAAATGGTCACCACTTCTCCCCATTCCTCACACCTCTATTACCACATAAGTTCTTCCAAGATCAGAAAAAATATATTCCCAAAAATCCTCCCCTAAACCTTGAAGCCTCAATTTGGTAATAAATACTTCCAAGGAATCCCTTTGGTTACAGTAAAATGAGTTACCTTATTTTTAATGTAATGTTTTCCAATGATCACTTTTCATTCATTTACTTCTCCACGACCACAAATATTCTTATTTAATGTTCATTTAATGACACCAGTATCCTAAATATAAATTAATTTTATTTTATAAAGGTTTCAAAAAAAAATAAAAAACACTTACATCTAATGGGTAATGAACATATTGTTTCTCTAAATGGAAAACTAACGCCTCACCAAATAATTATTGTTCATTTTTCCCCTTACCAATTTTCATGGTTGTATATTATGATAGAAACTCTATCTATAAATTTTTTTATTATATTTAATACGTATTCATATATATTTAATTACTTTATAACACATACATTTAACACTTTCCATTTAACGTTAATGTAATAACATCGTTTGAGAAAGTGTGGACTATCACCACCTCAAATCTATGTGATTCGTTCACATTAAACATTAAATGTATAAAAGAAAAAAATTTAATAAAAAATATGAAATATATTACTTAAATAGGGTTATATAATTAAAATATACATGTATAAACATATCATTTACTTTTTATTCTTTTAAAATACGATAATGAAATGACGGTAGCGTTCAAGCATACATACAGACTACCACCTCAATGGATGATGCATTTCATTTCTTATCTCAAAACATTATAGATTATTATAGATACAAATATATTGGATTTATATGATATTAAAATCATTTTTTCATTATTTAGATGATTAAATAATGATATATTTAGTAATACAAAAAAAATAAGTTAAAACATACTTGACAAACTAGGCAATTAACACACAAAATAGATAAAATAATGAAGGTTTATAAAAAATGGGTAATAAGATATTACAATTGGATTATATATGATGTCATAAATATTAATATTGTTCATTGATAAGTTATTAACGTGTTTATACCCATTATACATGGGGTTAAAGTACCTTCCACTGAAAGGAAACACAAGGTAAGGGATTTTCATCTCACTTTTTTTCTATGAGATAAATTTCATGTTCATCGCATACTTTTTTTGAGGTATAACTAATCCCATTTTTATATATTATTATTACTTGCCCATGAGTTCACACAATGATATGGATCAATGATTATTTTCAGTAATAGAATACTATTTTTCAAGTGCGAATGGTGCTATAAAATAATGCATATTTTTACTAAAATAATAAAAACATTCAAAAATAACAATCCATATTGATATTAAACTTACATAAATAAAAAATAACTAGTACACATTTAAATAATACACATTAAAATATTATTATGAAATAATAAATAGAGATGAATGAAACTGTATTTTATATAACAAGAGTCTATTTTTTAGGCCTTTATTTACTTCGTAATTCAATTAGATAAAAATGCATGTTGAATATCCTTTCTTCGACACCCAAATCCAAATTTGTGGTGTTATTTCTACTTCAAGATGAATATTCACCATTAAAATCTTAAATAAAAATATTTTCAAAATAAATATAATAATAGATGAAATAGTTATTTATTCTATAATGTAATTCAAAGAATATTAAATTTTATATTTTAATTAATATATAATATCATGTTGTAATAAGGATATAATAGTGTATTGAATTGAAATTTGAAATAAATAATAATGTAGAAAAAAATGTTAGTGTAGTAGCTTACAGTGTAATAAAATTGTGTTACAATGTAAAATATTTAAATCTTTCAGGAAATGTAAATGTGTATGTTATAGAATAAATAGTGAATTACTATTACAAATAATAGTGACACACTAGATTTAAAAATATGGCCCCACTGCATGATTATTACATAAGTAAGGTACATTGAATTATTTATAGAAAATTGTGGTAATCCTTTTCCTATTATGGATGGTAATATTGAAGGCATGTTTTATTTATATACTCAATTTGTTCCACTAATATACTCAATAACATTGCTCACTAAGAACAGAAAAAACCATACTACATCCTTAAGGTAAAATTATTGTAAATATATCAAAATAAGAATATAAATAAAAGAATTAAATGAAACACTGTAGATATTTTTTATAACTTTTAAAATAATTTCATTTCATATATTCTAATGTTTTATCCTATAAAAAAATTGTAAATCTTGAAACACATTTATAGGAAAGGTCAAAATCCATATAGAAGTAAAATTGTATTATCATGATTATCCATCTTTTGAAAAATTAAAACTCACAATTCATATTTAACACTCGTCAAATGAAATAAAATCAGAGGAACATTAAATCACATTATAAAAATATATACCTTTATATCCAAAAATTTATTAATGTGTCCATTTTATATTTTATTTATATACCTAAAGTAATACGCTCTAATGAAAGATGAATAAATAAGAAAGTGATATTAGTATTTAATGAATTATGATTTGGAGATTTTTCTTGTTATATTTTCAAATTTAATAGTTAAAAGTATAATATAGATTTTTAAAATAAATAATTTAAAAATACTCAAAAATAGAAGACATAGTTTAATAATTGTTGAAAACATTACAATATTAAGTGTGTAATAACTTAAGTAGAATCTAAACAAAATTAACCCCATTTTAAAGTGGTTAAATATATTCATGTAATCTTTGAAAGGTAACTGAATGGTTTATGGAGATATAGGACAAGATTGAATATTTGATAATGTAATTAAATTGAAAACTTATTAAGAACCATTTAAATGGAATTTAAAAATTAAAACATGAATCAATATTGAACCGCATGGAAGAACTAAGATTAATATTTTTTAATAAAATAAAAAAGAAAGGGATTATCCCTTAATGAATAATAATGTGAATAAAATTTTAAAAAATATTAACCAATTTTCAAGAAATAAAACTATTTAAAGAACCAAACTTAGATATTACCAGACCTACCACAAATCAAAGTTAAAATAATTCAGCATGCTTAACTCATTAAAATAATACACCGAAAAAATCGAGGAAATAATACAAAATTTTTACAGTAATGGTACCTATAAGTGATTGAGATTAAAATAACTGCCCTATTTTTATAATCCAGTAATCAAAAATCATTAATAGTTATACACACAAAAGATCTATAACTGAAACATATCCAGTGACATTCCTTCTAAAAATAACAATAAATTTATAGAAACAAAGTATTGAATTCATATAATATGATATAAATAATAAAACATTTCATTTTGAATTATTATTTTCAATATATTTTTATTTAAATTTGATTTCAGTTGACCATATAAAAATATGATCAGTAAATGATTAACTGATAACTAATGAAAAGAAAAAAATGAATTAAATAATATTTTTGAAGTTAATATGGATAAATTGATAATATAGTTACCAAAATATAGAGGAAATGTGAATTTTTACGAATAAAGAATAACTAAACATAAAAATGATAAATAATATTGAAAATTAAAATAAATAAAAAGCCATTAAGTGGTGTAACACTTCTTCTATATTCATAAACTCTTTGAATAATGAATCTTATATAGAAAAATATGTAATTATGATCAATAAATATCAAATAAAAATATTAAAATGTCAAATAGTGGACCAAATTCATAAAAATAAGAATTTTAGAACATTCCCTTTTTGGGAAGCATGAATTAAACTTTATATTCTTTCAGTATCTACAATAAAATATGTGAATTAGAAAATTAATAATTCAAAGTAATATCAACAAATTTTCAACGGATCAAACTAAAATAAACTCCACACATCATAGAGGGAGGGGATTAGAAGCTTCAATTACAAAGGAATAAATCAAAATCATGTAAAAATAGATGATTTAAAGTGTATAATGTAAACAAAATTTAACTGATATAGGATAAATTTATTGCTAGATAAAAATGCATTCAATGTGTACTTTAAAATGAATTCATAATAAATATTAATACTAGAGAAAGAATTCATTGTGAACTTAGAAACGTGTTCAGTAAAATGCATCAATTATATACCTAAAAAACAAAAAAAAATGAAGTAGTAATAAAAAATGGATGTACATAATATGTTGAAAAAAACATGATCAAGTATTGATGTTTTAAATTAAAAAAAGTCAAAAGAAATATAACGAACTAAACAAACCTTCTATTGGTAAATTTAATAATGGAAACTGAATTGTAGTATCAATGAACATATATGTATTTGAGATTATATCCCCTAAAAAATTTCTTAAAATTTCTTATTTATAATTGATGAAAAACATATACATGAAATATAATATTTATATATTCAATAGGTTACAATTAAGTAAATTTTATAAAATCGAAGAAGAAAAATTGGTTGTAGTAGTAACTGAAATCAATGTTGTCAAATGGAGTTAATTAAATCATATTTTTCAAACATAAAAAACAACTGTAATATTGACCATATTTTAAACCAAAATTAGTGATACATAATAATGGAATATGAGTTGATAATTTTTTAAGAAATAATAAATGTATTAGAAAATATTTTCTTCAATTTATAAGCAATAAAAAATTATAGTGATCATTCTTGATGGAGAAATGAATGTCAGGAATTAGAAAATGATTCAAATGGATAAATAAAATTATGATAATTATAAATTTTAATGGTGGAATGAATATAATATAATAGAAAATAAAGAAATAAAAGGACTGAATATGAGTAAACATCACAATGATAGATAAGAGGTGTAGTAGATTCATGGAAAATCCTTTGATTTAGATCATCATCATGAGTAAAGAGATAAATTTTATCTATACGTATCACACTAAAATCCAATTCAATAAGAATACACAAAAAATAAATATACCATGCCAACTTGGTCACCCTTTAAATTTTAATGGGGACACCTATCAAAGAATCAACATCTTATGGAATCATAGGATTCCAAAGAATCCAATTTAACCAAAAAATTATAAACATAAATTGTGAAAATTAGTTGTTAATTTCCAAAGTGTTGAAACTGAAAATGCATACCTAGATATGAAGGGTCCTATAAAACAGGGTGATCGGAAAATACCACACTCAAATCCTCTTCAATAATGGACCACATTTTTTTCATTTCCAGATTTTCTGTTTTAATGTAACATCCCAGGTAAATAAAGGATATTTCTTTTTCATATCTATTAGTATTTTTGAATAAAATATTAATATTACTTTAAAGGTAATTCTATGCTCAATGGCGTACCCAATACGCAACAATGAGTTTCTTTGAAATCTTACGTTGCACACTAAGAATATAATAATATTATTTTAAATGGTAGTTAACACATAGCCGTTGTATTGGCGGGAATGAATAGAAATAAATAAAATATGATTATTTATGTTTGTTAAATGTTTTTACATTTATCCAATAAAATTTAAAGGCTTAAAATAAGAAAAGAATTCAATATTAAGCATAATTACTCTAATATTCACTAAAAGGTCGATTTATCGCCTTTTGATGGAAACCCCTCCTTAAAAATAGTTTTGGTCACTCTTATACATTCTATTGGAAAAAATATAATATTTTTTTTAGAATCGAGACATCATAATTTACTTTGTGTAAATTTTTGGTATTTTTCTGATAAAGTTCAATTTTTAATGAATAGTGAAAAATGTTGTATTTTAATTCAAAACATATTTTTAATCTAATTTATTTATATGATTAGATTATTATTAGAATTGGTTTTAAAGTTAAATTAGAATAAATTTTTACCATTTAATCCAATGATGGTCATTGGAATTAATATCACTTTGAAATTGGACTTAAACTAGTGTCAATCTTTTGATATATATTGTTTCATAAAAACACGCTATTTGTTTTGACAGTGGAAATTAATTATTAAATTAATTAATGAAACTTATATGTTATGAATTTTTTAAAATGGTCATCATTTTTGAATTCAGAATATCAAATATATCATAGGGTGAATTTTTGATATTTTTCTGAAAAACTTCAATTTTTGATGAATAGTGAAACCACTAAGTGGTAGTTTAAAAACTGATTTTTCATTTAAATGATACTTTACCACTTTTGTGAATTTAATTTCAAAAATCTGACTTAAATGGTTTTCATTAGGATATAAAATGTGATTCAATGGTATTGAAATATTTGTTTTGGTGAATAGTAACTTTTAAGTTTTATTAATCGCGATTAGAGGTAATTAGGGTAATTTAAGGTAAAAATAATGTTTTAATAATATGAAATGACCTTGAAACATGTCCTACCCTTATTGGATGTGTCATTGCAGACCAATAAAGTCCATTGGTCAACTTGGGGACCCCATGGATCAACTTGGGTAAGAAAATGAAATTAATAACTTTTTATTTAAGTTAAAATAAAAATGTCACAAACACGTCTTGTTTTACTAAAATAATTTTTACATGATTTTATACAAGTAATATTTTTTACTATAAATATTCATTAGAAAGATAAAAAGATTTCTTAAATCATGATATTTGTTTATGATTTTTATACTTTAAATAAATTAATTTATTTATAACACCGTGATGATGTATTGATTACCTCATAAATGAACGATTTAAATAAAATGAGAATATAGGGTAAAATATAAGTCTTAAACTAGTCCCAAACATATTGAATGGGTGGATTTAGAAACCTTATCACCTTATCCTAGACATATATCCTTTTGGGACCTTTAAAATCCGAAAATCATTTTATAATAAAGTAATATTTTATAACATTCCAAAAATGCCTCTCCCCTTCTCTTATAAAAGGCTCCCACCTCTACCACCTTACACACACATCTCAAGACTTTGTCTCAGCCAACCCCTACCCATTGTATCTCTCCACATCCCTATCCTCATCCTATAAGCCTACCCTTTGGCATAAATTTCTTCAAGAAACCCTTTTGGTTCAAACCAATAGGAGTTTCCCGATTTAAAGGTAATGTCTTCACTTGTGTTCTTTTGTTTTATTTTTCTTCTCCAACCCCCTACACTCTTTTTATTCCTTTATTTTGTAACATAAACAGTATATTTAATATACTAGGATTTTGGTATGAAAAATATTTTAGCTAAACGTACACACACCTTCGTCTAATGGTTAAAGAACATACTGTTTCTATGGATGGTGAATTACTGCCTCACGAAACGATGATCGTTCAATCTTCTCTTAACACCTTTCATAGTGGCCATTATGATGTCACTAAATATTATATATGATATATATGATATATATGTTTTCTATATGCTTCTGTATTTTATATTTAAAATATACCTTTTTGCTTTTCATGTTGTGAAAATGCGAAAATTTCATACGAGGAAGTGTGGACTACTGCCCCCTCAAGTGACGTGACTCGTTCATGCAATACATGGAATGTATAAAGAATGAAATTAATGAACTTATGTGACATATATAACATATATATTATACTGGAATTATAATATATATATCTCTCATTTATTTTTAATTCCATTAATATGACAAAGAAATAAAAGTAGGGTTCATGCGTACATACAACCTACCGTCTCCATGAACGGTGCATTTCATTTCTTTTTATCTACAAATGTTATTGAATAGTGTAAAATGAATATGTAATGGATATATATGATATTTAAATCAATAATACTATTCTGGATATGAATTACTTATAACAACTAGGATAATTCTTTTCAAACAAGTTCATTTTTGACTCATGTACCAAACATCGACAAAAACATCTGATATGAATTCAAATAATTAACTAGTTTTTATAACAAATATAATATGTGATATAAACTGAATAATAATCATTAAAGTAGTTACTTAACCAATTATAAATTGACCAATGTTTATTATTCTGTAATATAAAGAAACGAATAAGACAAGTCGGACTTGAGATAAGGTATCTGACCTCTCTTTCTTTTTAAGTAGTCTCTTTTATGTCATTTCATTTATGCTCTATATTATTATGTTGAAAGATGTTATTTTATATTTAAAATACTGTAATTTTTATTTTCACATTATGAGAGACCCCCTCTTACTCTCATCAATTCATTTTATGAATTTTTATGTGGCGCCGTTAGGCTGCCAAATTTCTATAAGGGATCCTACCTCTCTCTTTCTTTTTTAGTACTCTCTTTTATGTCATTTCTTTTAAGATCATAGTTATTATGTTTGGGGATGTTATTTTATATTACTCATACTGCAATTTTTATGTTAATTTTATTATAGACCCTATTTGATCTCATAAATAAATTTCTGGAATTTTTAAGTGGCGCTGTTAGGATACTGAGTTTTCATAAGGGATTTTTCATCTCACTTTTATTCTCGTGAGATTTATGCTACATTTGCCACAATTTCCATTGAGTGGTGTATGTACTGCACATTATTCTACTATTTGTGTAATATAATTTCGTTTATGAGTATTTATATCAATGTTGTATAGTATTTCTTTCATGGGGTGTACGTTTTGAATGTTACCCAAGTCGGTAAGAGAACCGTTCACCCTCCTATTTTGAAAAGAATTATTTTTGTTTTGTCTTTTAAATTACATCTTCTTATGTTGGGATATGTTCTTATATATACCTGTTGCTATAAATTTTATGTCCAAGTGATGAGATACCCTTTATCTATCTCATCAACTCTTTTTCTAAAATTTGATGTGACGTCGTTAGGCTGTCAAATTTTTACAAGGGAACTTCTTAACTCAATTTTGATTTCTTTGGGTTCAAATTGTAGTTATTGAATATGTCATCCTATGAATATGTGTGAATTAACTATGACTGTTTTACACATAATATCCACTTATATTGGGTGTATTTATTTTTGTCACACATAATTATGAGATTGATTTATCCTTAATTTAAGGATACCTTCTTTATAAGGGATTTCATCTCATTTTACATTTCTATTGAGACTTCGTCATTGTTATTCACCAATTCACTCTTATATGGTGTATATACTGTCCTTTGGCATATTATATCATGAGTACCTTTATTCTCATGATATTATAAAGTTCTGGTTAAATGTTATTCCTCTATTATTTGTATTCAAGTGTCTCTCATTTTGTTAAAAACTCTTTAAACTAAAATATCGTTTTAAATGTTTTAATGATTTATTATTATAAATATTTCTCATTAATATACATGTTTTCAAAATGGGTTTCAATCATTTATTTATATGGATATTAATGGTTTAAAATGTTAAAATCTTCAAAGTGGTATGGGACTTCGTCTCAATCTCCTTTCATTGAGGCATATTTTGTTTTATACACAACTTCCTTTTATGCGGTGTATAAACCCCTTTGACATTTCATTTCATTAAAAGGGAATATTTTTCTACGAATAGTTTTACTGAATGAAGAAAAATAATGTTTCATTTAATGTATGCGGTGACAACAACCTTTTTCTCCGCCGTGAGTACTATCTGACATTTGGCTTCCTTAACAAGCTGTAATGTTTTTAAAAGATATTGAATACCATATACTCTTTTATATATTTTGGCATTGACAATGGTTTTGATAATGGATTGTTATGTCAATATATTTAAGTGATATATTTTGATTGAAATGTGGAAATGTTTTGTTTCCATTATGTTTGTTTTATGTGTTATGATTTTGTAATGGTACTTGGACATTTGACAGGTGGTTACGTGATAAACCATATGACAGGTGGTGACGTGAATACTAGGACGGGTGGTTACGTTATAACCTCCAATGCATTGGGTATAGATGGCGGACGTATGGTTATTCCCTGTAGTGATATGTGTGGAAGTCGACCACATGGTTATTCCATTTAAGTATGTTTATGTCCCAAGTTACCTTTATATGTTATGTGTTCTTTATATGGGTTTTATGGTAATATTTTGGTTAAAAAAGGGTAAGTAATGATCTTTTATTCAATGAAGATTGTTTTCTACTTCATAAAGGGAAAAGTATTACTTTGATAAAGTATTCATGGTTTACTTGTTGTTTTGAAAAAACTAACAGTTTTCCTTCTTTGTGTATCCTTTACTGGGCTTTTTATGCTTATCCCAAGTTTTTGAAATGTTTTCCACCGGACTTAAAGATGAATAGGGTCAAGGATGGGATCAATGAAAGACATTACATCTAAAACATGGAACTAGACATGTTTCTTTTTACATGTTTTTATTTTATGGAAACTTATTTGAAGTGTCTACTTTGTAATCTTTTTGGATGTAATAGTTATGTCCATATTCCCTAAAACACTAAACCTGAAAAGATCCTCAATGTGAATTATTCAATGTAATTCAATACTAAGTAAAGTTATAAGGCCAGGTCCTTATAGTTTCTATAAAAGGCTCAGTTTAGATAACTTTAGAGGTTAGAGTGTTGTTTAAGCATAAGTGACAAGTTGTGTATAACCACAATGGGTAGTATATTAGATGGTGTCATTATTATTTTTTTGAATGTTAGAATGAGTTTGAGATAATTTGGATAATTATATCTTAGTGCTTATCTTCCTCTTTAGTACGTGATGATTTTGTTGATATACTCACACTGACCTTTTTGGTTTTAGTAAATGGATGGATCTAGCATGCACCAAAGTGACAATGGGTTTGATGTAAACTGTGGTGGTTCTCTTATTATGATACTGCATGAAATGGGGTATTCAATGAGAAATCACGTGGTTATTCTAAACCAACTCTTAGGAGTCACGATCAACCACTTGAACCTTGGTGAGTTCTATAATGCATCATGTACGAGATAACCAACTCGATGTGGTCGTTTAGGTAATAATTATAAAGGTAACCATTAAGGTTTATATGATCCTTACTTTTTGAGGTAATTATGGGTTACTATATGTTATGATGGAAGATGAAAGGCATGAGGTAAAATTGGTGTTGAATTTTTTTATGATTATTTTTAAAGATTTTATCTATTTTGGGGAATGTTTTGCGAATTAACTAGTTTTGGAAAAAGGGAAAACACACCGACCGTGTGACAACCCATCTCATCGGACCAAGCTGCGGGAATCGAACCCACAACCAAAGTGTGACTGGTATTTATCGCCTACCACTGGACTATGTGAAGTCCCTAGCTAGTATGACAAATCCTTTTTATTTATATAATTTTATGAATCAAGAAAAAGTTGATTTTGGGTTATCTAGGAAAATATTTACCTATCATGGAGGATATATGATTAGGTTAATTAATTTTCAATATGAGACTTTAAGAGCAACTGATGTTATTTGGAGATAAATGTTAATTTTTTTTACCTTGGAAGAATATGTGATTAAATCCTTCAAAGAATTGGGTTTCAATATTAGTTTGGTTTACTTTGAATAATTTTGTGGACAATTGTTTTTCAAAAGGTCTTTGTAGAACTGTGGGTTTTTTTCGACAAATTTTGGAGATTAAGAATAGATTTTCTTTTTATAAAGGATTACCCTTTTGGGTAATATCTGATCTCGTACTAACAACTTTGGTTTTGGTATTTTGTCTAAAGGCATGGGAAATATATAGTTCTCTTTTGTGTATTATTTGGTTCTCTAGATGTTTATTATAGCGCTCTTAATGTGAACAAGTCATCCTAAATAATTGTCTTTTGGAGAAAAAAAGGGGTTTCTGTAAGAAATCTAGTAAGAGATGAAAGTATAAATGATAAGAAAGTATGTTTCCTTGTGATTTAGTTGAGCTCATAAATAAATTCCTCAATGAAAAGTAACCTAAAACAAAAATATTGTATGTTAACTTTTCCTAAAGGGGAATTAGATATTGTTTAACCCATCACAAGTTTGTGATTTTCTTGTGGTTAACATTCTTCTAATCATGTTTTCTATCACTCTCCCTCAGAACATGACCCTTTGTTTGCTCGTCCATGTCCATGTTTTCCTACATGGAATCCTATTATGGGTTAACTTGGGTGACATTTGTACTTCCATTTCATTATTTTAAAGTGACAGTTTAATTTACTCATTTTTTGATGTGGGGCTTTCAATGAAATTTCGAAGCCCAATTTTAAAATTGCAAGGACAGAATTCCCAAAAGGGGGGAAGTATGTAACATCCCAGGTAAATAAAGAATATAACTTTTTCATATTTATTAATATTTTTGAATAAAATATTAATATTACTTTAAAGGGAATGCTATGGTCGATGGCATACCCAATACGCAACAATGAGTTGCTTTGAAATCTTATATTGCACACTAATAATATAATAATATTATTTTAAATGGTAGTTAACATGTAGCCGTTGTATTGGGGGGGATGAATAGAAATAACTAAAGTATGATTATTTATGTTTGTTAAATGTTTTTACATTTATCCAATAAAAGATAAATGCTTAAAATAAGAAAAGAATTCAATCTTAAGCATAATTACTCTAATATTCACTAAAATGTCGATTTACCACCTTTTGATGGAAACCACTCTTTAAAAATAGTTTTGGTCACTATTATACATTCTCTTGGACCAAATAAAACCTTTATTTAGAATCAGGACATCAAAATTTACTTTGTGTAAATTTTTGGTATTTTTCTGATAAAGTTCAATTTTTAATGAATAGTGAAAAATGTTGTATTTTAATTCAAAACCACTTTTTAATATAATTTATTTATATGATTATATTATCTTTTGAATTGGTTTTAAAGTTAAATTAGAATATATTTTCACCATTTAATCCAATGGTGGTCATTGGAATTAATTTTACTTTGAAATTGGACTTAAACTAGTGTCAATCTTTTGATATATATTGTTTCATGAAAACACGCTATTTGTTTTGATAGTGGGAATTAATTATTAATTTAATTAATGAAACTTATATGTTCTGAATTTTGTAAAATTTTCATCATTTATGAATTCAGAATATCAAATATACCTTAGGGTGAATTTTTGGTATTTTTCTGAAAAACGTAAATTTTTTATGAATAGTGAAACCACTATGTGGTAGTTTAAAAACTGATTTTTCGTTTAAATTAATCTTTACCACTTTTTTGAATTGATTTTAAAAAATCCTACATACATGGTTGTCATTAGGATGTAAAATGTGATTCAATGAGATTAAAACAAATTTTTTGGTGAATAGTAACTTTTATGTTTTATTAATCGCGATTAGAGGTAATTAGTGTAATTTAAGGTAAAAATAATGTTTTAATAATATGAAATGAACTTCACACATTTTCTACCCTTATTGGATGTTTTATGTTCGACCAAGAAAATCCATGGGTCAACTTAGGGACCACGTGGATCAACTTGGGTAAGAAAATGACATTAATAACTTTTTATTTAAAGTTAAAATAAAAATATCACAAACATGTATTGTTTTACTAAAACAATTTTTACATGGGGTTATACAAGTCATATTTTTTACAATAAAAATTCATGAGAAATCTAAAACTATTTCCTACATCATGATATTTTTTTTATAATTTTTAGACTTTAATTAAATTTATTTATTTATTACACCGTGATGATGCGGTGATTACCTCATAAATAAACGATTTAAATAAAATGAGAAGATAGGGGAAACTATAAGTATTACACTTGTCCCAAACCTATTGTATGGGTGTATTTATAAAACTTATCACCTTATCCTCGAAATATATCCTTTTCGGACCTTTAAAAACCGAAGAGCATTTTATAATAAAGTAATATTTTATAACTTTCCAAGAAGGCCCCTCTTCTTCTCTTATAAAAGGCCCCCACCTCTACCACCTTACACACACCTCTCAAGCCTTTGGCTTGGCCAAAACCTACCCATTTTATCTTTACACATCCCTCTCCTAATCCTAGAATCCTTCCCTTTGGAAAACAGCTCTTTAAGAATCTCTTTTGGTTCAATCCAAGAGGAGTTACCCGATTTAAAAGTAATGTCTTCACTTGTGTTCTTTTGTTTTATTTTTCTTCTCCAACCCCCTAAATGCTTTTTATTAATTTATTTTGTAATAGAACCAGTATATTAAATATACTAGGATGTTTTTATGAGAAATATTTGAGCTAAACTTACACACACCTTCGTCTAATGGTTAAATAACATACTGTTTCTGTGGATGGTGAATTACTGCCTCACAAAATGATGATTGTTCGATTTTGTCTTAACACCTTTCATGGTGTCCATTATGATGTCACTGTATTTTATATATGATATATATGGTATTTAGTTTTTCTATATGCTTCTTTATTTTATATTTAAATCATACCTTTATTCTTTGCATGTTGTGCAAATGCGATAATTTCATACGAGGAAGTGTGGACTACCGCCCCCTCAAGTGATGTGACTCGTTCATGCAATACATGGAATGTATAAAGAATGAAATTAATGAACTTATGTGACCTATGTAACATATATATTATTCTTGAATTATAATATATATATATATCTCCCATTTATTTTTAATTCCATTAATATGACAATGAAATGAAAGTAGCGTTCATGCATACGTACGGCCTACCGTCTCCATGAATGGTGCATTTAATTTCTTATTATCTCCAAATGTTATGTAATAGTATAAAATGAAAATGTACTGGATATATATGACATATAAATCATTAATACTATTCTGGAGATGATGTATTTATAACTACAGGGGAAATTCTCTTCAAACAAGTTCATTTTTAACTCATGTACCAAGCATTGACAAAAACATCTGATATGAACTCACATAATTAACTAATTATTATAACATTATAATATGTGATATTAACTGAATAATAATCTTTAAATAATGTCCCTAATCAATTATAAATTGACCAAAGTTTATTATTTAGGAATTTAAAGAAACGAACAAGACAAGTCGGACTTGAGGTAAGGGATCCGACCTCTCTTTCTTTTTAAGTAGTCTCTTTTATGTCATTTCATTTATGCTCTATATTCTTATGTTAGAGGATGTTATTTTATATTAAAAATACTGTAATTTGTATTTTCAAATTATGAGATATCCCATATTACTCTCATCAATTCAATTTAAGAATTTTTAAGTGCCGCCGTTAGGCTGTCGAATGTTTGTACGGGATCCTACCTCTCTCTTTCTTTTTAAGTACTCTATTTTATGTCATTTATTTTAAGCTCATCTTTATTATGTTTAGGGATGTTCTTTCATATTCATCATACTTTAAATTTTATGTTCGTATTATGATAGACCATATTTGATCTCATAAATCCATTTTTGGAAGTTTTAAGTGGCGCTGTTAGGCTGCCGAGTTTTCATAAGGGATTTTTCATCTCACTTTTATTCCGGTGAGATTTATGCTACATTTTCCACCATTTATTTTGTGTGGTGTATGTACTGACAATTATTATACTCTTTGTGTAATATAATTTCTTTTATGATTATTTACATCAATGTTTTATAGTATTTCCTTCGTGGGGTGTACGTTTCGAATGTTACCCAAGTCGGTAGAGGAACCTTTCACCCTCCTATTTTTAAAAGACTTCTTTTTGTTTTGTCTTTTAAATTAAATATTATTATGTTGGGATATGTTATTATATATCATTTTTGCTATAAATTTTATTTCCAAGTTATGATATACCCTTTATCCCTCTCATCAACTCTTTTTCTAAAATTTGATGTGACGTCGTTAGGCTGTCAATTTTTTACATGGGAACTTCTTAACCCAATTTCAGTTTCTTTGGGTTCAACTTGTAGTTAGAGAATATGTCATCCTATTAATATGTGTGAATGACCTATGGTTGTTTTACATATAATATCCACTTATATTGGGTGTATTTATATCTATCACACATAATTATTAGATTGATTTATCTTTAATTTAAGGATACCTTCTTTATAAGGGATATCATCTCATTTTACATTTCTCATGAGACATCATTGTTGTTATGAACCAATTAACTCTTATATGGTGTATATAATATCCTTTGGCATATTATACCATGAATACCGTTATTCTCATGATATTATAAAGTTCTGATTAAATTTTATTCCTCAATTAATTGTATTCAAGTGTCTCTCATTTTGTTAAAAACTCTTTAAACTAAAATATCGTTTTAAATGTTTTAATGATTTATTATTATAAATATTTATACTTAATATCCATGTTTTCAAAATGGGTTTTAAGTATTTATTTATATGGATATTAATATTTTAAAATGTTAAAATCTTCAAAGTGGTATGGGACTTCATCTCAATCTCCTTTCATTGAGACATATTTTGTTTTATACACAACTTCCTTTTATATGGTGTATAAACCCCTTTGGCATTTCATTTCATTCAAAGGGAATATTTTTATATGAAGCGTTTTACTGAATGACAAAAAGGAATGTTTCTTTTAACGTATGTAGTGACAATGACCTTTTCCGCCCCCACGAGTACTATTTGACCTTTGGCTTCCTTAACAAGATGTAATTTTTTTAAAAGAAATTAAATACCATATACTCTTTAATGTATTTTGGTATTGAAAATGGTTTTGATAATGGATTTGTTATGTCAATATATTTAAGTGATATATTTTTATTGAAATTTGTAAATTTTTTCTTTCCATTATATTTGTTTAATGTGTTATGATTTTGTAATGGTACTTAGACATTTGACGGGTGGTTAGGTGATAAACCATAAGATGTGTGGTGCCGGGAATACTAGGATGGGTGGTTAGGTTATAACCTCCAATTCATTGGGTATGAAATTCGGCCATATGGCTATTCCATGTAGTGATATGTGTGGAAGTTGACCGTATGGTTATTCCATTTAAGTATGTTTATGTCCCAAGACACCTTTATATGTTATGTGTTCTTTATATGGGTTTTATAGTAATATTTTGGTTACAAAAGGGTAAGTAATGATCTTTTATTAAATGACGAGTATTTTCTACTTTATAAAGGTGAAAAGTATTACTTTGACAAATTATTCATGTTTTACTTGTTGTTTTGAAAAACTAACAGTTTTCATTCTTTGTGTATCCTTTACTAGTATTTTTATGCTCATTCCAAGTTTTTGAAATGTTTTCCACAGGACTTAAAGATTAATAGGGTCAAGGATGGGATCAAGGAAATACATGCTATCTAAAACATAGAACTAGACATGTTTCTTTTTAAGTGTTTTTATTTTATGGAAACTTAGTAGAAGTTTCTACTTTTTAATCTTTTGAGATGTAATAGTTATGTCCTAATTATCTAAAACTCTAAACCTGAAAAGATCCTCAATGTGAATTATTCAATGTAATTCAATATTAAGTAACGTTATAAGGCCGGGTCCTTATATTCACCCCCTTGGAAATTGATATCTAATTTAAACAATTTCTGTATATAAATATAATTTTTAATGTTTTAATGAATGTTATGTAACTGAAAATAATGAAATCAATATGCTGGAAAAGATTAGACAACACAAGGAAACAAAGTAGTGCATCAACAGATGGATAATCCTTTGATTCATCTAATCATCACGAGTATAGTGAATAACGTTATCAATAAATACAACACTCAAATACTCTTCAATAATAATACCTAAAAAATAATCATTCCTTTACAACTTGGTCACCCATTACATTTTAATGGGGACACCTATTAAATAGTCATTATCATACATAGCCATAAAAATGCCATAAAATCCAATTTAAGAAAAATATTGTAACATTGGATTAAAAAATAATATAAGAATTTAAAAAGGGTTGAAATTGAAAATGAATACCTAGAAAAGAATAGGAGCAATATTTATGGTGATCAGACCAAATCCTCAAGCCTTATTTTCAGATTCACTATTCAAAAACTAGAAGTGAATTAAATCATGGTAAATTAGAATGCATTTCCAATTAGTGAAACCACACATTGGAGAAAAATCTTTAGGTATAATGGAGTACTAACATAGCTATAGTATTTTATAAATCACAACTTTCCTAGAAATGAATCAAGTGGTAGTACTCTTCTTGATAATTAATCTAGAATCTATATCCTGAGTGAAAGTAAAAAATCATTGATTCAAAGTAGTAATAAGTCTACTGTACATATGATCAAAAAAATTATACAGATATCAATTAAATATTTATTAAATATAAATTAATAAAACAAAAATAATTTTATATTGAATGAAATTAGTGACACACACCAAAGGAGGAACTCAATATCAACCCTGGTAAAACCAAGATCCAAAGGACAATGAATGGAGTCAGACAGCTCAAAAAACCCAGAGCCAAAAGAAAATGAATGAACTAGGTGGAGGTGAAGGATCCAAAAGATCTAGATGTAGACCAATAATAGGTAAAAAATCAGAAGAGGACTAGGCATAGGTGGAGTAGCTGGAGGTGGAGGTGCTGGATGAGGTAGGGGAAGAACAGTAGGAGGTGGAGAACATGGATTTATGTGGAAACCCTTGGTGAAGTGGAGGACTCGGAGGTGGAGGAACTGAATAGAGAGTTGTTGGTTGTGGGGAAGGCATATGGGGAGAAGCCATTGGAAGAGGATAAAAAAATGGAGAATCCAAGGTTGAGTTGTAACATGAGAGGATAATTAGGAAGGGGAGTCGGAGAGGGGAGCTGGGGAGGGGAGAGGGTATGCTAGGAAAACCAAAGGTAAATCTTGTACGAGGTCAAGATAAAAAAATGGGTTTTAGGTTTTTATGGAGTAAATTTAAATATAGATTGACATGGAAGCTCAAAAGTATGATACATAGGTGTAAAACCCCATATTTATTATAATTAGTAGATATCATGAATTACTCTACCCTCATGGTATTTAAAACATACACTTAATGTTATTCGTTCATGAGGATTATGATTTAAAATGATTCTAAATGGAATGGGACACTTTGTAATGTTTATAGATTATTTTCATCAATATTAACGTTAATGATATTTCAATTTTATTTCTATTCAGAGAAATTATATGACCATTATTCAATAAAACATTTCATTTCCTCTCATCTAGTTATTGCTGACAATTGTCATATATTTGTACCTTTTTTTCACTCTTTGGTACTCAAAATAGTTTAGGAAATATTTTTTAATAAAATAAAATATTATTTCACTATTTAATTAGAGAACATGTTTTCTTATATAAAAGTGATTTTATTAAAATTCTTTCAATTTTTTTATAAATAATTTGGTAAATACATTTTTACAGATTTTTTTCATTTACCAATGTTTCTAAAGGGATCTTCTTATCACATTCTGAGCAAGTCATATTTCTAAATTTTAACCACGAAAAAGGAATGTTCTTTTTACCTCATATTTATTATATGGATTTACCCACCATAATTTCTTTGAACATTACAATTCATGTTTAAAATTTTACTCTTTAAAGAAAAAATTGTTAAAAGATATTTTTTAGGAAAATTATTTTCATAATAAGATGATATTTTCATTAAGAATTTTTTTTAAAAGATATTTTTATAATGTTACCAATCATCAATGACAAAAAATATTTATTTTCACCCACTGAGGGTTTTTTGTATTTATACCATCCTTAATATTCATTTGGATGTCTTATGTTTGATTTTATAAGTAGAGTATTCAAATTAAATTCCTTTATTCCTTTTACTCCCCTTTAAATATTCAGTTTCCTTTGATTATTGATCATTGAATTTCCCTTAATTGTCAATATAATCTATCTAGAATATGTTCTATCATAAACATTATACCATTTTTTATATAGTGTTTAATTTTAATGTTATTTTATAATTCGGTGAAATATTTATAAACTAGTATACTTTATTCAATATGAATATTTGATAAGGAAAAATATTTATTCTATATGCGAAATGATTTGGACAGGTAAGACACCTATTGGGGACCATTAAAGGTAATCCCTGTGAGTTTTCAAATTATTAATTAAAGTACCTAGATGCATCAATAGTCTCATAAAAAGAATTAATGGTATAAATTAGATGGCTTTCTACGCAAAATGTAAAATTGTCTTACCAAAGGTCATGAAGGTAATGCTTCTGTATACCTAGGAAACATGACATCCAATAATTAATAATTTCTTTCATATTAGTTTCGATTATTATTCATCTATGATATTTTAAGTTGACATATCTTTGGATTTATTTCATTTTCATTTCATTGATTAAATATAATGTTTTTCAGTTTCTAAATTTCCATATTTTTTTTTTCATTACCTAGTTATTTGAATGTCGTGTGTGTTCGGTTATTTACCTTTATATGTTGACTATTATTATTTATTTATTATTGATTATGTTATATAATTCCTCAACTGAGCATTTGAGCTCACCGTTATTATGTTTCTATCCCCAAGATTCCACAAAGAGTGTCATGAAAGATATGAAACGATTTACTAGATGGATTAGAGTTATCCTCGAAGTTATTTATTTATAAGGAAGAAGAAAAATTATGTTGTAATTTTTGTAGTCATTTGTAATACAATACTCATTTATGTATTTGGTTTACCATGACTACTACACTTATCAGTCATTCCAAGCTTGATTCCTTATAATTGTGACAATGTAATTAGTAATAGACACCGGCTTCAGGCAATCTAAGGTCTTGTATCTATAGTTGGTATCAACGAAATTTTAGTAGCAACCATGGGAACTAGATTTAGGAAAACACAGTTTAGATAACATAACCCTAAGACCTAATTTGTGGATAAGTATAAAAAAACATCCTAGAATTTTGATAAGGTAGAGATTATGTGGGTTTTTCTGGCTATAAATCCCATTCTTGATACAAAATGTGGATGTGGTTCGGGCATAGATGTACCGAGGAGTAATAAATCTGACAAGGTGTTTGGATCCAAACTCGGGAAAATATGGTACATTACAGTAGGCCTTACTATGCACCTAGTGTTACACTATTTGGTGATATGATTAGGCTAATCCATGTCTTCTTTAACAAACAATTATGAATAATTTAAATAGATAATGATAACAAATAGTCAATGTTAAACCTAAGATGTTTTAGATTAAAAAATAAGGTGTCATAATTTGGATATATTATAAATGATTATATACTTTTTTCACTAGGACTATTGTTCCTCACACTATTCTTTCTAGTTTTAGAAAATGGTTGGAACCCAAAAGATTAAAGTTAATATATTTTATATAGGAAAAGGTGGGGAAAATGAGAAACCAAATGATGTGTTGATTGGAGTGAAGGATATAATGTTTATGATGAATCATTTTTCCTGAAAAATGATTAACAATATATACCTTTACCAACACCCAAACACACCAAAGAAGAGAAGAATGGAGGTTTTTAAGAGCGTGAATGATGGATACCATAAATAAATTAAGGCTTGATTTACAATATATGAGAAGTGTAGAAGTATACATCCAATAAGGTGTCTCAATGGAAAATTAAATGATTTATGGGTGGGAAAGAATAACATAATGTAAAATATTGTTGAGGAAAAATGAAGATTTTGATGGAAGGAAATGAATATCATCCTAATTAATATTTTACAGTTAATTTTCATAATTGTGGGGAAACTAGAAATTGCCCAAATAAATTCCCTCATATTGATGATAAACTCTATAATAAGGAAGGATCTATGTAGAAGTTTGTGGATGAAGTATTTATGTATTATGGATTTATTGAAAACCTTTATTAAAAGGATACTAAGTGATTATACTTATTCAAAGGATTTCCATCATGTTTATTTAGTAAATTATATTAATATGGTTTTTTAAAAAGGGAATATATAAGTTTGGTGACAACCAGTCATGTTCATCAAGTTTGTAGGTCTCAAACTCATGATTGAAGAACAATAAGGGTTTACGCGAACCATTGACCTATGCAATGTCTTGGAAAATATTCCTTCTATTTAGTTAAACAATTTGATGAAAAAATGATAATGATGAAATAGTAGTATAAATTTGATTGAATAGAGATTAATCTATTAACCATATTGGTTTTAGAAGATATTTTAAAACAGAAAATTAGACTTGTCACTCTTTTATAGGACTTATGATCCTTTAAAAGTTTCTTTTAGTGATTTAGGAATAAAAAAGACATTATTGCTAATTAATTTCCTAGTGTAAAGGGATGTATAATAATTTTATTGAAGGAAAAATAATTTAAAATTATTCGAATGAAATTGATAATTATCATGTAAGAATATTTACATTTATTCTTTGTCTGTAAAAAAATTAGCCAACATTAGGAAACCGACATAGAAATAAAATTTTGTCCTAATACTTTAATTTTTGTTGAATCAATGGTCTTTTAAATCATCTTAGACTTATGGATGTGAGGCCTTAAAATTTTTAGTCAACATTCAATTGTTTGTGATTTAGGACCTCAACCACTCTCAATAAATATTTATTCTTTTCCACTAAATATATATCTCTACTTTTCACTGAGGTTCTCTAACATAGAGACCTAGATATATGTTATTCCATGTGACCCATGTACTTACCATTGTCTCTTTTCTAGAGGATGGTATAAGAAACCTTCTCATGATGTGGGATTTCATTATAGGAAATATTAAAAAATCTTTTACAATGATCAGTTTCAAGTTTTGTGGACACAATTTAATTAAGGTGGGATAATGTAACCCTCGAAGATTATAAATTATGAAACTTGCATTTAAAAAGCGTGTATGAAAAAAAACACCAAGAACAAAAGGGAATATAATATCTAGATACCTTATAATATATTTACTAATTAAAATATATCCTATATATTTTAATACATAAAACACAGATTTAGTGTGTGTTACACACAAGATCGACCTTCTTCGATGGCCTGTGTTACAAGAATGACCAAGTTTTAACGAACAATAACATATTATTAAAATATTATTATTTAATATAATAATATTTAAACTAGAAATTATGAATAGTTTTAAATAAATTATGAAAATATTATATATATATATATAATGAATTTATTGGTTACCAATTAATGAGAAATGAAAATAAGAATCAATTAGATATAAAATGAAATATTATTAATTTTATGCGTCTAAGAAAGTTTTATCATCATAAACATATTTAATTAAAATTAGTGAATGATTTTGATGAAATATATATTTTATATATACAACCAAATATTTTTTATTTTCATCAATTAGGTTTTATATTCATAAGATAAGAACAAACCCTACTTTACACTTAGAAACCAATAAATATAAAGGCAATTATACATCCTTTTAATGGAGAAAAAATTTTAAATATAAATATTGACACTTTAATTAATTTAATATGTAAAAATTAATTTTATTTCTCGAATTGAAACATCAAAATTTTGTTAGGGTGAATTTTTTAAATTTTTATAAAACATTTCATTTTTAACGAATAGTAAGAAACACTAAATTTTATTTCAAAACTATGTTTTTATCTAATTTATTTATAAGGTTATATTATTATCTCAATGGGTTTTAAAGTTTATATTCATAATATTTTTATCCATTTATAAAATTTATTTAATTTTAATAAATTTCAATTTTGAAATAGATTATAAAAACATGGAAAATTTTCAAACTGTTTTACTTAAAAACATTTATTGTCGTCTGAACTGAGGGGTAAATTTAATATTAATTTATGCCACCTATTTGATTTTAATATTTAAAAATCGATTCAATATTTGGAATAAAAATAATTTATAATTTCTAAAAATACCAACTTTTTTTAGAAAAAAATATTAGTGGAATTGATTAAAACTAATTACAATGATTATGGTTAAATTAATATTAATAAAGTACTAAACCTTAACCTTAATTCCCAAAACAACCAGTAAACTGGTCCATGATATATTGGATGTCCATATATCAACCCTATACTCTATTGTGTCTAATGTTTCCCATTATTTAATCATCTTTCAACATGAAAAACATGTTAGGAATTCCTTTGTAAAAATATTAGAAGAGTGTCACTCCTCCAATATGAAAGGCAACCATTTCTACCCATTCCCAACACACCATAAACCACTTATATTCATCCAAAATTTGATGAAATAGACTCCAAAAATTCAACCCATATAACTTTAATCCTCCATTTGGGCACACATCTTTCCATGGAATCCCTCTAGCATACACGAAAAGGAGTTACATGATATTTTAGGTTATTCTTTCCAACAATTACATTTCAGTTATTTACAACACCAACACATAAAATCTTATTCTTAAATGTTAATATAAGAAAAAAAATTTCATAAAAATATTGTAATGTCTTATTATTGAGGGTTTGACGAACAATAAAACACACTTTCATCTAATGGGTAACGAACATACTGTTTCTATGTAGGACAAATTACCACCTCACGAAACGATTATTGTTAATTTTTCGTTTACCAACATTCATGGTTGACCATTATGATGGAAAATATATTTATATATGTTATTTATGTTATTTAGTTTTCATTTTTTAAATATGTAATCCTTTTATGACACATATATTTAATATTTTCTATTTTACACTAATACGATAACATCGTTTAAGGAAGTGTGGACTACTTCCCCCTCAAAGTGATATGATTCGCTCATACTTAACATGTAACATATTAAGGATAAATTTTAATAAAAATATATGAAATATATTACTTAAATAGGGTACTAAAATACTAACATTCATGTATATTCATATCATTTATTTTTTATTCTTTTAAAATAAGATAAAGAAATAATGGTAGTTTTCATGCATACGTACGAACTACTGTCTCCATGAACATTGCAGTTCATTTCTTATATCCGAACATTATTGATTTTTATAAATATGTATATATTACTTATATATGATATTAACATCATGGTTTAAATTCTGTATATTATTAATCCATGATATATTTAACAATAACATCAAATAAAATGTTGAAACATACTTGAAAAACTATGAAAATGGGATCTGAAATATATAAAATAATGAAAGTTTATTAAAAAAATGGGTAATAAGATATTATTTGAATATCATAATTGATATTATAAATATTTTTATTTTTTTTGATATGTTGGTAACATTTTCAAACCCCATATAAATATGTTTAACCTAATTTCACCCAAAAGTACACATAAAGTAAGGGATTTTTGTCTCACTTTTTTACTTAGGGGAGATAAATGTCATGTTCACCAGTTAATTATTTTTTGGGTTATATATAATACCAATTTCTATAAATCATATCAATAATTATATTTCCTTCATCATATTAAAAACATTAATTTATTGTTATTCCTTCACGAGTATTATGATTTAAAATGTTTCAAAGTGGTATGGGACACTTTGGAATGTTTGATGATTATTTTCATCAACAATAACTTTAATGATTTTTCAATTGTATTTCCATTCCAAGAAATTTAATGACCATAGATTATTAAAAATTTCAATTTTATATCACCTAGTTATTCAAGACTATTTTGTATTGTTAGTACCATTTTCCACTCTTTTCTACTAAAAGTGTTTTAGACATTATTTTTTAAGAAAAACACATCTTTATTTCTCTCTTTAATTTGAGAACCTGTTTTATTTTAAAAACCATGTTTTATTAAAATATATTAACAAAATTAAAATTATTTAGTAAATAAATGTTTACTATTTTTTTCCAATTTTTTCAATAAAATCTTCTTGTTTCTATCCAAGTAAGGCATTTTCTATATTTTAACCATGAAAAAAGAATGTTTTTTACCATACAAGACATATATGAATTTACCCACCATCATTTCCTCCAAGCTTCCACTTCATGTTTAAAAGGTTAACCTTTGAATACGATATTCTCAAAATTGATTTTCAAAGAAAAGGGATTTGAAAAGCTTTTTCATAATAAAAGGATATTTTCTTAAAGAATAATTTTAAACGATGTTTTTATAATGTTTTCATTCATAAACCACAAAACCTTTTATTTTAATCCACTTCGTGTATATTGTATTAGTACTGTTATAAATCCTCATCTGGATGGTTTATGTTTTATTTGGACAAGGATAATATGCACATTCACTTCCGTGATTCTTTTTAGTCCCCATTAAATATTCCATTTCCAATGATTATTGAACATTGAAATTCCCCTAATTATCTAGATCATCTATCATGGATATGAAAATTTCCTAAAAAATATAAAAATTTTCATACAATGTATTCTATGATATTTATTTTATTATTTTGGGAAATATTGGTAAATCCTTATACGTTACTTATTATGGATATTTGATAAAGAATCTTGTTTATTCGATTTAAGGAATGATTTGGAAAAGTAAGACATGGTTTGGAGACCGTTTAAGGTAAGCTCCATCAGTTGGGTAACGGTTAAAAAAACCCCCTTGATGAATTGATAGTCTCATCAGATGAATTAGTTGTGAAAATTAGGTGGGTTTTACCCAATATTCTAAAGTTTCTTTTGAAAGGTCATGTCAGTAATGGTACAATGTACCTAAGAAATGTTGAATCCAATGATTAAGAATTTCCTTTATATTAGTGTTAGTTATTATTCATCCATGAGATTTTGCATCAATATATCTATGGATAAATTTAATTGTTAGTTCATTTATTAAATGGAATGTGTTTTAGTTTTCAAGTATCCCATATTTGTTTTTCTTAATCTAGTTTTAGGAATGGAATATGTGTTTAGTCATTTACCATTCCATATTGACTATTTTCATTGATTCATTATTAATTACGCTACATTTTTACCATACAAAGAATTTGAGCTCACCCTTATAATGATTCCTTCCCCATGAATCCAAGAAGTGTAATAAGAAAGATATGCAGGTATTTACCAGGTGTATTAGAGTTATCCCCTAAGTTATTTATTTATAAAGAACAAAAAAATTATGTTTTAATTAATATATTCATTTTTAATAGAAGACTCATTTAAGTATTTGGTTTACAAAAAATATTAAACTCATAGACCCTTCAGATATTGATTCCATGTAATCATGCTAATGTGATTAGTATCAAACACTGAATCTGGGCTATCTAGGGCTATGTCATGACAATAAATTAATTTTATAATCATCTATTTTTTTAATGGAAGAAGAATTTTCCCCTTTATAAACTATCAAATTTCCCTCCTTATGGTGGTAATATTATATAAGATATTTTATCCATTAAGTATTAAAGAAATTATTAGGATACCTCAAGTAAAGGATCATTCTCTATTTAATTGAGGGTCAATTATACATTTTATTCTATTTCCTAAATAATAACGAACCAATTTTCATTTATAGTATTATGTGTAAAAAATATGTGTTGCATGTTATTCCATTTGGAATGGATCATATTTTTTTTATTACTGAAATTATTCATTATTAATCCCAATTCATCAATTTTTACTTCAATTCTACTATCCACCCACCAACATTTGAAAATTGTCACATCAAATTCCATATATACCAACACCCATATTTTTTTGATGATATAAGATTAATAAAGATTCATGTTATTTGGAACTCTATAATTGTACTCAATACGCACATCGCTTCATAAACTATAGCAACTCCCCTTGTCATCATTATAATACACTCATAATGTTACTTTTTATAGGATGTATGACCATTAATTATTTATAATTTTTAAAATAATATAAGAAATATACTCATTTGGATAACCATAAAAATTCCCCATAGATGGATTATTATTTGTGGATAAAAATTTATAATTTTTTATGGATCCAAGTGATAAATTTTTAGTTATGTTTATTATATATATAAACTTCATAACATGATTTCAAACCCAATAGTTTTTTCAAAAAAACATTATGTCTGATAGATTATACAACACAGAGTACCAATCTTAAATGAACCATGAAATATAATTATTTAAATATAACCGTTATACCCTAGTTTTTTAAAGGAAGAGTATGACTAGTATTAACCTAATTGTGAAGTATATATAAATTACCTACTCTATTCAAATATATTGATTAATGTTTAGGAAATAAACAACTTCAAAATTATGTTTTTTAAAAAATTATTTTAATTACTTTTTATGAGAAAATAATATAAATTATTTTTTATAAATTTATAAAATTAGGTTAAAAATAAAAATAAATTTTTAAATCATCATATAAAAACTATCATAGTGTTTAATGTTTATGTTTTTAAAAAAATATTAATTTTATTAATGAATAACAAAAAATACTGATTTTTGTTAGAAACAACATTTTGGTTTCCAGAATTTAAAGAAATCCATTTTTTCAAAATGATTTCAAAATAATATTAGTTATATTATAATATTTAAAATCCAATTATAGACATTGGAATTAATTTTATTATTATATTTATTATAAAAACATTTTTATACAAAAATGATTTTTTTGTTTTGCGTTTTTATTTTAAATTAAATTGTGTCACTTATTTGTATATAATTCAATAAAATGGATTAAATAATTTTAATTAAGAGTTTAAAATATTTTAAATACTCTCCTTTCAATTTTGGTCAATATGAATACTACATATAATAAAATTTTATACCTCAGTAAAGGGTAAATAGGGTTAATCATTGGGAAGGAACAAGTGATCAGGTCATAAGTTTTCATCTTCATTCTTATGGGATAAAGTTAATTGAACCACTACCATTTTATTCTAAAATTGGACATGTTTAATGGAAAACTCTCCTTGAAAATGATAAATAAAACATTTAAATCAAAGAAAGATACTAAATATTTCTCTCTTTGTTTTAAAATTATATTATGTATCTACAAAAGAAAAAAATAATGTTATAAAAAAAATTAAATGTAATTTTTTTTAATAATTAAATTAACTTCATTATGATAGTTTATTTATAATTTTTAGTGACTATATAATTACCTTAAAATCTTGTAAAACACTAATACAATATTTATTCAACTAACATGATAACGAAATAAATGATATTAACAATATTAAAATTTTCAAAATTTGAGTGATTTATAGTGTTACAAGAATTTTTTACATGAATATGAAATAATATTGATGTTTGAATTAATTATATAAGATTAAAATTTGTCTTTATTTATTTCAAATCAAATTAAATGACTAGTGTCAAAATTTAAATTATTGGAAAGTTATTAAAATAATATTTTATAAAATTATTTAAAATTCATTAAAATATTGAAAATGAAAAAATGGGAGAATATATGGTGTATTATTTAATCTGTTTTATATTTATAATTAAATTTTTAACTTATATATAAAATTATAACCTTCTAAGAGTGAACAATATGTTCTCATGTTTAATGTTAAAATAGATTAACTAACTGGTTAAACCATAGGATAAGGTTTAAAACACAATAAAAAACATGTCCAATTTTTAAATTTTATGATATTAAAACTCTATAATACCCATGGTTTTAAACTCTATTCATCTGGATTCATTTAAATTGAAAGTTCCTTTATTATAACTTAATCTTTAATGAAATTTCAAAAGTGCCCCACACCTCAATTAACAAAGGGCACATCCTCCTTCACTTCTTTACACAAAATTGAGCCATATATCTCAATAAAAACCAGCCCATTTATATTATAAACATAATTTTACAACGTATATATGTTATGGTTATTTCTAGAGACCTAACATATTTCTCGTAAGGAGTTTTCTAATGGACTTATACTAAAGAAGAGGTAATCATCATCACTGAGTCCTGCAAGTATATTTCTTATTCTACTTACTATTTAAGTGTTTTAACCATAATAAAATAATAAATACAATATCATTAATATAATTATATTTTATTATGATTACTGTAAAAATATATTATATCACTTTTCCATTCTATGAAAAGGGAACACATCACTTGTGAGTATGTACTACTTAGTGTCTCCACGTAGCGATGTAATAAATTTCTCATTACCATAGAACATAAATGGTTATAATGATTTAAATATTGAATTTTTATGATATTAATGAAAAAATATTCTTTTTGACTTAAAATATAATATATTACTTCTTACCTCAAATCCTTTCCGATATGATAATGTCACACATGTGTACTTTTAGACAACAACCTCCACGAAGAGATGTTCTCAATTTTTCATTTAAGAATTAAATTAACATTAATAAGGGTAGATTTTATGAATAAATTTTATGTATATGATATAATAACTATTATGTAAATGAGAATTATAATTTACCTTTCTTTTCTTCCCTCTTTTGGAAAATGAAAATGGAATTCATGTGTACATACAACCTACCATCTCCATAAACTCTGTAATTCATTTTTCTATGTATAACTTCTATGATTGAACTAGAATATGTTTATAATTAATATTAATTAAAATTATATAATGATTAAAATTATTTATATTATATAAACAAGATCAATTTTCTAGGGCCAAAACTACTGAACCAAAACATACATAAAAAACAAAGTAGTTATCTCACGTAACAGTGATTTTAATAAAGAATTATTTATAAATGGGTGATAAAATGTTGTATGTAAATAATATATGGTATGATATATATTATTATGGTTCTTTAATATATTAATAATATATATATATTTATTGTGTTAGAGTTTCATACATGTAAAAAAGAAAAAAACATAAGTTGAGGGTTTCTCCTCTAAATTTAACTTATGTGAACCAATGCCATATTCACCACTTATTTATTTTTTTGTGGTGTTTATACTATCTATTTAATATATTATATCATGATTCTATTTGTATTAATGATATTTAAAGTGTCATTTGAATATATTTATTTCATGGTACTTATAATTAAAAAGATACCCATGTGCATGGGTTTATTTAACAATCTCATAATAATTCTAGATTATTTATGATTATGTCCCCATTAAGAAAATAATTTTATCATATAACAAATTTTTCTCAAAAAACCAAAATATTTTTTTAAAAATTGTCAAATTGATTTATTAATGAAATTTTTACCCTTCTTTTACTTTTTATGAAATATTCCAAATGGAGTCTTCTTTTTTTTCTTCTGAAAGTGTTAATTTTTTACAATTTTATAAAAGTATTAAAGAATGGTTTTCATTTAACTTATACAATATGAATGTATTTCCTTCCCCCCATGAATGATATTTTATATGAATATTCATTTACGTTTTTATAATGTTATTTTGAATGAAATTTTTTTCCTTATTATTTTTGAATTCATTAAATAAGTGATTTCAAAGTTTAAAGTGTATTTTTATCAAAGATATTTCGATATATATTTTTAAATTATTTTCATCTATGTAAAAATCCATTTTTTAATATTTTTTAATAAGATTATTAACTTATGTTATCGTCCACGTATTTTTATGAATGTTTTATGATTTTTAGGGGTAAAATATTGATATTTTTTTATATTAGTTCTTCCAATACAAATAGTTATTGATTTTTATGGTTAATGATTATGTTGTGTTATTTATTCACAGGATGAGGGAAATGCACTTATTAAGTGATATGTGTGAACAAGAAATATATATCCCCTTAATGCATTAGAAGGTATCATGAGCCAAATTTGTTTTAGTATTTCTCTAAGGAATTACCCATCATTCTAAGATGTCTTGGTCTGAGTCCTTGTCATTATGTTTATGATGTCATAGAATGAGAAATTGAAAACAAATTTTAGATGTCCACCATTGTGAATTCCATAATTATAAACTCATTTATTGATTCTAATGTGATTATTTGAATATTTTTTATATCCATGGATAATTTTGATCTCATGTGATTATTTATATTGAATTAATTGATTATATTTTACTTCATGACATTTTATTCATGTCTTGTGTAGAATTTATTATACACATACACTTACTGAGTGTTTGAGCTCACCATATTTTATGTTTCTATTACCCAGGATAGAATGATTTCTTTTATGATTAATATGAATGGACATATTAATGGGTACATTTAGGGTTTCAAAGAAAATACAATGTTTTATAGTTATTTTTCTAATGTATATATGAAATTTATGTATGAATCTAGTTCAACAAGACTACTGAACTATTTTGTTTTGCAGTGTGTGATTGATTTTATTTTATTTCAATGTAATAATATAACCAAAAAACCTGGGATTTTATAGTCATGTGATTTAATTTTGTTATTGGAGTATGTTTAGTATAATTATTGGAATATAAATTTTAAAAAAATAGATTTGGGAACATAATGTTATGACTTACTTTTAGAAAATTTCCAAAGAAACCGTGTTTAGAAGATTACCTATGCATAAATGTTTCAATTTATGTTAAGTGTTTTTGTTGTTTTGGAATTATAAATTATGCTTCATAATTTTATGATCTAATAGAGAGTATAAAATTATTTAGAGATATCACATAGTAGAAGTAATGTGAATCATATCAATAAACGTAATCTGTGTAGGGATTTCCCTCATATGTAAGTAAAGAATGATTAACTGGAGCTATAAAAATTATAATTATATTGGGGTAGCTGTATTAGGTTATGAGAAATACCCATGCCCCCATGGAGAAAACTGTTAAACCACATGATAGTGTAATAATGATAGACTGCTTCATGTGTCATCATCCTTCATCATTCAATGGGACTACAAATCTATTTTTAGTTGGGAGCTAGAATGGTTTCTTATGGAATATATTTTTCTCTTTAGGAAGTAACAACATGGAGAAGTTTATCATGGATATTTATTATATATTATTTTATGAGGAATAATGGTGGTTATTAATACCAAATACTAAGGTTGAAGAGAAAATAGTGAACATGGAATGAGAGGATTTAAAGAAACTATTATTGGAAAAATATTTTTCCACATAATTAACATGAAAATATAGAAATGAAATTACAAAGTTTGAGATAGATGTAAGAGGATAATTTTTCTATGTTTTAATCTAACATTACATGGTTACAAAGACATGTTGAAAAGTAAAAATGTTATCCAAAGGGAAACAATTACAATTTCTTGGATGGGTTAAAGACAATCCTTTAATGGGAACTAATATCACAAACATTAAAATCATATGAGGATATAGTTTCATGTGTTATCATGATAGTGAACAATTTATACAAGACTTAGGGTTCAGAAGGAAAACTAGTTAACAAGAGGAAAAAAGAGAAAAAATAGATAAGGGGAGGAATAGATAGAAGGATTTACCTACATTCTATAATTGTAGAAATAAACACCATGTTGTTTGTTTAAATGGAATGAGATTTTTCTTCAAGTGTGAAGATAAAGGAAATATGGATTGTGAATGAAATGATGAGAAAGAAACCTATAGATTTAAAAGTTTAAACTATAAAGATATGGGGAACTATGTAAACGAGTGGCCCATGCATCAAAGGAATATACCTTAAAAGAAGATATGGGATAAAGGGGAATATTATTATATTACTATAAAAAGTAAAATTATTAATTTTATTTCTCATTTTTATTTGATAATTATGTTGTATAATTATTTTTATCAATTATATTATGGTTATAATAGACATGAAAATTTAATGAATTAATCTGAATGAGTCTTTGTTGAAGGATCATAAATCATATATTTGATGGTACTGATAACCAAGAAAAGTTATATTTTTCGATAACATATTAATAAGGGAAAGATAAAACTTAAAATGTTCATGATGTTGTGTTAAGAATATTTAACTTGGATAAAGAGAAGATTGACATTAATGAAGAAAATGAGAAATTAACGATGACCATGACAATCATTTTTGATTTTATGAAAAATAAATTCATGATGGAGTTTACTGAATTTTTGGATTTATATTTGATTACGTGATAATATATTTAGGGAATAAGGAGAGAGGTAATTCTTGCAAGCCTTCACGTTTTCATTAAGGTATTATGGTGATTTATGTTATTACTATGTTTTTGGAGAATATATAATCAAGGTATTTTCTTGTGATATTAACATATAATTTATGGTGGATTAAGAATAATTTGATTATGAAAATTTATTAATCATATTTTTTGGAATTTTAAATTTATTAATACACATTTTTGAGGTTCCATAAAGATACCTACTTATGGAATGGATAAAGTTGAACATTAGGTATTATAATTTGAGGTTAAATTATGTTTTATCCTAATAAATAACATGTGCTAACAATTTTATTTTTGATTAATATTTAGAGTATTGGTAATTTCTTTATGGATCTTATAAATCATTATTATTTCGACATCTATGAAAATGATTCATCTCGAATATCCATTTCCTTGTGTAAGATATTAAATTGAAATAGATTAAAGAATAACCAAAAGATGAGATTATGTGATGAAATAGAATGAAATAATGTAAGTTTATTTTCATTATTTCTTTATCTGGGTTGTAAAATAATCCCTTGACTATAGGAAAATTTCCTTGAAATGAAAAGGTTATATATTTACTTTACTTACCTAGAAATAAATTCGCTCTTAACGCATCACAGATTTATAGTTTTTGATGCTTAAATTTATCATGACCATTTTAAATATAACCCTCTATTAGTTCTTAGGAATTAATATTCTCTTCCATTCCCATATTTTTACTTCCCACTAATTTTCTCATATTTATAATCCCAGTTGTCTTTTGACCTTCATACATCCCCTTCCCTCTTTTTAAGAGGATATTTTATTAAACCATTTTACGATGTGTGTTTTCCATAAAAAAGATTTTCAAATGAAAAACCTTTTTTATGGATGAATAGTTCAAATTGATAAGATTCAATTTATTTAAGTGAGGATAATGTTAAAACTTTATTTAAAAAATAATTGTCTGATAACATATAAAATAAGAATCATCGAGCTTAAACGAACCACGGAATATTATTTTCTAAATATAACCATTATAACCTAATTGTTGAAATGGTATGTATGAATATTTTAAACTAAATAATAAATTACATATAAATTCTATATTCTATTCAAAATTATTGATTAATTTTTAGGAAATAATAATTCAATTTTTAGTAAAGTCATTTTATACTTCAAAAATATGTTTTCAGGAAAAATAATTTTTATTGATTTTTCTGAGAAAATAACATAAAAAATAATTAAACATTATAGAAATAGTATTTTATAATATTAAATTAATCATTTAAATCATCATATAAAAATTATTTTATGTTGAAATTTACAAGTTTTTTTAGAAAAAATTGATTTTTTAATTTGAATAGTGAAATTTCTGATTTTTATTGAAAATTGAATATTTTTTCAAGAATTTAAAATTTTTAATTTCATTATAAAATAATTTAAAAAATTAAATTTGTTATATTAGATTATTAAAAATTCAGTTATACTATTTTTAATGAATTTTATACATGAATTAAGAAGTAAAAACTTTTTTATACATAAAAGGCATTTTTTAGAAAAACTCTTTTTTGTTGCATTTCTTGTATTTATTTTAAATTAAGTTCATTAAATAATTGGTAATTAATTTAAATAAATTGATTCTATATTTTTATTCATGTAGTTTGAATTTCTTAAATATAACCCTTTTATTTTTAGCCAACATGAATATTAAATGTGGTGGAATTTATCACCTCGGTAAATCATAAATCGAGTTAATCAAGGTTGAAATGCTGTAATAGGGTCATATGTTTTCATTATTATTAATTTTGGATGAATTTAATTCTCAAATTATAAAATTTGGATCTTTTTGGACATTTTTAATTGAAACATGTCCTTGAAAATAGCCAATATATAATTTAAATCAAAGAAAATTACAAAATTTCACTGTCTCAGTTTTAAATAAATATTATCTCTATACAAAGAAATAAAATAAAGATAAAAATTAATATAATTTAAAATTTAATTAATAATAAAATTATATTCATGATTATAATTTATCTATATTTTTTAAGGATTATATATTTACCTTATATTCTTGTATGACACTAATACAAATTGTATTCAATTAAAAGAAAAATGAAACAAATAATATTAATAATATTTAAAGTTACATAATTTGATGTATATATAGTTTTAAAATAATTTTTTAGATGAATAAAAATTATTAGTAATTTTAAATTAATTTTATTCTAAATAATACTTTTTATTTTTTTTTATGTCTAATTAACTAAAGTATCAAAATTGAAATTAATGGTAATTTATCAAAATAATATTTTATTAAATTATATAAAAATTATGAAAAACTATAAAAAATAAAAGGGGGGATTTCATTGTATCAAATATCATTTAGTTTCCATTTATGATTCAAAAATTTCTTTTTATGTTAAATTATAACCTTTTAGGAGTGGAAAATATGTTACCACAGTTAATGTTAAATAGGGAAACTAGTGGTTTAAACTAAATGTTAAGGATTCAAACACCCTAAAATCCTATAAGTTTTTTGATAATATTTAAACCATACAATACCCTATGTTTGGAAACCTATCCATTTTCATGCATTTGGATGGATAATTACTTTATTGTAATGTAATCTGTTAAGAAATTTCAAAAGTACCCCTCACCTCAATTATAAAAGGCACCTCCTCTTCCACTTAATTACACCACTATGAGCCATAGGTATTACAAAAACCCAATACATTACTAATATAAAAATTATTATAGAAGTTATTTATGTTTTTTTGTTTGAAAATAACTACTCTTGGTCCCTTGAGAAGAGATATAATGGATTTCTACCAAAGAAGAGGGAATCATATTTATTATGTCCTTCAAGTTCATTTCTACTTCTACATCATATTAAAGTGATTTACCATTCATAATATGATAAATCCAATATAATTAATTTACCTATATTTAATTATTCTCATTTTAAACCCATATTACATCTATTTTTTGACCTAGAAAAAGAAAAATCATCACTCATATGTATGTATGGCTTACCGTCTGCATGTAGCGATGTAATTAATTTTTGATCAACCACGCACTTGGAAAGTTATTAAAATGTAACTAATAAATTTATATGATATTTATAACATTAATATCCTTGTATAATTAAAATATCATATATACCTTCGTACCTTCCAATCCTTTGGAAACCTATAACGCCACTCATGTGTATGGTTGGACGACCACATCAACGAAGCGAAGTCATCCATTTTTCATTTAAGATTAAAAAGGATGGTAATATGTAACACCCCAACCCCAGAATCCAAGAGCCGGTCCATTATTTTAATACATTGGTATGAATACAAGGAATCAATTCCCACATGACTGATTAGTTTAGTAGTCTTGGAAAAAAGATACATACTTAAGTTCAACATTAAAACATGAAAAGAAAAACAACACTAATTTATTATATTTGAAACGTCCAAGCTTCCAAGATTATTCCTGAAAGTCACTCATAAATAACTTCTTTATATCTTGGGAAAATGAAACATGAGAAAGGGGTGAGCTAAGATGCTCAGTAAGCCTATGAGATACAGTGGATGATATCATAAACATTAGGCATGGTGATTAATTGAAAACACATGCCTTAACAAATAATAAACATGAGCACTTTATGGAAGGAATATGAGCTGAGTAACTGATGCCATAAAAAAATATAGTCATGGGTGTTATCATAGTTTAATAATCACACGAAATATCAATAGGTAATCTCATATTTTTGGAATGCATAATTCCGGACATTTTGAATGATTTTGTCAAGGCCTCAACCAAGACGTCTAAAAATGATTAACACCTCATCCAAAACTATATATCAATAATTGGGAAAGGCCTCAGCCAATTCCATGTCTAGTTGTCTCATAATACATACCGATGCATCGAATAGCTATAGATGGCTCCACCCATCACTTACTAAGTCCAACGCATTCCTCATATGAAATGGGTGAAACATAATCTAGACATTCGTACTAAAACAAGTATATGAAATGTCAAAAATTTAACTACAAACCACAAATGGTATTAAAATATAACATCCATAGTCATAAATAACTCATTAAATACAATATGGAATATTGTATTATAATAAATTAACCTCATTCTAGAATAATGAAGTATATTGATCTAGATGAAAATAATCATCAAAACAAATTGAGAGAAATATCCTCTTTTTTCCTGAAAACATTTAAAAGTATCACTATTAATCAAGAAGTTATTTAAAATAGATTTTTGAATCAAAGTTTTCCATAACAAATTGAAAAATTTAAAAGGAATTTTAATTTTAAAACATTAATGTCCATGCAAATAAATCCTTAAAACCATTTTTAGACCATGGACATTAATGAGAAATATTTTGAAGAATAAATCTCTAAAACATTTAAAATGGTATTTTAGTTAGAGTTCTTAACCAAATGGGAGAGGCTGGAATTCAAATAATTGAGATAATAAATACTTTATAATATCATTAGAATAAAGTATTTCATGATATACTATGTCAAAATACATTATGTACACCATATAATAGTGAATTGGTGCATAACAACAAAGAAGTGTCAATGGAAAGTAAATTGAGATAAAGTCCCTTATAAAAACTGTATCCTTAGGTTAATGACAAATCAATGACATAATTATGTGTGAAAAATATAAATACACTCCATTTTATGGGATTTTTAGTGTAAATAAATAAGAGGACATTCTCACATATTCTTGTAAAAACAACACCAATGACTTGGATGTTTAACTCAATGAATGGAAATTGAGTTTAGATTACTCTTATCAAGTTTATATCAATGAATTGAGAAATTATCAATGGATTGAATATGTGTATCAAGAGTATATACACACAAATGGGAGTGAAAATTACTACATAAATAATAAATAGTGATTCTCCACATAATCCTGGAGTAAAATAATCAATGAAGTATGTGTAAACCTGAATGAGTGGAAAATGAAATTTCAAATTCCCTTATCAATTTGGTAACTTACGAAACATACACCCCATGAAAGATAAAACGTAAAATGAATATTCAAATATGAATAAATTAAATTATATTACATAAATAATACATTCATTGGGTAGTACATACACTACACAAAAAGAAATAGTGGAAATATGGCCTGAATCTCCATGGAAAAGAAAGTGAGATGAAAACCCTCACTTCGTTGTAATCAATCGAGTCATATGACCAAAAGTTAATAACAACCAAATGAATCCCATAATAACATGAATATAAATAGAATCATTATAATATATATATCAAATTTCAATACCCAGTACACCATATTTAATAAATAAGTGGCGAACAATGGGAATCTCACAGGATTAAAAGTGAGATAAGAAACCCCTTACCTCAAGTCTGACTTCTATTGAATGTTACTTGTTCTTCCTGAATAATAAAATTAACTTAATTTCTAATTGATTAGGAATATTTTTAATTTTTATTATTCCTTTTATATCACTTATTACCTTGCTATAATAATAAGTTAATTATTTTAGTTCATATTGGATATTTTATCAATGTTCTGAACTTGAGTCAAAAATCAACTTGTTATAATTACAATTTTTCCATGTGGTCGAAATCTCATTATCTCCAGAATTATATTCATGATTTAGATATCATATATATATTATATATCTAGTATATATATGTATTTATAACAGTACATAACATTTGGATATAAGAAATGAAATGCACCGTTCATAGAGACGGTAAGTCGTAAGTATCCATGAACGTTACTTTCATTTCTATTTTATATTTTAATGGAATTAAAACATAATTATACATAGGTATATTATAAATATAGTATAATATAATATATAATATCATTAAATTAATACATTATACATCCAAAAAAAGACATTAATGAGTCATATCTCTTCGAGGGCGTTGTAGTCCGCACTCCCTCAAATGAAATTATCGTGTTTTACCCATAATTGAAACCATAAGGGTATATTATAAATAGAAAATACAGAAGAAAAAATAAGACATAAACATAATATATATCATATATATAAATACAGTTCAATATTAATGGCCACCATGAGAGGTAGTAGGAGATAATCTAACCATCATCGTTTCGTGAGGCGTAGTTTTCCAACCACAGAAACATTATGTTCTTCATCCATTAGATGTAGGTGTCTGTAAGTGTAGTTCTAATCCTTCTCATAAAAACATCCTACTATTTTGAGGATATTGTTTTTGTTATGAAATAAAGGAATAGTAAGAGTTTAGGGGTGTTGGAGAAGTAAAATAAAACCAAATAAAACAAAAGAATTTAAGAGAAACTATTACCTTTAATTTGGGTGACTTTCATTGGTTTGAACAAAACGAGCTTCTTGAAGTGACTTTTGCCTAAGGTAAGGCTTCTAGGTGTAAGAGAGGGATATTAATAGATTATTTGGGCATTTTTAGGATGAGACAAAGGGTTTTAGAGGTGTGTGGAATGTGTTATAAGTGGTGTCTTTTTATAAGGGGGAGGAGGGGATCTTTAGGAAAGTGTGAAAATATTATTGTATTATATAGTGATATTAGGTTTCTAAAGGTCCAAAACTAATTAAAGTCGAATATAAGTTGACTCATGGTCAAAATAAAATCATCCAATAAGAATTGGACTAGTTTTGATATTGTTTTAATATTATTAATCTTATTTATTTAAATAATTTATTAATTAGGTAAATACTACATCATTATTGTGTCATAGATAATTTAATTTATATGATGTCTAAAAATTATAGAAAAAATACCATAATTTATGAAATCATTTTAGAATTCAAATTGATATTTATAGTTGTAAATATGACTTATATAACCCCATATAAAAAATTGATTTACTAAAAGATATTTGTTTATGTCATTTTTACCTTTACTTTAAGTTAATTAAAATAAAGTGTCATTATCATTTATAAGTGGCTCGATGGGGTCCAAAAATCTACCCATAGATACCCATGGTCGTCCATTACTCATCAAATAAGTTTAGTACAAGTTTTAAGGTAATTTTTTATTATTATAATATTCATTTTACCTTGAATTACCCTATTTACCTTTAACCGCGGTAAATAAAAGTCAAAAGTTACTATTCACCAGAAATTATTTTCATCTTATTGAACCCCATTTTAATGATAATAACAACAATGTATCTCATATTTTTGAAATTAAAATCACATAAGCGGTACAATTTAATTTAAATGAAAAAGTCAGATTTTTAACTACTATGTAGTGGTTTCTCTATTCATCAAAAATTGATGTTTTTCAAAAAAATACCAAAAATTCAGCCTAAGCTATATTTGATATTCCGAATTAAAAAAAGATGTCTATTTTAAAAAATTAAAAACATAGAATATGTATTAATTAATTTAAAATTAATTCTCGTTGTCAAAAAATAGCGAGTTTTTAAGAAACAATAACAATCATAAGATTAACACTTGTTTATGTATAATTTCAAAGTGAAATTTATTCCAATGAACAACATTGGATTACAGGGTAATAATATAAACTAATTACACTTAAAAAATAATTTTAAATATAATATATCATTATAAATAAATTATATTAAAAGGCAGTTTTGAATTAAAATACAGTATTTCTCACTATTTATTAAAAATGAATATTACTAGAAAAATAACAAAATTTCATACGAAGTAAATTTCGATGTCCCGATTTTAAAGAATAATTTTATTTTGCCAAATTTAATATGTAAAGGAGTCAAATATTTGATTTAAAAAGGGTTATCCATTAAAATGTGTTAAAATTGATTTTTTTTGAAAAACTCACTTTTTATCAAAAAAAATTGAATTTGTTCTTATAATATTTATATGAAACACATAATACATAAGTAAAAATTATATGGAGTATATAAAATTAAAAATCCAGTTATTACTATTCATAACCGCTTTCGAACGGCTGGTTCGGTATATCGTGGTGTGCTCGAACTCAATGTAGTGTGTAGCGCAATCTATTGAATTTAAAGAAAATAACTTACTATAAAATCTTGGGGTGTTACATAATAAGGATGTATTTAATGAATATATATGATTTATAATATATAATAATTATTATATAAATGAAATTTATTATTCAACATTATTTCATTCCAAACGTCGACAAATGAAACCAATGTTCATGTGTACGAATGACCTACCGTCTCCCGGAAGGGTGTAATTGCTTTTTATATCTATAACTTTTAATGAAAACACTTAATACACACACATATATATAGTGAATATAAATTAAATTTAATCATTATTTATTTATTTTAAAATTTTATATCCATGATCAAAGTACCAGGCATAAAACTACCAAACAAAAATATACAAGGAAAACGAAGTGGTTATCACCCTGAATTGTGATTTTAATAAAGAAATATTAAAAAATCGGTGATAAAATGATATAAATACATAATATAAGATATTTTATAAATTATTTTGGTTTTTTATTATAATTATAATAAATATATATTTATTATGAAGTAGTTTCATAACGAAATTAATCAAATTAGACATAAGGTAAATGTTTCTCATCTTAGATATACTTATGTGAGATATATTCCATATTCACTACTTATTTTTTGTGGTATATATAATAACCCTTTAATATATTATATCATTAATGTATTTTTATTCATATCATTTAATTATTAGTTTTACATTAAATCTTTCAAGGGATTAAAATTCCAATGATACCTAAGTGGTAAGGGTTTATTTCACAATCTCACCTTTATTCAAGATTATTTTTATTTATGTCCCCATTGGGGGGAAATTTTTCTTCTATATCCATAATTTAAAATAATAAAAAAAATAATCATTCTCTAAGTGAAATATTAAACATATTTTTTCAATGTTCTACTGTTTACAAAATTATTTGAAAGGAATATTTTTCTCATTTCCCGAATGATGTACTTTTGACTGTTTTATAAAAGTGTGCTAGAAGTGTATTTTAACTTATATGTAATGAATGAAATTTCCATAGAAATTGAATAATAATTTATTTTAAGTGTAAATTTAAATATGACAATGATCATTTTCAATAAACTTTTTCCTTTCATATTTTTGATGTCTTTAAATAAGTGATTTTAATGTGAAATGGGTATATTCCTGAAATATTATCCAAAGATATTTTTAAAGTATCTTTATCTCTCAAAACATACATTATTGAATCTTATGAATTTTGGAGATTAATACCTAATTTTACCATTCACTAAATTTTTATGGGTGACTTAACATCTAATTGACTAGGGAAAGAATTGATATTCCATAATCTAATTCATTATATATGGATAATTATTAATTTATAAGGAAGTTTATTATGTTATAGAATTTATTCACAGGATGAACGCATTAGATTTATAAGTTGATTGATGAGTCCCAACATTATATTTCTCCATGATGAACCAATATGTCTCATGTTAGTAACTAGTTTGGGTTTTTTGTCGAGGCCTTATACATTAATATAGGATTTATTGGCACAATGTCTTGATCGTTTGCTTAACATGTCTTGGCATGAGGGCTCGACAATTTGTTTTAGATATAAAAATTTGAGTATTTCATATTATTAACTCATTTATTCATTTTTATGATATTATTTTAATAGATTTCATATCCATGGATATGTTTTAGCTCATATAATGATTTATGTGACATTATTTTTTATCATTTATTTCATACCATATTATTAATTCCTCATTTAGGTTCCTCTATACGCATACCCTTATTGAGAAGCTAATATAACCCCTTTCTTGTTTCTATTTTCCCTAGGGTGCCAAGAATTTTTTTGGGATAAATATGCATGGATTTACTAAAGGGTAGAGTGATGTTCTCAATGATAATATTATGTTGTATTTTTATTTTTCAAATTAACTTTAAAATTCAAGTATATATCTAGTTCACCAAGACTACTAAACTATTTTTTTCATTTAGTATGGTATTTATTGTTTCTATTGACAGTGTATTAAATTATCCTTTGTCTCTAGGATACTATTTTTTTTATATTTACAATGGTGAATTTAATTTCGTCTAAATTTTTAATGTGTTTAAACACATTCCACAACCTCTACAATATTGTACCAATGTATAGATGATCTTGCTCCTAATGATTAATGGATAATATAACAAAATATATTTTAAAATATTATTTAACTTTAATTCCCCCATCATGATGATATTTTTGAAGCCTAATGATATACATATTTGATATGTATTAAATACAGAATTCGAAGGATTCTTCCAAAATATACTACTTCATAGTGCAATATTTTAGTTGGATTTTATTTCTAACATACCATTTATATATATATTTATCGAAATCAATAGGATAAGACCACTTAAAATGTATTTAATCACAAAATCATATATCCTTTATCAAATTAACCATCAAGTAAACCATAATATCAGATAATTATATTGGGAATATTATCTCCAGTTTATATAAATTAATAAATATCAATTTTTCTATTTTTGGAAACTTCCCTGGGTAACAACTATTATGGGGTATTGATTTGAATAATAAACATATATTAGTCATTGTAACTACCATAAATTGTAATGTGATGACATTGTATTTAATAGAATTTATGACACACACCACCAAGCACGATAGAGAATATAATATTCGGAGACTTTACAATAAATTTAATATTTTATATAAATTAAATCTATGATATAACATGAAATTAATGTGATACTGAGTTAGAAATCATCGCATTCAAGAAATAGTTTCTTCAATGGATTGTTTTACATACAAGATTGAGTCTTATTGGACCACAATAAATTATTAAAATATTATTATTTAAAATAATAAGAAATAACTCGGCCAATAAATTAGAGATTATGAATAATACTAACTAACATATAAAAATATATATATTATATAACCAATAAAATATATTAAAATTCACCCAACATATTTTATAGTCATAAGATAAGAATTAACCCAATATTAAGCACAAAAACCTATATTTTTTAAAAGGCACTTTGCGGCCTTATAATGGAAAACCTATTTTAATTAAGATTTTTGGAAATATAATAAATTTTTTCTTCTAAAATTAAATTCATTTTCCTCATTAAAACTTCAATATTATTTTATGGTGTATTTTTTTGTATTATTTTTAGAATTTTCATGTTTTGATGAATAGTGAAAATATTGAATTTCAATTCAAAGCGGCTTCTTCGCCGAATTTATTTTGAGGATAAAATTATATTTTTATTGGTTTTAATGATTAATTAGTTCAATTTTAAATATATTAATCCAATTTAGTACATTATAATGAATTTTAATTTTAAATTTCATATAAAACATCTCAAACATTTGAATATTTTTACTTTAAAAACCTTCCTTGTCATTCCGTCTGTGAGATTATATTTAAATTTCTTTTCTTTCAATTATATGATTTTAAACTGAAAAAATGGATCTATATTAAAAAACATAATAATTTATAATTTATAATAATTTCAACCTATTTTTTGACCAAAAATATTTTTGAAAGTATTTAAAATTAATTATAGCAATTAAGAGAAAACTTTTCATAATAGGAGACTAAACTGTGAACATAAGAGTCAAAATGACATAGAGACTTCTCAAAAAACAAATAGATATTAATATTTATACCCTATACTAAAAAATTTCAATTTTGTTTCTTATTTGATCTATTTGAAATGGGGAAAACATGGGTGGAATTTCCTTTTAAAAAATTTACAAGAATGTTGCTCCTCTACTATAAAAAGGCACTCACCCCTCGAAATTATTCACATTCCAATATATATTGTGAATTAGAACAAGTTGAATTTATAATTTCCTTTATATTTCAATTAGTTTCAATCCATAAATGTAAAATAACATGTTAAAGGTTTTTTACAATTAACATAACAAATTATACAGTATAAACTTATCAAAATTTCAGAATAACCTCTCTATAATCAAGAAAATTTGTTTCAAAATAAAAATTATAAAAAAGCAAGTAATTATAAATTAAAAAACATAATTAATGACCACAACATAATATAAAAAATAAAATCCATGATTTTTCAAGATATAATAATGTTTTAGGGGAAATATATACATGATTTCAAGTAAACAAAAAGTTCTGAAATGCCAAACTTTTGAACAATTTATGACCTAATGTCACTATCATTCCTCAACATTATACCAAAACAAAATGCATCTAGTGTAAATTATTCCATTATAATAAAAAAATTATTCTAAAATAACCATAATACTTTTATATGTGCATAATTATAAAATTTTTAATTTGTATCTTCCCCACACCTCATGCATGAACTTTATTTCATATTATTTTGAAAATATATTTCTACTGATGTAGAACTATTTTATCCACTAATTAAACTATTTCACATGTGTAAAATTAAATTTTAATTTCTTAATAAAAACATTTCTATTTAATATATTTCGTTTTTTGGAATAAAACTACAATTTAAACCAAAAAATATAAAGAAACATTCATTAAAATTTTATTTTCATTAATTTTATATTAAAAAATCCATAAAATGTTTTTTAAACATTATTAAAATAGTAAGTTGAATACATGATATATAATAACAATAAATTATATATAAAATATATATGGAACAAAAATATAATATAAAGTAGTAATTACATCATGAGAGTGGAAAGAAAATCCATAATAACTACACAAAGTACAATAATATAGAAATAAAAATATATAACATCATGGGGGATACCTTATGGAAAATAATATTTGGGGTACAGATGGGTAGTAACCTAACTTGTTAGGAAACCCCCTAGCCTATTGGAATGGCTATAAAAAACATTATGTGGAAGTGGTGGAACCATATATATTATTTAACATTTAGGGCCACACACTCGACTAGTGGTAAGGACCTCTTCCATTATATGTTTTCTTTTCCATGTTCATAGGTTATTGTGACAATCCAAGTGGTGGTGAGTAAATAGATCTAAAATTGAGTCAAATAAAATTTAAAAAGATAAAAACACCACATTCAACATATTTTCCATAAATCCCTTTCATAATGTGCTAACAAGTCATCGATTCCTTTAAAAAAATAAAATCATGGAATTCATTTCTGAAACCAGAAATTGTTCAATGATTTTAAGGAAATTATTTTCAATTGAAACCCAAGCCAATTCCATCCTAAACACGTTGAAAATACATTATAGAGAAACCAAACACTTTTTAAAAACCTACATTCAACTCTAATATTAAAATAAAATCGTATAAGCATCCAAAGAAAATCTCATGTAACTCAAAAATCATAAATAATCATTTATTAATATAAACACCATTTTTTTAAAGATAGATATTTCAATATATTTTATAAAATAAAACATACAAAATGGTTTAAAAGATAAATTTATATTTCTAACATGGCATTTAGTCAAATACAAAAGAAGCCTGACATTAAATAAAATAAATTGATACCCTAAATTAATAGGGAAATATATTTATCTTTCCATGAAATCCAAATAAAATAATATTCTTTTATTTATTTATATTAAATATATATTCTAATGGTCTTAAAAAATTATAAAATCATTTTATAAATACAAACAATAAAGGTTCTCAATATAGAGAGTTTTGATGTCAAAACCTGCCATAATCAAAGTGTAGATGAAGTTAATCCATTTAATACGAGGAGAGGAAGACCTAAAAAATAATCTTTACAATTTAACATGAATAATAAAAATGGATTCTGTTCAATCCTCCAAATAGGGTTTGGAAAATAAGGAACTGAGTGGAAGAAAATGATATGTGATAGAAATGATATGAGAAGTAGAGAACAAATAAAGCACTAACCTTGAATAATATGGATTTAAAATTTTTACTATATGGTAGGTGAGAAAGATGAATAAATATTTTTACATAAATGAGGAGATGAATAATATAGATTTAAAATTATAAGAAAAGTGGGGAATACACATAGTTGGGTTGCATGATATACTAAACTATCATCCAAACATGAAACCCTAGACATAATTACATAGAGATATATAACATTTGGTTTCATAGTTTGAAAAACCATGTGGAAATCATTATCAATAGATATACTAAATAATATAGGTCCCTCAAATAATTTCAACATTAGAAGTACCAAAAATTCACCAAATCATACACCCTACACTAAAACTCCAAATTTTGAAATTTTCATATAGATTTAATCTGAAACAAATGAAGAAAACTATAAATAAATAAATATAAAAAATAAAAAGTAAAGTGAAGATTTTGTTTCAAAAATTCACCACAGTATAGAACATTATTCCCCCAAAAATGCAGTGAGTTAGTGTAGGGAATTATAATGCCTCGACCCGAAAATCCCATAGTCGGTGCATTATTTTAATAAATTGGCATTATTACAAGGAATTAAGTCCCAGAAGAACAATCCATTTAGTAGCCTTCGAAAATATATTACATACATGAATGTTTCATTAAACATTAGAAAATAAAACACAACATAAATTTTCCTTTGAGAACTCCATTAATCCCATAGCTTAACCCTTATTATTAATCATAATATACTTCTTGGAATATTGGGAAAATAAAACATAAGAAATGGGTGAGTTCAAACGCTCAGTAAGGATAACAATATAGGAAAAGCTTTCAAAAAAAAATCATAAACATTTAAGGCAATGTATAAAACTAAAACAAAAGCCTTTTAAACTTAAACTTTAGTATATTATGGAATATATAAATCAAATAATTCCATTTACTAATTCACATGGATTTTCTACTAGTCGAATAATCACATGTAATATCAATAGATGATTTCATAATGATGGAATTCATAATGCTAGACATCATAACCAAATAGTCAAAGCCTCGTGCCAAGACTAAAAATAGGAATTTGGCAAGGCCTTGTGCCAAGACACTAGTTTGTCTCATGAAACCTACCAATGCATCGAGGAGCTATAGAGGGCTCCACCCATCACTTATTAATTCCAATTCATTCATCATATGAATGTTTGAAACATAACAAAAACATTCGTATTAAAAATAGCATATGAAATGTTAATACTTTAACCATATACAAAAAATGGTATAAAAATAACACATCCACAATAAAACATATCGCAAAACCTTAAATACAATATGAAAGATTTGTATCATAATGAATCAACATCAAACAAGTGTAAAATCCGTCAAATGTCGTTTACATAGATGAAATCAATAGTATTTGAGAGAAATATCTCGTTATTTTTTTAAATCATTAAAAAGTTACATAATTTAAAAAGTAATAAATTTAAATTCATTTTTTAATCAAAGTGTCCCATACCACTTTGAAACTTTGAATGGAATTATCATTTTAAAATAATGAAGTCCATATAACTAAATCCTTAAAATCATTTTGAAAACATGAAAATTAATTAAAAATATTTAGAAAAATAAATATCTAAAACATTTAAATTGATGATATAGTTAAATATACCCTTCTATAAAACCTTAAAATATTCAATTTGATTTTTTTAGGAAATATGGACATTGATGGTAAATATGTCCTGGTAAATACTTACTCATAAACAATATCTGATAATAATGAGATTGAGGAATTAACCCTTACCTTGTACTTTTCCTTGGTTGAGGGTATTTTATCCTGTTGTATAATAGTTAAATCAGTTTTATTAAATTATACAAGAACCACATGCATAAATATGATATCATATATGATTCTAATATTGTTTTGTAAATAATATTTTTGTTCTATCATCGTTTCGGGTGTTAACTGATTCATTTTCCTTTATATGCTTGGTTATGTAAGCCATGTTTGTTATGGAAAGGATTTATTTGATTCATATCCAGACTGATATTAAATTTTTAAAACTTATTTTTAATCATAAAATAAAAATTATTCTTTGATGATTACGATGGGGAATGAATCTCATCACGTTCGTGGAGACGGTAATCCGTACGTACTCACGAGGAACAATATCATTATATTCATGGTGAAATTGTATGTAATTGGATGGTATATAATATATACATAATCATTAACATGTTATATTTATTATTTATATCAGTTATAATCATTATTATACCCATCAAAATAATTAAGTGTTTGAATAACAAATTACACCACGACGTGGAGACGGTAATGAAAATAATGATGTTTTCATGGGGAAAAATTGAATGATGCTATCACAACTCCAGTATATCAACAATTCGGTAAAATGAAAAAGCTGTAATGTTTAATCTGATTGATTCACGGGAAAACTATGTATGATATTCCTAATATTTCCATCGATTAAATTTTTACCTTCTTGAAGGAAATTATTCTATATAATTAAGATATTTCCTCAACCCACTATATGGCATAGAAGTTAGTTGAGAAACTAGGGTCTTGATGAAAAAAATCTATGCTTGCCCTAAAAGATTGCAATTTATTTTATGAAGAAACTGCTGAACAAAATGATTTTATAAAATGTGTCACATAGCATTGGAATCCAAAAGCTGATGGAACACCATCCCACGTTCCACATAAAGTAATTTGGCACTTTCCATTGATCCCAAAACTCCAAAATATTTTTAAGTCTGATGAAAAATCAATAAAAATGTTATAGCATGATACCGAGAGAAAGAAGACTAATGATGAGTTGGTTCACCCTACAGATGGATTTAATGGTAGATATTTGTTGCTTGATATCCTGATTTTGTAGCTTACATGCATAATGTGAGACTAGGTCTTTCATGTGATAATTTTAATCCATTTGAGAATATTCTTACATCGCACATCAAATGGACAGTTTTTATACACATTCGTAAATTTCCCCCATGGTTGTGTATGAAAAGACTTTTCACTTTCATGATTATACTCATATATTGACCTTCTAATCCCAGTGATGACATAGATGTATACATGAAACCATTTATAAAATATTTGAAACTTCTTTTTGATGTGGGTGTGCACACATACGATGCTTGTTCGAAAGACATATTTCAGATGTGTGTTGTGCTTATGTGGACGATCAATGATTTTTATACTTATGAAATGATGTCTGGATGGAGAACGAAAGGAAAACTATCATGTCCTATTTTTATAAAGAATACATGATCTATAATATTAAAACATCACTATAGTTTCAGTTTTGTAAGACATCAACGATTCTTGCCAATCGACCATCCATATAGAAATAATCATCGAATATTTTACAATACCAAGGATACCAATGATCCACCTAAGCATATGTCTATCACTAATGTGCTTAATGAATTAAAAGATTTCAGTTTTTCATTCGGGAAGTGTCAAATGAAATATGGAAAGAGAATTAATGTTACCACTGAAACCTATTACAATTGGTAGAAGAGAAGTATCTTCATTGATTTTCCTTATTGGTCCACCAATTTGTTACGTCATTGCTTAGAAATAATTAAAATTGAAAAATATAGATGTGAAATGTTTATTTTGATTATTCTAAATGTTAATGGAAACAAGAAAGACGATTTATAGTCTTGGAATGATTTGGTAGATTGGGGCATCAGACCAAAATTGCATCCTGTGCGTATCAGTCAAAATAAATGGAAAATTCCATGTGCTTCTTTTGTGATGACACCTAAAGAAAAAAATCAATTTCTAGAAGTACGAGAGACTATTAATGTTACTGATTTTTATTCAAGAAACATATCTAAATGGGTTAATAGAAGATAGTTAAAGCTAAAATATTTTAAGACTCATGATTATCACATCCATCTGTATGAGTTGATTCCAATAACAATCTGTCATATATTTTCCAAAAATTTAAGGGTCGTTGTTATTCTATTATGCCATTTGTTTTGAGATCTTTGTGCTAAGAAGTTGTCCAAATCTTTTGGTAAAAAAATGTTGGTAGATGCCCCATTAATTTTGTGTGAGTTAGAGAAAATATTTCATCCAGCATTTTTCACATGCATGATGCATCTAATTATCAATATTCAAACTGAAATACTTCTCATAGGACTTATTTATTTTCATTGGATGTATCCAACTAAAGAAAATATGTACACATTAATTATTATGTTCAAAATGGGAATCATCTGGAAGGTTTTATCATGAAAGGGTACTTAGATCAAGAATGTATGGATTTATTTTCTATGTATTTGTCTGATATTACTACAAGAATGAACAGACTAATAAGAAATGAAGAAGAAAAATATGGTAAAATTGAACCTAGTTGTCCTTCACTTACTCAAATAGGAGGAATTCCTAGATCAAATACATTGATGAAATTAAACCTTGAAGAGCGGGAGATGGCACATCACACAGTTTTGTTCAACTATGATTTGATAAATGACTACATCAGGTAAGTAAATTGAATATATGTATATCTTACATATATATCTATTAAAATATTCGAATATTTATCTATAGGGAATATAAAGAAATGATAAATCAAAATCATCATTATTTATCTTTACGAAGGAGGGAGACTTTTTATATTAAAGAGTTTTCTACTTGGTTAAAATTTAAGGTAAAAGTATTTCTGTTTAATATAATTAAATAAACATTTAATTAATTTTAATATTAATTTATATTTTAGGAATTTAGTTTTCCTACTGTCTTTATCTCTATAGAAATAAGAGCTTTGGATTTTGGTCTTAATACCATGGTTAATGACTATAAATCAATTATTATCAATGGGTTCACATTTATTATCATTGAAAGTGCAGAGAATATGAGAACACAACATAACAGTGTCATTTTTCCTACCACAATAGACTATTATGCTAGTTCATCAGATAGTAGACCATGATTTGAAAATTTAGGTTATTATGGATTTGATGAGAAATTAATAATATTGCATTATTATTCTCCTAGACGTGTCACGATGATGAAATTACAGTGGTTTGATTTGATGATGTGGAATGGAAAATTTATTGATGATTGTGGATTTTGAGTAACAGATATGACTTGCACTCTTACGAACAATGAACCGTATGTATTAGAATCAATGAAGAAATAAGTTTTTTATTTTAGATACCATCTTCTATCTAAATTCGGTCACTTTATTGAAGTAATTCCAATAAATATTTTTGATGATGGTGAGGATGGAATTGAAACCATCCATATTGCCATTCTAAATGATCCATTAATTACTTTTGATTACTCCAATAGCTCAATTGTCACAGTTGAATATGAACCTAAATTTGTGGTGGGAAATATATAAAATCATCCATCCATGTTCTCAATTATTTTGGTTTAGCTCAAATTTTATTTCTAAGGATGGTACTATTAAAATTGATTTACTATTGATTATAAATATATTGTATCTGACTTGAATGTTAAGTGAATTTTCAATGTTTATTGGTAGAAATTTTAGTTGAACTTCATTTTCAAATTTTGAATTGAACTGTATTAAAACCTATGAGACCAACAATTATAACATGGTGAAAATTTTAATGCTTTATTGATCATGTATAATATTAATATAAATCCAAGACCTTCCTTTAACATTTCACCAGATAATGAACCTAATGGTTTGTATTCTTCTGCAACAAATGTATAGAAACCTGCATCACCTACCTCTACTAAAGATATTAAAATTTTCATTAATTTCAAATAGTGCATTACCCCTTATGAATATGGTAGATATATTATCCTTTTTCATATGTTTATATCATCATTTCCAACTCTATTAAGTGTTTAATCATTAATAATATATACCTTTTGGAATTTTCTAGTGGCATAATTCGGTATGCTCTCTCTCTTGGTTGTTGAGTGAAATAAATCTACAGAATAAATGTTCAATGATTTTAATAGACTGATGACACATAGTAAATAACCATCCTAAAAACGTTAAATTTCTTTATTACGTCTTTTATGATTTTTTGAATTCATTATATATCTATTCAAGATCACCTGAAACAATGGATAGTTAAATTATCCATGAATCCCCCTATTCCATCCCATTTTCTGGGTAACACATTAGTTATCCATTTTTAATTACTTCTATATTTGTTTTAAAATATAGGAAATTAATCCAATTGAAGAGAGGTGATGAAGAAAGATGATGGACAATAATCATCGCATGGATGAGATGGGATTTCCACCCCTAGTTCCTATAGTAAGTATTTAATTTCAAATATATATATATATAATAATATATAATTTCATGTGATTAATTTTGTTTTAATTTTTTTTTGCAGGATCCACATATTAAGTGAAAAATATTTGTTGAGCAGCTTAGTAGTGTTCCCAGTACTCAGGATGTTCATACCAGGGGGTGGGGGTGGTACGAGAGATACACAATATGGTCGGTTTACCAGATTAGACCCTCCCCTTCCACTGACATACCATCTATCCCACATTCTAACCCTAGTGTGTTATTAGGTACACATGGGATATTTAGGCCTCCCATGTTTTCACCACCCTTTACATCTAAGTCTCCTCACACATGTTTACCATATCCCATGATGATTCCCACTCCCCATCCATCATTTGGACAGCCATATGTGCCATCTTCTTTTACTTCTACTTCCTTCTCTCTGAGCGTCTATATTTTATATTCATCGACTCATTCTCAACCATAGTATATTCCTATAGTGCATACATTGGGACCCACTCCACCTTCCATGGGTGGTCCTTCAGTTTCTGCAGATCCATGCCGCCCATTGATTAGACTTTTGTAGGTATACTTATAGAACCCAAAAAAATTATACCATTATTTATTTTCTTTATGACATATATTAATAAAATATTTTTTCTTTTCCTAACAGATACATATAATGATAGGAAGTGGGGGTGGGGGTGTATACACATGCAAGCGGTGTGGAACCGCTACACACAGTTGATGTTAGACTATAATGAAGACATTCAAATGATTGAAAAAATAGGGTAGCAATGTCGGAGTATCTTGGGGACTCTTTCCAAATACTCCAACATCATTCCTATCAGCTCGCTCAAATGGAGAAAATTGCTAAATGAAGTCAAGGATAATACTTGGGAAGAGATATGGGTAATAAAATATATTGTATTTAATGCAATATAATTTTTTTTATCTGAATTAATATTTTTGTGTCAACATTAGTTTATTTTCTCCGATGGTGAGGGTGCACAACCAACATGTCTAAAGGATTTATGTGAGCATTGGAGAGACTATAAGAACGAGTTATATATTGGATGGAATACTAGAGTTGGCACAGAATTAAAATTATTCCACGTCGTTAATGTTTTTCCGATATAATAGTATTGTTAGATGATTACTCATTGGAATACTCTATAGTTTAAGGTATTAATCACATTTGAGGTAATTAAATGTAAAATTTTATGTTTTTCGTTAATACTATCTTCTGTATTATTAAATATTATTTAGGAATCATCTAGAATAAATAAAAAAACATTGATTATAACAAATATCTCCACACATTGGGACATACTACAATGTTATACCATGAGAGGAAGTAGGTATGACAGTTGTTTATAATTGTTTTTACGACATTTACTTTATATTATTTCCTCCATAATTTATTAGATTTCTAAAATTTTTATATAATTTTTTTTTGAAAATAATTATTGGTAACCTATTTTTAATTACGGTTTCCTATATTCAAGTTCATTTTAGTTGGAAAATTTGAATATTGAAGGATGGGTGCCTCAATAAAAACCGTTTTGATCGAGTCAAAGGAAGAAGGATGGAAGAGCAGTTAATGAACCGACTCAACAACAGATTGTAAGTTTTACTTTGTTAATGTAAAATTTTAATATCTATTTTTTAACATAATAATCTAATTATATTTGTAACAATATGATTTATAGGCCCTTCATTCCGAGGAACTTGACAATTTTGGGCCAAACGGTCATTTACATTAGGTGTTGGGAGATGAGCACCCTGGCACAGTACGCTGCTGACCTGGGAAGTGTATAGTACTAATGAGGTATTTGAACTTCTCATGTATGCGTTGTAGTGCCACTAAGTTCAAATAGGTTCAGGAACATGTAGAACATGCTAAAAAAAGGACCAAATAGACAGAAAAACTATCTGCTAGGACAAACACTACATTTATGAAACAGATAGATGTTTTACATCCAAAACATCCAATAGAGGAAAACATATCTTGAGATTAATATATTTATTCAATGAATTATATATATGGTGCACCAGGTGACAGTTCTAGTGGTGGTTGAGATGATGGAGAGGAGGAGGCCGAGGATGAGGTGGAGGGAGAGGAGGAGGCCGAGGCAGAGCACAAGGGTGAGGAGGAGGGTGTTGGGGAGGGCAGAGATGATTGTGGGGACAATGATGAGTATGTGGGTGAGGCTAATGATGATGGTGATGATAGTGATGGTGATGAGGGACAGATTGATCTGTTACATTTTTTACTGATATTACTTACATTTTTATGTTTTGTGATTTGTTTTTTCTGAATGTATGTGTGATTAGATAGTTCAAATTATCTTTATTTCTTTATCTATAAATAATAAAATTTTACTTGATGATTTTTGGTGACTGATTCACCCCTACCTTGGATAACCCCTACCCCTGGACAACCCACACCCTTAGATAGCCTCAACCCGTAGAAATCCCCCACCCCCTAGAAACCATCTACCCCCTTGTATAGCCCCCAACCCCTAGATGCACCCCACCTCCATGGACACCACCCCACCCCCAAGACACCCCCACCCCCATGGAACCCCCTCCCCCTAGACACCCCACCTCCCTGGACACCCACTACCCCTTTGGACACTGCAATCTTGGGATAGCTCCCACCCCCTGGACACCCCCACCCCTATGGACAACCCCCACCCCTCAGACACCATGCCACCACCTGGACACCCCCACTAACTGGACTCCCCAAACACCTTCGACAGCCCCCACCCCCTGGACACCCCCTGGAAACCCCTACCCCCTTGGGAAACCCCCCAAACCCCTGAAAATCCACCCACGTACTGGACATCCCCCACCTGCTGGACACCCCAACCCCCTCAAACACCCCACCCCCTCGACACCCCCAAACCCCTTGGACACCCCCAATGCCCTGGACAACCCCCACCCATTCGACACCACCTCACCCTCCAGACACCCCACCCCATAGACACCCCTACCCCCTTGGGTAGCCCCCCCACCCCTTGTATATCCCCCACCCCTGGACACCCCCACCCATGGACACCTCCACCCCATTGGATAGCCCCCCTACCCCTGTACATCCCCTACCCCCTGGATAGCCCCACCCCTAGACATCCCCCCTGAAACACCCCACCCCTTGGGCACCCCTACCTCTTTGGACAGCCCTATGAACCCCCTGGACAACCCCCGCCCCCTGGACACTAACCCACCCCCTGGGCACCCCCACCCCCTGGACACCCATATGCCCATGGATAGACCCCTAGACCCCCACCCATCCCCCTCGACACCCCCACCCCCTGGACACCCCCACCACCTTGGGATCCCTCACCCCCATGGATAGCCCCATGCCCCCCCTCAAACCCCCACCTCACTTGGAAAACCCCCCGGTCCCAACATCCAGAACAACCCCCACCCCCTTGGACACCGCCCACCCACTAGAAACCCCCAACCCCCTGGACACCCTGACCCCCTTGGACAACCCCCCACCCCTGGACAACCCCCACACCCTGGACACCCCACCCCCTGAACACCCCTACCCCCTTTGACATCCCCAAACCCCTCAGACAGCCCCCACCCCTTGGAGGTCCACCCACCCCTAGACACCCCCACCCTCTGGACACCCCAACTTCTGGACACCCCTATTCCCAGGGATTTCCCACAACCCCTTGGACATCCCCCACCCCCTGGACACCACCCCACCCCCTAGACCCCCACCCCCTGGGAACCCCACCTTCATCGACATCCCCCACCCCCTGGACACCCCTACCCCCTTGGACAGCCCCCAACCCCCTGGACAGCCACCCAACCCCCTGGACAGCCACCCAACCCCCTAGACACCACCCCACCACCAGGACACCCCCACCCCCTGGACACCCCTATCCCCCCCCGAACAGCACCCCACCCCTGGACACCCACCACCCCTGGACACCCACCACCCGTGGACACCCCCTACCCCCTTGAATAGAACCACCAACTCCCGGGACACCCCTACACCTTAGACACCCATACCCCCGTGGATAGACCCCAACCCCCAAGACATACCCCACCCCTTGGACATCACCCCACCCCCTGAACAACCCCACCCCTGGACACCCCACCCCCTGGATACTCCATACCCCCTTGGAAAACCCCCTGGACACCCCCTACCCCTGGACAGCCCGCAACCCCCTAGAAAACCCACACCCCCAATACACCATTACACCGTAGATATCCCCCACCTCCACGAACAACCCCTTCCCTTTTCATTTTTATAAATTAGTAAATACAATCTATAAAGAATTTTAAAAATATACCTTGGTCAAATGGATGAACCCATCTTCATCACTGAATTCCATATATGGATGGACAAAAAACCATCATTCATGAACATCTGTATAATGTATAAGATTTTCCTTTAAATGATTGGTTTTATTCAGAAAAAGTAGATCCCTTAAATGAAATGATTGAAAGCTATCATGTTTACAACTGCATTCATTTTTATAGATTCTGGAAGATTGGAAGATAAGTTTCTTGTTTACAGCTTCTAGAAGTCATGTGTATAGGTTCTGGAAGTGAATATGATGATGGGTTCTCTCTTGGTTTCTTGGTGAAGAGGGTACGATTCTAGTTTCTGGGTGAATAGTATATACCAATAGTTATTAAACCATTGTTATATATCTATTCCAATGGTTTCATAAACCGTTACAATAGATTATATAATAGAGAGTTTATGCTAACAGTTATTGAACAGTTGGTATACGTATATCCCAATAGTTTCTATGAAACCATTGGAATATATTATATGATGGATAGAATGTATACAAATGGTTCTTGAACTATTGGTATACATATATCCGAACGGTTTCATTAAATCCATTGGCATATATTAACTTTAGACAGTCTATACAAACGGTTCCTGAAGAGTAGTTGGTATAGGGCTATTGCAATATCCATCATGCCAAAAGTTTGTGAAACCATTGGGATACCCTATCCCAACGGTTTCAAACAGTTGGGATAGGTGTAATTTTCAGTAGTGGATTATGAAAATAACCTTCAAACAATAATAATAATTTCAATTTTAAGGGATATGAGAAGATGGGAAGAGGGAATCTCCCACTTAGCCATAATCAATTTTAGAAGATTACCCCAAAGTGTGATGTTAAAATATAAAGGGGTTGAATGAATATTATAAGAGTTTTTTTAAAAAAATGGGTACTAATAGGTACTTAAGACACCATCACCGACCACCTAGTCCTCCATTGGTTATACGGAGTAGGGTAGCATTGACCTGGTAGACCCATCTAGAGAGAAACTCCCCTAGACCCTTCACCAGATAAATGGTTAAATCTAAATGAGAACATAATGTCTCCCTTTATCCACAAGACTACATTTATTCATCTTGAAAACCACCAAACTCATTATATTTCATTTCCACCCAACACTCCACTATAAAAACATAATTGAAAATATTTTTAAACATATATATGAAATCTAATTACCGATCTATATTGGGAAATTCAATATAAATATAATCCATTTTTCAATTTTTTATAAAACAAACTATAAATGGATTAGTGGGAACCCTCCACTATTGACCATAGAAATACAAAGTCATAATCCTTAACAACCTCAAGAACAAATTAAACCCAAGCACAAAATAGAACAAATTCCAAAATAAACAGGATAAATAAAACATCACACCACCAAACATAATAGAAATTCAAAATTCAAAAATGATCCATAATGTATGATCCCGATCAACACATTATTTTCTAATTATGTCACTTCTCAGGCCTCACTTAAAGCCTATCCTCCTTTCCACCACCACTAAAACATGCCAAATTCTTCCATCATTGGACATACAATTTCTGTGGCAATTATAGCAAAATAACCACATCATCACCCTATTTAGAATAACCCTAGATGATGGTGATTAATCACCAAAACTACCCATAACCATCCCAATATTGAACGAGCTTGAATACCTCCATATGTATAAATAATCTATGAAAAAACCAAACTATTACGATGAAGAAGATATCGATGTAGTTTGGAATCAAATATAGAAAACACCTCTCGCTAAAACCCAACAACATGAAGAAACTTAATCCTTTAACCCTATGAATAACAACTTGAATCCCCAACAAAAATAAATAAATACAAGGTGTGAAGTATGTGTCAGTAATACCTCATGAACTAAAATTGATAAATCAAATATAACATCCAAAAAATATCCTGAAATTCATCTCTATAGACAAAATGGGAGAGGTGAAATGGATTTCGAGGCTACAAAAAATATTGAGATGGTTTAAATCCTCAATTGGGTCCATGCCATTCTCCATAACCATAATACCCTTCCTTCAGAACAACCACTATTAAAAACCCATTGTCTCCATCTTTATCATGGACCAACAAGAAGAACATAAATTGAATAAAACCAAATCGTGAAACATCTCCCAAGGTTATTACTTTTAGGACATCGAATATGGACCAACCAACATGTCTTAATCCATCCCAAATAACTAGAAATCCAGATCAATATGGGATCAGAGCACGAGGATATACATAAAGGGAAGAGGAATAAATTTCGAGGGATTCAAAAAAATTATAATTAAGAAGAAAATCCATACCACTATTTTGAACTACCTATTTATCCCACCAAAAATCCTTTATTCGAGCATCCTCTCTATCCCAATATATCATAAGAATCTTCTCACTATACTACTGAGGGAGTTTGTTTTGATGGGAAAGATGAGAAGGGATGAAGAGGTCAATGAATCCATTGATTGTGAATAAGATTCCAAAAATGAGAATACCAACTCAAATAGAAGATAATGTAAATTCTATAGAAACAAACAAAAGACAAGGCTTGATGGTCTTGGGGTAGAAAGATACAAGAAGGGATGAATGAGAGGGGGATAAAAAATTGAATAGTTCTTGTTCTAAACTTCCCCATAAAAAATACCACTAAGAAGAATCCCTAAAAAAAGAATAGTGTGAGATATTCCACTCACTGGCCACTAAATGAAATAATTTTGGAAATTAAATATTTTTAGGTGCTAAATATATTAGAATATAGAATTTCTCCAACTCCACTAGCACGAACCTATGTGGGTTGTTCCACTCTAATACAACTAAAAATACTCTAGGCATAGGGGAGTGGTTTTTAATTGAAAATTTTAAAACAATTAAACTATATCGGTATCATAACGCCAAATTTAGCATACTATTCCTTGTATTGTCAATGAATATTATAAAAAAATTTCATCATGATGAAATTATTCCTCAACGATATGACTTGATCCTATAATTCCCCATTGATTATAAGATCATCATTACTCTGAGTACCCAAGGTAGAAATCCTATATATTTTTAACACATGTACCAAAGATCGTAATTCATTAATAATATATTCACATGTGATATTAGTGTGATATAGGTTCATTATGATGAATGTGTGATCAACACACTGTATCTACTAAAGAGCTAAATATTAGTCATATATCCAAAGAAACTCCTAAGAACACTTATAATGTAATATAATATATTTGTATAATAATATCTTATAAATAAAGGTAGATAATTTACAAAATCATATTTTGATGCTTTATTTAAATTTCTTTACAATATTATAATAAAATTTGATTATATATCAAAAAGATGGATTTAATGAAGGCACTATCATCCTAGTAAAATGGATAAATATATATTTTTCCTATACACGAATGTGAAAAATCCTATATAGATCATTATATTATTTTTATACCATTAATGATGTATCCAATATAATACGTGTCACACAAACACAAACAGTCAAGGTTTTCATCATGCATTAATAAATGAGATTAATGGATAAACATTGATTGTAATATCATATAAAGAGACCAATACTATTTATCCTAGATAAGAATATACAATAACACCCAAAATATAAGATTTTCATATTAGGAGATTAATCTCCATAATATTATATATTTTCTATGGCGGGAGGCCACTCACTAATGACCATACTCATAACATCACATGACCTTGGGTAGGCTACACCATACACTAGAGGCTTCTAGCTAATAGTGACGATTAATAGTGTTATTGTGAAGAGACTATAACATCATATTTGGTTATAAAATATCAAAAATATCACAATAAATATATAAAAAGATTTGTAGTATACAAAATAAATAAAGAACACAATATGTTATATTAATTGAATATCGAATTATATAGTCATAAATCACAATTTATTACCCTCAAGGATCATCAAAGATGATCCAGACATGAAGGTAACATCTCTCTTATGGAGCTTAAATAAGGTGATTAATTCAAAAAATTAAATCTTTCTTGGAATACTTTGTTAATTTATTATGATGTTTGAACTTGGTATGACATATACAATTTTGGTTTCTCACTTTCCCTCAAAAGTGTTTTCTTAAATTAGAATTTTAATTGAGTGTATTCACATGTGATATTTGTAGAATAATAAAATATGTGAAGGCATAATGGAATAGCCAATATTAATCCTAGGGATTTAAGTTGACAACTGAGGTCAACCATACCTAGTTTGGCTGGTGTTAGAAGACTCTAACCAAGTCACATCACTACTCATGGGGGAACCATTTCCTACCCAAAACCTATTTATAGTATCATATAACATGGGTAATCATCCTCTTCATAACATCATATCATATACACATGGGGGCATCATTATTACAAGATTCTCATAACACATACACCTAGGGGAATCAAGCTCCATGTTACCCCATATCACATACACCTAGGGGATATTATCCTCAACACCACATATAGAATACACTGTCTATAAAATCTTCCCAGAACCTGAGGTAGTATATACTTAGGGGGTCCCATCCCTAACTTATAACAATTAACATTTCATTGTTACTCGAGTGAATTCATCCCAATACTTCAGCTCATAACCCATAAAAATGAGGGATCACAAAATGTACCCAAAACATCATATACCATCGACCTTGGGTTTTACATACCCTGACTAGAATATTTATTGGTCACATACCTGGGGAGTCGCATCCCAAACTGGGAACCATCACATCTCATCCAGCCGAGTGGTTGCATCCGCTTCCTAGAAATGGTAACATGCTCATCATTATCTAGGGGCGTTTCATCCCAATACATTTCCTAATAACATATACACATGGGGTCACAACTCACCCAAAACCTAATATATCATTTATTATATACATATGACATAAAATTGGGGGAATATACTCTCCCCAAATCCTCATATAATACAACTTGTGTTGGACACTCTCAAAATCCTATGAATCTATCTATATGATTTCCTATAAATTAAAAAAAACAAATACATCTCATTACATCCACACAAGTATATAAATGCACTATCATCTCCACTGTAACCCTCTCTAGGGTTAAAATAGGGCAACAAAACCCACCATGGATGCCTAGGTTAAGTCCCATTTAAACACACTACATGGATCCTCTATCTCATTCTAAACATTAGGGCCCATCCCTATTACTAATAGGGAGTAGCATTCCCAATTATCACTATGATCACATTATTGAGAAATCAGAAATATTGGAAGTACCATATCGACATCACTCTAGAGAGAAGTCATATAGCCCATCTCACCTAAAAGTCATCCTTGTTATGTCCTCTCATACCCAACCTACACATAATCATAACCAGGGTATAAACACCAAAGTAATTATATAATAATGGGTGAGGAATACTCTCCCAACCCACTAGTCAACAAGAAAAAATAATAGGAGGTATACCAAGGTTTTCATATATTATATACCTAGTCCATTAATTTTAATCTATCACTCTCCCTCACATGATTATAATTAAGGGAACCTATTCCAAGGTTCACTATGTATCAATAAGCTAATTTAATTAACACCCCTCTGTCACATGCCACACATTTATAGTCCATACACTAGAAAATAAAGTCCAAGGTATCAATTTAGCATTCAAGGGGACATCATGGCCCTAAACACTCTCATAAAATTCAATGAAAATTTTATATTAAATAATAAATTTATTCAATTAATGCTTGATATGCAGAACTATAAATACCAAATAAAACATTCCATAATGAAAAAAAAGAATATACATAGGGATATGTTGAAATATCACTTATATCATTCAGAGTTATTCCATTCGATCAATCTTAGTTTCCTCTTAATCACATCCTTGACTCATCCAATATCATATCAATAGAAAAATAAGAGATGTTTCCACTCACCAAAGCCTAAAGTAACATCACATAAAATTCCCATGGAGTACCCCCATTACTACCTCAAGTAAAATTCCTAACCCTAAATCCCTACCAAATCTCTAATTTAATCTAATTTATGCAGTAAAATTATAAAATTATATAGAGAATCCTACCTCCCAACAAACCTTGACCAATGAACTCTGATCTTCCCCTAATAAAATCTATATCAATGATGAGAAAAATATACATCTTCCACACATGATTTCATTGGGATATGGTTGAATAAAGAATAAAAACATATCTTGGATCATAAAAAATTTGATGTATTCACGTGAAAACAAAAAAAATGATAAATAAAAAGAACCTACATTTGAATCACCTTAAAATCAAAAATAAAAAACCCTTCCTCTACATGGGGAATTTAATAAGAGGAACAGAGGGTGACAGTTGTTTGAATATTCCTCTCATAATGATTATGTCATCCAAATTTGTTGAGGGGGATATCCATAATAAGATTGATCTTCTCTTATTAAAATACATATTTTTTGATGGTGTTGGTGTGAACAGGAGGGTTATTCCATGGGGATTCGATTCCAGTCTTTGTGAAGGTAAATTACTTATAGGGTATGGAGAGATCGTTCCAGGTGAAGGGGCCTTCCTCCTATATATTATTGATGTATCTTGTCCCCTTGGTGTCTCGGGGAAATGTATCTCACCCAGGAAAGTCCTAGTCCTCATTGATGAAAACTACCTTATTTATAGTGTGGCACCTTTATGCTCTAAACTATGAAAACCATCAAGTAAGGTTATCACGATGTGATCTAAGGGTGATTGTGTAATGGGATTTATTCTATGAAAATAAAAATGAAAAATATTCAATGGTCTTAAAAAACTAATGCAAGGGTAGTTGTCCTTTTTATAAGGGTTACCATCACATAATGACAAGTGGGTTTCAGATGACACACTTTCTAGGGGTAGTTCACATAGAGAAAAATCCCCCAAAATTATACCATATTTCAAATCCCTCGATTAGAGGGATATCATAAACCCCTCAGTTCACACTATGGTGAGACCCTCACATGTCACAAAACGATAGGTCTGGAGTACCTAAAACCCATAAGAAGATCAGCACACCCCTAGTATGAAATTCGCCTGACCACAAAACACACTTATCAAACCCCAAACCATAACCAAAAACATCTTGTAAATATTCGCTAAATCTCAAAAATTTAATAAAATTATCATTTCTAGATTCCTCCCCCACTTTGATCTCAAAAAATTTAATTTTTTTCTTAATATAATAAATACTAATAAATTGCATTCATAAATATTCTATAATTGAGATTCCAATGTTATTAATGCATTAGAAGAAGTATTAATTATTAAAATTCCCCAATATGTGATAAAAAAAATCACCTATATCCCATCATATTGGATTATGAATAAAATTTGAAACATCTTTATGAATAATAATCATAGTGTTTCAAGGTTCTCTTTATATATGAGAAGTACTGATAACATTGGATATGAATAATAATCCAAGGATGTTACAATTTAAATATTACATTCATAAGTAATAAAACAATAATGTTAATAATAAATCATCTATAACTAAAACTATGTAAATAATGTTTTAATAGAAAAGTAACACTCAAGTTGGTTCTAGAGAACCCACTCATTTGAAATTTCTATATAAAAGTTATCCCTTTTTATTTACATAGGGATACTCCCACAATTTTTGATGTGATATTGAAGTAATAGCGGTACTTTAATGATTATCCTACATCTAAAAAAACATAAATCCTTTTTTATATTAAAAAACTTATTAAAAATTCAATGTATGAACCAATAGTTTTTCAAGTGAGACATGCCCAATCCTTGAGTTACAATAAAGTTATATCACCTTTAGTAATCATTATCTATTCTACATATTCCTTTAATATTTTTATAATATAACGTATACGAAAATATTAACTTTAGAAAAATAATGTCACATAAATTAAATTCAATTATAAAATACATTAAAAATATCTGCATGATCTCAGATAATGAAATAATTCTATATTACTTTGGATACAAAGCTAGAATATAACTTATGGGTGGGGAATAACATTCCCATAAACATCTATAATTTAATTAATAGACTGTATGGTCTAGAAATATTTATGAACCTTTCTAGAAACATTCAAAAAACCCATTGAAAATATTCTAGTATAAATTTTCTATTTAAAACAATACAAAAATTCTTTATTCCAAGATTTAATCTAAAACTAAAAGTATAGAAAATGTAATGGTATTTTACCTCAATATCATCCAAAAAATTGCCTTAATTTCAAGTAATACAACATACCAATTATCTATCTCAACTAACACATTCGATCTTGTACTAACACTACTATAACTAATAAATATTTATTTTTTTAGGATCAATGTATTGACCATGGTAATTCCATAAAACCTGAAAATTCTGAGCCTCTATTCTTTCTTTAACCACTTTTTAAAAAAATCATCTGAAAATACTATTGATTGTGTTGTTTTTTATCACATGTAATTTGTTCTTCACCATTAGAATCACTAAAATTTTTCACATCATGGTGATTAGTATTATGAGATGGGTACGTAATTACCTATACAAAAATTCACAAAATTAAATTTGATTATATTATAATTATATTAATAAAATATAAATAGAAAACATTATATATATATATATACACACATCCAGTGATTGAATAAATGTTTAACATCCTATTATAGATCTATCAGGTACGTCTTTAACCTCGTCATGGTTTAAAATTTTCTCATTTCCTATATAGGGCTGAGAAGTAATTGAGAGGATACATATAATGGGGAAGCCATAGATTTGTTGGAATCACAACTTTAATTGGATTTTTCAACAGGATGCTTGGTGATTTAATTCAATGTAACTAGGTTACATGACCTATAAGAGTATCTAGATACAAGTCATTAAAAGATTCATGCTATGAAATGTTATACAATTTGAAGAGTTCTTACATTTCATGAGTTAATAAAAGTTCAGATTTTAATCTAAGGTGATGGGTTTTCTGGTTTATCTGAGGCTTTGGCTGTTACACATCCTGTAACTAGGTTACACATCATTTAACACCCCATGCAATGTTTTGAAAATAAGAGTGAAAATATTTTTCTTTGGGCTCTTTATCTAGACTTCATTTCCCTCAACCCAAAGAAATTATGAGGGGATTTTGGGAGACTCTTCTTTGTCTATATCGATACATTTAGCATTCGATGTCAATTGCAGTTATGGTGTGTCACTCTAGGTAAGAGGCCTTTCCACTTCTACATTTCCATCGATCATGGTAGCACCCTTAATTTTCATTATCGATTTCATTGATCTAAATTGTTGTTTCTTCATGTCTTATTCTTGATATATTCTGTGATCTTATTTTGGAGGCTGTTCCTTTATTATTCATGGTACGACGGGTGTTCATTCTTGAGGTATGTAATATTTCCTCTTCTCCACCGACCCTCTTTCTCAATTGTATAAATCCTAAGATGTATGGATTGTAATATAGGGTCTCTTTGTGTGTTTTTGGGTTTTGTTGTTGGTGGATCCCATTATGGGCATGTGAAACCTGAAATTAGAGGTAGGTGGTTTCATCTGTAGCCTATGTTAATGAACCTTTTTGTTCTTCTTTTTGAACAAATTTAAAAACTAAATTTGCATGATATTTTTGTTTTTGTTGAAAAGTGTTTTTTAAAGAAAAATGGGGTTTCCTGGGTTATTGATAAATGTAATGAAAATGGGTATTTTCACATCATTGAAATGGATTGAGAAATTGTTTTGAAATAGTTTTTCAAAGAATTGTAATGAATTGTGAAAAATGAGAACATGGGTTAACTTGGGAAGATATGTGGAAGGTTTAGATTGAGACATCATCCATTGTTTGTGATTATCGGGAGGTTTTCTCATGGTTATTTTATATATTTCAAGGTCCCATTGTTCTGGGGGTCTAATGTTGACATTGTTATAGAGGTTTACTTATGGGGTATTCTCCTTCTTCTTAGGCCTGTGATATAGGAACTGGATTATTAATATAATGGATTTTGGTACGAGTAGTCTACTAGAATGACCAATAATGATCCTTGTTGAGGATACATGTGATTCTATTTTGTTCTACTTGGGATTTTTGGTATATCCCTGATATGAATGTTTTTCTTGTGAAATATGAAAAGGAGAATGTGCAATGAAATTGATATACATAATTTTGTTTTAGAACTATGATAAAGGTGAAATGACTACCATATTTTCATTAAAATTGTTTTAATTTTTATCATGCCAGGTTTTATTTAAAATGGGCGTACATGAATGGTTATACATATACTTTTTAGGGAGCACTGGGCTATGATCCTATTGAGCCTATTAACTCGCACCATGAAAACCTCTTTGGTAGGGCGTAATATTTTCTATGTCTTCCAATGAAGGGAAAGGCAAGGAACCACAGTGAGGCAGCAAGGATTCATGTTATCTTAGTTGGGTAGCTAGTGGTGAGATGGTAGGAGTTCCTTTATTCCATCACATGGAGTAGGTGTTGGGTTTTGTTACTTTTCAGTTGGACTTGTCTCTTTGAAATTTTGGATACTTTTATAGTTGTTTTGTCCACATAATTTTTCTTACAGTTATGGAATATATTTTTGGGTTTTACACTATTCATTCTTTCGTTGTGTATATATGTTCCCCATGTTTGTTTAGGTTTGGTGAAATTGTTCCCTCAGATATCAAATTGTAGAAAACTGACCTAAGTTTCCCTCAAACCTAGCACCCGACTTGATCCTCCTCCATTGAGAGCCTCCTCTGCACAATCTACTACAACTAGTTTTGGGCCTATGACTTTCTATCAGTGTGGTAAGGTGAGACACAGAAGTCGTTCTAGTCCTATGCCTACAAAGATTTTCTAGAATCACGGACGAGTTGGTCAATTACAATACTTTAGTCATGATATGGCTATGCCTCATTACGGTCTGGGTCCATCCACTCCAAAGGCTACTGTGATGCAGTTAAATGATTAAAATACTATAGGGATCCATCCATAGGCATTAGGATTGAAGTATATAATTGTGGTATATGGGTTTATAGATGATGTCGATGGTGGTCTGTCAAAAGTGAGAGGTACTATCCTTGTTTTAACTTTCGTTGATTATTTTTTATTTTATACTGGTTCCTTCCACTCATTTATATCTTTATTTTTTTAATATTATTAAACATCCTATGGTACTTATTCTATTTATAATTGAGTTATATAAACCTATTGGTAAGAGGAAAGATTAGGGGTTTCATTGTTCTTATTATTCATTAATGATAGCTGATATGCAGTTGGTCTAGGATTGTATTGTTCTTAATCTGGATATGTTTGATGTCATCATCAATATGGATTTTATTTTATCTCATCGAGTGAAGGTTGATTTTTATCATTATCATGTTTTATTTCATACTGTCGATGGGTGATCTCATGTGTTTTAGGGTTAGTGGGACCCATGGTCAGGCCGGGCAAGACCTTCTCACCCAGATCTTGGGATCTTGTTGTCTGCACTTCTGATTGAGCCCAATAACTATTATTATATTGTTGATATTTATATTTCTTTTTAGTAATTTTTTACCTTTTCCCAGACAAATTCTTTTTTAATTCTCCATAGAGATATGTGGAGTTCACAGATGTCCTAGTGATAGGTATATAGACGATATTGATAACATCTTATTTTATGAAACTAGTGGAGCTAAAAGAGATCAAGACTTAGTTGGATGATGTGTTGGAAAAAGGTTCATTCACCCTGGTATTTGTCCTTGGAAAGCCATAATGCTCTTTTCCAAGAATGGATATGGTTCAATTCAATTTTCTTGTGGACTGACAGAAGTTGAACTGAGTAAAAGTTAATAACAAATATCACTTTCCTCCATAGATGATTTTTTCGACCTGTTAAAGGTGGAAAAGTCGTTTTCAAAGATAGATCTATGGTTGGGTTATCATCAACTCAGAGTTTGGGAGTCTGATATACAGAATAAAACATTTAGGAGTAGGTATAGCCATTACAAATATCTGGTGATGAATTTTGTTCTAACTATTTATCCTATAGTTTTTATGAATTTGATAAAACATATATTAATTCCATCAATATACAGACACTTTTGTGTTATTTTTCGTGGATTATATTATGGTTTGTTTGAAATATGAGTATGAACATGAGCACTACTTGATTTTAGTTCTAGAAATTTTGAGAAGTTGGTACTTGAATAGAAATAATTTGATATGTATTTTCTAGATTCAATATGTGAAGTTCATAGGGAATAATATTTCTAATTATGGATTATCATTTGATCCATAGAAGTTTAATGTTATCTTTTCCTAGAAGTAACCATATAATGTCTTTGAGATGTAGAGTTTCCTTGTTCATTATGGATACTATCAATGGTTCATTAGGATTTATCTATATTGATGCAAACTTTGACTGATCTTACCAGAAAATTGGTGAAATTCACATGGGATGTGAATTGTTAGTCTTTTTTGGATGAACTAAAATGACTTCTAACATCGTCTCCTATTCTGATCTTATCAGATTCCGAAAAGAGGTATGTGTTGTTTTTTTAATTCTTATTGTGGAAGTTTGGGATGCATTATTATGCAAGATGACCTTGTGTTAGCTTATGGATCTCATCATGTTTGACAGTGTGATAAGTTCTACCCCACTCATGATTTATAGCTTACTGCAATTATGTGTGTTCTTATATATTGGAGGCATTGTCTTTCTTGGGTTAGGTTCATGATCTTCACAAATAATAAGAGATTGAGTAATATATTTTCTTAGAAGGACATGAATTTTAGATAGAGACGATGGGTAGAATACCTTAAGACATTTGACTTTGATATAGCCTACACCCTGGGGAAGGGAAATGTTATTGTAGATTCTCTTAGAAGGAAAGTATAGTCACAGGCTATTCTGGAATCAAAGGAGGAGTGGGAGTTTATTGGTATTTTCACTCAGTTTCACTTGGATGCGCAGGAGATTGTTTGAAGAATAGTTCTGACTATAGATATGTTATCATCATCTCTCTTATAGTCTATTTTGGTGATTCCGTAGTAGGATGATGAGTTGATAAAGGTTCAAAAAATCCTTTGTGGTGGGGAGACCATTTCTAATTGGTCTCTCTATTCTGATTTTTTCCACCACTTTGGGATGCAGGTTGTCATCCCAACAACTATTAGGAGTTTAGTATTGTTTAATTGTCAGATATTTTTATAGTCTATTCATACGGGTACTAAAAAGATGTATTATAACATGAGGCAATGATTCTAGTGGTCGAGTATGAAGTGTGACATTGCATATTATGTGTCCTTCTATTACACCTACCAATAAAAAAAGGTAGAGCACTTGAAGTCATCTGGTTTGCTTCAGCCACATTTGGTGCTAGTCTGAAAGTGTGATGAGGTATCAAAGGATATTATTTTATGATTACCATGGACACACCAAGGGTTGAATGATATATGGGTAGATTTTGATCGGCTGAAAAAGTCTTCTTATTTCATTCCAATCAAGGATACCATAAAGGTTGAAGATATTGTAAAGCTATATGTGAAATATATTGTATGGTTACATGGATGTCCTTATACCATTATTTTAGAAAGGTATCCTAGGCTTACCAAGAGGTTATGGAGGAGTCTCCAAGAGGTTATGGGAACTATGGCCATGTTGATCACAACTTACCATCCACAGACAGGCAGTCAGACAAATGGAGTAATTCAGACCTTGGATGATATGATTTGTGCCTATGCATTGGACTTCAATAGACCATGGTATAGATATCTTGTATTTTTTGAGATTATTTATAACAATTATCAGTCATTTATTAGAATGGATCTCTTTGAGGCACTGTATGGTCGCCCATGATGGTCACCTCTTTGTTGGGATGAGGTGGGTGACCTAGCTTTGGTTAGGCCAAGTTTGGTCCAAGAGATGTCAACTAAGATTCATTATGTACATCAACATCTGGTTACAGCCCAGAGTTGATAAAAATCATATGTGTATCCAAAAAATTGTACTTCATAGTTTCCCATTGGTGACTAGGTTTTATAGAATATTTCTCCTAGATTGGGTCACCATCATCTTGGAAAATAGGGAATGTTGGCTCTAAGATATGTTGGACGATTTGAGGTTACTGAAAAGTTCGAGAATGTTATTTATTAGTTATCATTGTCGGTTTATTTGAAATGTATTCATGATTTTTTCCAGATATCTCAGATTAGGAAGTACTATCCTGACCCTTCTCATATTCTATGTTAGGAAAAAATTTATTTTTATATGGACATTTCTGTATTGGAGAAACTATTTGAAATCGTTGAATATCAAGTGAAATATTTTGTGGGAAGTCAATTCCATTGGTTAGAGTTCTATGGAAACATGTATCAGATTCTTATGTGACATGGGAACATGATTCATTTTTGAGGGATCAATTTCCTCATCTATTTCTATGGATTACATATTCCACATGACTTCTGAGGTGTGGAAAGTCTTTATGGTGGGGAGTGTGCAACATCTTATTACCGATCTATTAGGTACGTATTTATCCTCATAATGGTTTTCCTTTTTATCATTGTTGTATAAGGAAGAGAATGAATCGGGAGGATACCAATAATAGTGATTGTATAGATGTGTTAGACTCTTAGATTTAATAGGATTTTTAGGCGGGCTGTATGGGGGATTTCACATCATGTAACTAGGTTACACGACGTGTAAGTGTTGATGGATAAAACTCATAAAAGGTATCATGATATAAAATGTTATATGAATTAATGATATATTATACTCCATTAGTTAATAAAAGGAAAGATTTTAATTTGAGGTGATGGTTTTTCCAGTTTATCTGAGGCATTAGCAGCTACACGTATTGTAACTCCCCATGTACAGTTTTTCAAACTGGTGTGTGGCTGTTTTTCTTTGGGTTCATTCTCACAACTTCATTACCGTCGACCTAGCGAATTTACTAGTGATTTTTGAAAACTCATATCCTTCTAGATCAATCAGTTTAATGTTATATCTCTATTGCAGTTTTCTTTTGTATATCTGGGTAAGCAACCATTCTAGTTCATCATTTCCATTTATCATGGTAGCAACCTTTGGTTGTGTTATCATATTCATTATTCTAAATTGGTGATTATTCATGTTTCTGCATGATTGTTTGTGTGATATCATTCCGAAGGACATTCCTTTGTTGGTCATGGTGGAAAGGGAATTTGTTCCTATGTTATGTGGTATTTACTCTTCTCTGGCAGCCCTGTTTCTCAATTGGATCAATCCTATGATGCGTGGATTGTATTTTAGGTCCTTCGTTGGTGTTTTTTTGTTTTTTCCTTGGTGGATACCTTTGTGGGAGTGTGTGGATAGAGTTTTGAGGTAGGTTGTTTCATATCTAGACTATGTTTATAAACCTTATTATTCCTATTTTAAAAAACTTTTTATAAAAGGAATTATCCTGATGTTTTGTGTGTGTTGAAGGTACTTTTTAAAGAAAAAATATCTTTTACCTAGTGGTTGATAAATGGATAAAAATGGATATTTTCAAAGGATTGAAAGGGATTTTGATATTTTTTTTCAAATCATTGTAATGAATTGTGAAAAATGATCATGTAGGTTACATTGGGAACTTAGGTGGATGTTTAAGATTGAGGCCACCATCTATTGATTGGGGTTATCGGGAGGTTTTTTCAATGGGATTTATTCTATTTCCAAGGCCTGTTTTTCTAAGGGAATCATATTTAGAATATTAAGGGGTTTACTTATGGGTAATCTTATCCTTTCTAGGACTATATTCTTTGATCTGGATTGTGAACTTGATATATTGTGGTACGAGTGGTCTTTTAGTATGACCTATAGTGATTCTTAGTGCTAATACATGTGCTTCTATTTTTGTATTTCTTGGATTTTTTGTTCTATCCTTGATATACTTGTTTATTCTTGTGAAATTTTATATATAAAATGTGATTTTAAATTGATATACCTACAATTCTTTTTAAACTATGATAAATGGGAAATTTTTACCTTGTTTTCTAAAAAACTGCTTTACTACTTATCATTCTATGTTTTATTTCAAATTTGCATACTACAATTTTTATATAGAGACTTGTCATGGAAAACTTGTTTGGGATCATATTAGGCTTGTTATCACACACCCTAAACACATATTCGGTGGGGCTTAGACCTTTTTTTTTCTTCCTATGTAGGAAAATCAAGTTTCTGTAGTGAGGAAAAGAGGTTTCGTGTCAGCGTAATTGGGTCGTTAGTGGTGAGATGGTGGGAGTTTTTTCACACCATCACTTGGAGTGGATTTTGGTTTTTCATCCTTCACAGTTGGGCTTGCCTCTTGGAGATTCTAGCTACCTTTAAAATTGTTTTCACTTAGCTGTTTTTGATTATAGTTATAGCATATATTTATTGGCTTATGGTTGTTCCCTCTTTATTTTTGTATATATATGACACATGACTACTTAGGTTGGATGAAATAATTACCTCTGGTTCATTGTTTGATACATGTGTTCTTTTCACCCAACAATAGGGATATGTAATTCACTTTAGGTAGGTGATGAATTCAATCGGGTGCCAGGTTTGAAGGCAACCCGGGTCGGTTCACTCCAATATGTAACACCCTGGAATTATAAAGTAAGAAACTTATAATTGATAGCTTGTATGACATGAAACACCAAGAATTCAAGGGAATATAATATCTATATACAATATAATATATTTAAAAATTAAAATAGATTCTATATATTTCAATGCATTCAATTCCAAGTTAGCTTGTGTTACACACAAGTGAGCCCTTCTTCGATGGCTTGTGTTACACACAAGACCGAGTTTTACTGAACAATAATATATTATTATAATATCACTATTTCATATAATAGGATATAAATTAGCCATTATTAATAGTATTAACTATCTTATGAATATATATATATATATATATTTTAAATATAAAATGAATTCATGGGTCACCAACTAATGAGAAACAAAAATAAAAACCAATTGGATATAGAGAAAAATATTTTTATTTTTATATCATAATAATCATAATTAATCAAAATTTGTTCATGATTAAAATTAAATATATTTTTAATATAGTAAATCAAATATTTTTGATATTCATCCATTATTTTTTGTATTCATAAGGAACAAATTCAATTTGACAAATAAAAACATACATTATTATAAAGGTAATTTTACAGTATTTTAATGGAAAAATAATTTTAGATAGTATTTTTCAATGTTTTATAGAATTAATATGTCAAAATATACTTAATTTTTTTAAAGATAAACATAAAAATTAGTTTTGTCTAAATTTTTTATATTTTTATGAAACATTTCAATTTTTATGAGTAGTTAAAAATACTGAATTTTTTATCAAAAGTTAATTTTTATATAATTTATTTATAAGGATAAATTTTACATTTAACTGGTTTAAAAGTTTTATTAGAACATATTATTATCAAATTATAAAATTTAAGTCATTGAAATTAATTTCACTTTTAAATTTATTATGAAAACATAGAAAACATTCAACCGTTTATAATTTAAAAACCCTTATTATTGTCTCGTAGAAGAGATGAATATTAAATTAATTTATAAAAATGATATAATTAGAATTTCAAAAAAAAGATCCCATATTTTTAATTATAATATTTTATAAGGTATAATAATACTATCTATTTTTTCAAAAAATATTAGTGAATGTGATTAAAATTTGTTACAATGATTAAGGTCAAACAATGCTTAATAAGTGACTAAAAAGTAACCTTAAGGGCCAAAACGACCTATAAACTTGTCCAATATATATTTTATGGAAATATATCAACCATATAATCTCTTGTATATAATTGGGTCCATTATTGGATCTAATTGTAACATGTAAAATAGGGTAGGAATTTCTTTTTTAAAATATTACAAGAGTGTTACTCCTCCACCAATATATTAGGCCACCAATTCTCCCCATTCCTCAAACCTAACAAACCACGTAGGTTCAAAAAATAACTTCACAAATATATCCCCAAAAAACCTCCCATAGACCTCGAATCATATCTTTGGGAACAAAGCCTTCCATGGAATCCCATTGGTATACACCAATAGAAGTTACTCGATTTTTAGGGTAATGATTTCCAACGATCACTTTTCATTCATTTACATCTCCACCACCTAAAATATTTTTATTAAATATTAATATTATAAAAAATATAAAAAATATAATTTAATGGTGTTTTTTAATTGTCTTAAAAACAATAACTCACACTTCTATTTAATGGGTAACACACATACTGTTTCTGTGTACTAAAAACTACAGCCTCACGAAACGATGATTGTTCATTTTTCCTTTACCAACGTTCATGGTTTCCCATTTTGATAGAAACTATGTTTATATATTTTATATATAATATTTATTACATATATATAATTATTTAATCCTTTTATTACACATTCATTTAAAACTTTCCATTTTACGTAAATACGATAACATCGTTTTAGGACGTGTTGACAACCGCCCCCTCAAAGTGATGTGATTCGTTCACACTAAACAACGAATGTATTAAGGATGATTTTTTAAAAAAAATATAGGAAATATATTACTTAAATATGGTACTTTATTAAAATATACATGTATATACATATCATTTACATTACATTCTTTTAAAATAAGACAATTAAATGAAGTCAGTGTTTTTACGTATGTACAGATTACTGTCTCCATGAACGGTGAATTTAATTTCTTATCAACAAACCTTATAAACTATTATAGATATATATACATTGAATATATATTATATTGAAATCATTTTTACATTATGGATATGATAAAACCATGATATATTGAATAATAACAAAAACTAACAAGTAAAAACATACTCGACAAACTAGACAATTAACACATGAAATAGAAATAATAATGAAAGTTTGTTAGAAAATGGGGAATAATAAATTATATTTGGATCATATATGGTAAAATAAATATTAATATATATCTATTATAAGTTATTAACATGTTTAAACCCATTATACAAGATGTTACATTTTGTTCACCCAAAAGGAAACGCAAGGTAAAGGATTTTCATCTCACCTTTTACTTTTGTGAGATAAATGTCATGTTCACCACTTACTTATTTTGAGTTCTATGTCTAATAACCATTTTTATAAATTATATCATTAATTTATTTACCATCATGGTATTTAAAACTTTAATTTAACGTTATTCCTTTATGAGGACTTTGATTTAAAACAATTCAATGTGGTATGTGACACTTTGGATTGTTTAAAGTTTATTTTATTCAATAATAAATATAATGATCTTTTAATGGTATTTCCATTCAAGGAAATTATATGAACATTGATCAATATTTTTTTATTTTCTCTCCTTTTATTATTCATGAAAATTTTCAAGTATTAATACCATTTTCCCACTCATTAGTACCCAAATGGATTTGGATTTTTTTTAAGAAAACTCGACATTATTTCTCACTTTAGTCAGAGAACTTGTTTTATTAAAAAAACAATGTTTTATTTAAATGATTTCAATTTAATTTTAAAAAATTATTTGGTAATGAAATATTTATCCATTCTTTCCTTTACCATTTTTTCAATGGAATCTTATTGTCACATTTTGAAATAGGCATTTTCTAACTTTTTACCATGCAAAAGAAATGTTAATTTTACCTCGTATGACATGAATGGATTTACACACCATAATTTTTTTAGGATTCCTATGCATGTATAAAAGGATTATATTCAAAGAAAATATTTTCAAAATTGATTTTTAAAGAAAGGTTTTTTCGAATTTTTTTATAATAAAATGATATTTTCATCAAGAATGTTTTCAAAAGAACATTTTGTAATGTTCCATTCATCAATGAAAACAAAACATTATTTTTCTACACTTGGATTAGGTAGTGTGGATACTATACTTAATGATCCTCTGGATATTTTATGTTTGATTAGGAAAAGGGTAGTATTCACATTCACTTCCTTGATTCCTTTTAGTCCTCTTTAAATATTCAATTTTTTATGATTATTGAAAAATGAATTTCCCCCTATTATCCATATCATCAATCATTCATATGTTCATTTCCTAAAATTTATACCATTTTTCATAAGGTTTTTACTTTGAAAGTTATTTTGTTATTTGGGAAAATATTGATAAATATGTATAATTTATTCAATATGTATATTTGATAAAGAATATTTTTTATTCAAAATAAGGAATTCTTTATAAAGGAAAGACATGGGTTAGGGAATGGTTAATGAGATACCCTCGATGCATAATAAGTCTCATGAGATACATTAATTGTGAAAATAAGAAGGTTTTGTACCTGATATTCTAAGCTATCCGGTGAAAGGTCATGATGGTAATGGTTCCATGGACATTGGAAACATTGCATCTATTAATTATGAATTTTCTTTGTATTAGTTTTATTTTTTATTCATCCATGAGATTTTGCGTCGACATATGTATGGATACATTTAATTTTTTGTTCATTTATTAAATGAAATATGTTTAATTTTCTATCATTTTGATATTTATTGTTCCTTTTCCAATAATTTTAGTGGAACATGTTTTCAGTTATTTACCTATTCATATTGACTATTCTCATTGATTCATTATTTATTCTACTATATTTTGCACTTACTGTGCATTTGAGATCACCCTTATTGCATTTATTTCCTTAGGAATCCAAGAAGTGTAATATTAATGATAAGTAGGGATTTACAAGATGGATTATAGTTATCTTTAACGTTGTTTATTTTGAAATAATAATATAATTATGTTGTAATTATTGTATAAATTTGTAATAAAAGACCCATTTTTGTATCTGATTTACCAATACTACTAAACTGGTTGGTCCATTGGGGATTGATTCCATTAATAATTCCAGTATAATTAGTAAAAGGCATTGTCTCTTGGCTATCGGGCGTTGGGTCACTATACTCTTTATCAAGGGATGTTTAGTAGTATCCTTGGTAACTGTATTTAAAAAAACATAGATCATAGAACATAACCCTAGTATAAATTTTAAGGATAAGTATGGAAGAACATCCTTGAAATGTGGAAAGGTAGAGATTGTGTTGGACTTCCTGGATATAAATCCATGTTTTGATAATACAATTTAATGTGGTTCTGGCACGAATGTACTTATGTTTAACATATCTAATAAGTTGTTACAAGCCTGAATCAGGGTAAACTAGTACTTGACAACCGGCCGTACTGCACACCTATTTTGACACTCCAGGGGGATATTATTTGAAAAAAATCTCATTTTCTGTAAAAAATAATTTCAAAAAATTGGAATAGATAATCACAATGAATGATCAAGGATAAACCTTTGGTGTATTATTATTTAAAAATAAGTTGGAATGACATAGACATCTTATAAATGACTATATACTTTTGTCACTATGACTATTGTTGCTCACGCTATTCTTTTTGGTTTTAGTTAATGAATGGACCCTAAAGGATTCATGTTAACATCAATCATATAGGAAGAGGTAGTGAAAATGATCAACCAAATGATGTGTTGATAAGATTGAAAGATATATTATTTAGGAAAAATTATTTTTCCAAATTTATTATTAATAAGATATTCCTTTACCCACTCCCGAACACACCATATAAGAGAGGGATAGAGGTACCTAAGATCTTGAGTGGTGGAGACCATAAAGAAAATAAGGCATGATTTCTAAAATGTGAGATGTGTGGAAGGATACACCCAAGAAAGTGTCTCAATGGAACCAATAAATTATTTATGTGTGAGAAATATTTGCACAATGAAAATTATTGTCTTTGAAAAATGAAAAGTTAGATGAAATGAAATGACACTCATCCTAAGATATCCTTTATATTTCATTGTGGTAAGTGTTGGGAACTTGTACATTACCTGAATAAATTCCCTATTATATAGGATAAACCATAGACTAAGGAATGATCTATGTGGAAATAATTTTATGAAGTATTTATGTATAAGGGTGTTGTTGAATACCATTGTTAAAAATATATTTAGTGACTAAAATTATTTTATTGATATCTTTCATTTTTAATTTTTAAATTATATTAATATGGTTATAGAAAAGGACAAACTATAATATGGGTGATAACCAGTCAATTTCAGCAAGGTCATGTGTCTTAAACCCATGACCTAATGATGATTAGGGTTTCACACCAACCACTGGCCTACGCAATGTATTGGTTACATTTTCATTGTTTTTAGTTAAATTTTTTTGTGAATAAATATTAATGATGAACTAGTAGTATCCGTTTTAAATATTAGAGATCAATATATTAACTATATTGGTTTTGGAAGATAGATAAAGACAAATAGTTGGACTTGTCACTTTTTTATAGGCCTTAAGATCTTTTAAAATATTCTTTTTGTGCTTCAGGCAGAAAAAAATTAATTATTCGTAATTAATTAATGGGATTACGGGTATGAATTAAAATTTTATCAAATCACAAAAAAATTCTAGAATTTTTGTAACATCCCTAACCTAGGTGTCACTAAATCGGTTTCTCGAGATGGATCATCACATGACCTCGAGCATGCCTCCCCATATTCTAGAGCTTGCTGACTAGAAGTTAGGATATAATAGGTCACATGGGGATACTATACCCTCTTTACTAGAGTAATACACATGAGAACACACTATAAATAGATGAAACATTAAGAAACAAAAAATAACATACATATTCAAACATCTTACAAATTGGGTACAACCACAAGCAATGGTAAATATGTCATGTCATGCTACATTGTCAAGTGAAACACCCCCAAATAAAGAAAAACAAAAGAATCGAAAAATGGACTTGACCCAAGTGTAGAATATCATCTATGCATGTCCCATGTTTGAATCATCTCCCTAGCATAGGGCCCTTTCCCTTGTCCTATCCTGAAAGCATGAAATCTGCTCAGGTACCCAACAATGGCCTGAGAAGGGTGTGAGAACAAATCAAAAGGCAACCACCAGTGGTGTTTGAAAATATGAATTCTAACATATAGTTCATAGAAGTATAAATAAAAAATAAGTAGAGGAAATACAATTTAGGGCCACCAGTTAACCATTTCTACATAGCTATACTAACTAATGTGCCAATTCATTATTTCTCTCGTTCACTATTAGTTCATCATCAATCACACATGTTTCATGGAATCAATACTTTTAAAAAGGGAATAATTAATCCTCTAACTCAATGGGGATCAAATATCACAACATCATAATATCCTCACCTCGAAGCCTCAGTTAGGGAGGAATGAAACCGTTAGGGGAATAGAGCTCTATCCCCTTCCCTAACCCATGCATTGTTGGGGGAGTTATAACACCGGTCAAACTTGATCTATAGGAGGATCCTCAATCCTTTATCCCACACCTCAAGCCATGGGCACATGCTTATCCATAAATTTACCACACAGAACCATATCAGAACCAAACACGACCAATACGTATAGAAATCATAATCCATAACAAGAAACCCTGTAAATCATATTGTCCCATAACCCGTTATCAATTTTACATTTACATCACTTATCCCATTTTTCCCAATTTCCATTATAAATCCTAGCTTAGCAAGAAGATTCGATAATCCCCTTATGAAATTCCCTTTATCATATTCTCCCATTTCACATACCTTTATCAATTTAGCATATTCACTGATTCACATGCACTAACTCACTTAGGCATATCTAACATATTTCATAATCATCTTTCCCCAACCACAAATAACCAATACCGCACTTGGAATTCCATTATTAATATCCAAATACTCAACAAGGTCTCTATATGATCACACAAAAACCTATAAATTACTTAACTAATTCAAGGTCCGGAATGTATCGACGCACCACATGGGTGGCCCTACAATGGTAAAGTCATCCTCTAACTATCCCATGGGGACCATGAAGGTTTCCATTTATCATATAGACATTAATTATTCTAAATATCACCAAATTATCAAAAATCACAACATGGGGTATCCAAGAAAAAAACCCAAGCATGAAAAATCTCAAACGAAACTATGAGTTATAACTTATAGACCACCTACATTAAATCCATTTACAAATGCACTCCCATACAAGGACTAAGATATAGATTCAACCACCTATTAGATCTTCAACCTATATTTCACAATAAAATAGGGTTCTAAAGGTTAATAAGGAAATGGAAGAAAGATATAAACCCTAATCGAGAAGAATAAGCAAGGAAGGTATTCGACATATCTGGATCCTCGATTCACAACTGACGTCACTCCAAACAACCTAGAGATGAGGGAGAATCACCCTTGGAAGCTCTTGGGATCTCATACTCATCACCAGGGTTTCACGATGGAAGAATGGAGGAAATCCCAAGTTGGGGTTAAAAACCCCGTAATATTATTTTTATAAATTTTTCATCTTTATAGGGCTATATAGTTTACCCTCACGGTTTTACAAACCGTACACAAAGCGTGCGAGAGATACTATCCGAAATTCACCCCTTATAATATTTACTAGGAATTCCACATGGTTATTTTAACCATATAGTAACCATGTGAAAGCCTCTTCCAAACCTACATAGTTACTTGGGGTGCTCTATATGGATTTCACTAATAGTGCGTAAACCGTGCAACATGCCCAAAAATTCCACTTTTCTTCTCTTTTCTGCCCCGAACCATCAAAACACCCTAGATCCTTCTCATGAACATTTGGAAACACTTATTTGACCAAAATAATGGTCTTAAAATGAAACATAAATAAAAACAACCCTTAAGAAAAATCATGGATCTTACAACCTCCCCACCTTAAGATGGTGTGTCCTCGAGCTGGTCTTCCCAAGAATCATTGATACTCCAAAGCACAATGTTCAGGACACAAAATCCGCATATCTGACTCTTTCTCCCATGTCAATTTCTGGAAATTTCCATGCTTCCACAAAACATGAACGAAAATCCCAACCTTGCCCCGCAAGACTATCTCACTATGATCCACAACACTCACATGATGCCCTTAAAAGTTGTATCAACATCCATCACTAAATCCTCAATTTTTATCGCATGAGATGAATCATGTTGATACTACCAGAGTTGTGAAACATGAAATACATAGTGCATTCCACTATACCTTTTTGGAATATCCAATCAACATTCCACTAGTATGATCCTCTCCACGATATCAAACATCCCAACAGACATGGGCACCAACTTTCCCTACTTCTGAATAAGACAGTGACCCAACCTTAGAGACACCCTAAGAAACACACTATTTCCTACCATAAACTCAAGAGTTCTATGATGCTGATATTTATATGAATTCTTCCTGCTCTATATTATTTCCATATGATTCTGAATCAATTGAACCTTCTCAGATGCCTCCTGTATGATACGCTGTTCTAATGGCTCAGACTCCCCTACATCTAACCTACACAACAAATATCTGAATGGCCTCTCGTATAGTGCCTCAAAAAGTTCTATATGAACTATAACCTAGAAACTATTATTTTAAGTACACTAAAAAATTGGTAGGTTCTTTTCCCATGAACCCCTAAAATCTAGAACACAGGCTCTCAACATGTCCTTCAATAGCTGAATTGTGCGCTCTAATTTCCCATCTATTTGTAGGTGATAAGTCATACTCAACGAAAGCTAGGTACCAAGTGCCTTCTGTAATCCTTTACAAAAGCATGATGTGAAACAAAAATCGTGATCTAAAGATATGGTTCTTGGAAACCATGAAACCATGATATCTCTCAAATATATAACTTATCCAAATGGTCAAATGTGTAAGTTTCCTAGATCAGAAGTCAATCGATCCATAATGACCCAGATTTCATTATTTATCTAAGGAGACCTAGGAAGTCCCGCTTCAAAATCCATAATTACATCATTCAAAATCCATTCCAGAATGACTAATGACTATGAAAAAATACCTGGATACTGATTCTCAACCATCACTTGTTGACAGGTATGGAATTTTGTTATAAAACATGCAACCACTTTCTTTATTTCGGACCACCAATATTTCTGATGAAGATTATGAAACATTTTACTGAAGACATGATGTACTAGCCACTTCAATGCATGAAACTCATACATCAACTCTTCAAGCTCACCCATCTATACCACAACATGGCCTTGAACAAAGATGACTTAATCATCGCCAACAACCCAACTAGAAGAAAACTCCCCACCATTTAATACATCAATTTATGTCCAATCACTCAATATCTTACATATGACCCTCCTATACCTAGCTCAAAATCATATAATAAATCTCTATAGATGTAAGGGTCATTTTTTGTATGCCCATCTAGCACCTCCGAGTGAATCTTATCAAGAAAAGTCATCATTTTACATTTAGTGTTGGATTCCTGAACCACCTGAATCTATGTCCTCTACCTCAGAGCATCTACAAAAATATTCCCTTTTCATATTGTGTAAACCAACTCAAAATAAATGTATTTTAGGTACTCAAACCACCTTCACTGTCGATGATTCAAATCCCACTGAGAGAATATTTACTTCAGAATTTTATGATTAGTAAACACCGTGAACCGCTCTCCCAATATGGAGTGCATCCAACACATTAATGCATAATCCAAAACAACTAGCTTGATATCATGGGTAGGGTAATTTATTTTACGAGGCCTCAATAGTCTTGAACTATAATCTATAACCTAATCATCCCGCATCAACAGTGCCTTGAGTCCCACATCAGACACATCATAGAACATGGTGTACTTATTACCATGTTCAGGGAGGACTAGAATCAGTGATGTTGTCAACAGATTCTTTAACTCTTGAAAACTTGTTTTTAACTCCTCTCACCACTAAAAATTAATTCCCTTATTGGTTAAGCTTGATATTGGAATCTCCAAATGAGAGAAATTTTTTAATAGACCTCTGATAGTATCCATAAAGACCTAGAATACTCTGAATATCCGAAGAATTCTTAGGTTTCTTCGAAGACATCACATCTTTCACCTTCTCTAGATCGACTGACATGCCATAATAAAAAATTATCTGTACAATGAAATTAAATTTATCAATCTAGAAATGAAATTGTGATATCTTTGCATAAATCCTATTCCCTATGAGTATACTCAGAACTATGTTAAGATGTTTGGCATGATCTTCAAGAGTTCATGAGTACACAAAGATTTCATCAAAAAGACCACAAAATGATCCACATAAGGCTGAAATATATGATTCATTAGTGTTATAAACATAGCTAACGCATTGGTAAACCTGAACGACATTACTAAAAATTCATACATCTTATACCTACTTTGGAAAGACTTCTACGGTACGTCAGATGATCTCACCCTCAACTGATGGTATCATGACATCAAATCAATCTCAGAGAACACTGACCAACCCATTTATTATTCAAATATGTTATCAATTCTGGAAAGCGAGTATCAATTTTTAACCATCATCTGATTCAATTTCTTGTAATCCACACATAACCTCAATGAACCATCGGCCTTCTTAACCAACAACATTGTTGATCCCCATGGTGATGTACATGGTCTAATAAATACCTTTTTCTCAATATCATCCAGCTGAACCTTCAGTTCATGGAGTTTTCCTTTTCTATTTGATATGGTGGAATAGAAACGAGATCTTCCTGTGGAAGAAACTAAATTGTGAACTCCAAGTCCCTTTCGGGTGGCAGTCCTAAGAAATAGTCAAGACACACATCCTGAAACTGATCCACCACAAAGTTAATGAAATGTTTCTCCACCAATCCATCATCATGAATAAGGAATTTCATATGGGCTCTGAGTTTCCCTAAATACAAACAAATTGGACCAACATGGCATCCTCGTACATCCCACTCACCAAAAAGGACATAAGTGTCTCCATCAAGAGACGTGAATGTTACCCTTGGATTGAGGCAATTAATATGATCCTCAAACAACGCTAGCCATTATATACCCAAAATCAGGTCAAAACCTAACATCGAGAGGAAAAAAAAGTTCTACAAGAAATGATAACCACCAACTTCTAAGGCACAAACTAAACACTCTATGATGTCCTCATATCTCACCCCCAATTGTGTATCAATCGACATAACCCTTCATACATGTTCCATGGATAAGCCCAACATAAACACAAACTATGCAGAGATAAATGAGTGTGTGAAACCTATATCAATTAAAGAATTAGTGAGTCTAGAAGCTATATGAATCATACCTCTAATGGTATAAGGTCTAGCCTCTCCACCTCCAAGTGTTGACTGAACTGCATGAAGATGTAATGTCCCTCTATCCTGGGATCTAGCCTAAGTACCCTGCATAATACTTCCCTTATAGTGCCGATGGTCTCGTCCTAGAGTTCCATGTCCACCAAATGTACCGGTATGGCTAGTATAGATCCAACTATCAGTCTGGTACGGGGTGACCAATTTCCTCCTGTAATCAGTACCTTCCTCTGACTCCCATCCATGCCCAGTTACCAAGGGTTCTTTTCAAACCTAGGTATAAGTCCCAACCTTCCATAGGACCAACACTCAACTGGTGGTCAGGGACACTAACTCTTCATGTTCCCTGATCTGCCACACTGATAACAGAACACCTGATCACCACCTTGAGAAGATTCCCCTCTCTTCAGACTATTCTACACACCTTTTTCTTGTTGGAAACTTCCAAAACAACATTTCATTCCCTCTGAGGATGTACAATATGTGTTCCTAGTTTGCACCACATGACCACCTATTGAATATGTTTTCAGGTTCCCTTATGAGATAAGGGCTTGGTCCACTACCTCTGAAAACTTCTTTAGATGGAATATGTTCACCTGGGACCTAATGTCATGCTTAATCCCATCTTAGAAGTGTTTTTTCGTAGTTTCATCATCTCCAGCCATCATCAGAATTAATCATCACTAGTTAGTGAAAGGATTAGAAAAATACATCACTAACATATCCCCCTTATTAAAACTCATAAAATCTATAGCCTTCTCTTACCTTAAGGTTTCTGGGTAGTGTTGTTCTATAAACATTTCCCAGAAATCTTTCCATGCCTTTCCTTAACCTTTCTCTATATGAACCACAATATCCCACCAATTCATGGCTTATCCTCTTAACATGTAGGTTTATAACATGAATGGATTCTCAAGAAATGTCTCTAAAAGGTCAATAATAGTTTTTATAGACTCTATCCAAAACATTATACCTCTGTCCCACCATCTACAGTAAAGGTGTTGTAGTAGAAACTCCCTGGTCAGCTAGAACACAATCGGCACAACCCACCCAGGTTCATGTTCCATCATCAACATAAAACAAGAAAGATTCTCAAAGAACTGCTCTTTCCTTTTATCTTGAACCACCAGATCCTCTTGCTCCACTACTGGGGGAACATTCTCGGTAACATCCTCCTGTCACCCAACCAACACATATCTTTGTGGAGGCATTTCTCTACAATGCCAAACATGAGATGTAGAACACAACGATAAAGCTTCAACAAATATAAAGAAAGGACCTTTACTACCTAGAAAAAACCAGTTCTTATACTCTACAAAAATATGCCCGATCATACCCTTCACACTACCCTCAACCATCCCTACTAAGGCCACGGCCGACACGAGCTAACTAACTCACACGAAAACCCTAATCAAGTATAATTCATTAATGATTGTTTATAATTTTCTCCCTTTTTTTAAACAATTAGTATTATCTTGTTAGATATATTTTTTTCACCACTATAAAGAAATTTAAATGAATTCTACCCTTTATGTTCCACACGCATGTCCCGAGTGTGTGGGTGCCTACTATGGTGCAAGTCACATATATACATAGGTACCTAGAATGATTCATGATTGCAAAACCTCGTTTCCTTCATGACATGAGTGAAATAACATAAAATTATCACATCATTCCACATGTCCATCAACCAATGGTGAAATGTCATCAAATGTTACAACACACAACAAGAATAACAATTCCTACCCTGGGTGACTTGGGTCAACCGCCATATATGGGATAGCTACTCCCATGCATGAGCTCATTATCATGGCCTGACACAATCTTAATCTCATATCTACCATCCTCAAACAGTATGAAAGAGAAAATAAGTTCTTTAATACAACTTTGTAATGTCCCTGACTCGGGTGCCACTAAATCGGTGCCCCATGTTGGGTCGTCACATGACCTCAAGCAAACCTCCCCATTTGCTAGAGGTTGTTGACTAGCAATGAGGGTCTAATAGGTCACGTTGGAGAATACACCCTCTTTACTAGAGTAAGCCACAAATGAACAAAATATAAATAGGGTAAACAATTGGAATCAACCAATAATATGCATATTAAAACATCTACCAAATTTGGTATAACCATAAGAAATAGTAATTATGTCATGTCATGATACAATGTCAAGTAAACAAAACCCAAAATAAGGACAAACCATGGAATCCCCAATATTGTTCTAACAAAAGTCTATAACCTCATCCATGTGTGTCCCATTTCTGAATAAACCCCCTAGCATAGGGACCCTGCCCTTATCATGACCTGCAAGCATGAAATCTTCCCGAGTACCCAATGATGTCCTGAGAAGGGTGTGAGTACAACTCAATAGGCCACCACCAATTGGGTATAAAAATATCTAGTCTAACAGATAGTACATGAAAGTATATATAAATATAAAGTAAAGGAAATACAATTTGGGTCCACTAGCTATGAATCTCAACTTAGGTATACTAACCAAGGGGCCAATTAAATATGTCTCCCTTTCATAACTAGTTCATAATCAATCAAAAAAGGTTCGTGGAATCAACAATTTTTAAGGGAACATGTAGTCCACTAACTAAATATGGATAACATATCACAACATCATAATATCCTAACCATGAAGCCGCATTCTGGGTGGAATGAAACTGTTAGGGGAATAGAGCTCTGTCCACTACCCTAATCTGTGCATTGTTGGTGGAGTTAGATAATTATTCGAACTTTACCCATTGGAGGAACCATAGTACTTTATCCCACACCTCAAGACTTGTGAACATTTTTATCCATTAATTCACAACACACAACCATATCATAACTAAACACATCCAATACATATAGCAATCATAATCCATAACATGCAACCTAGAAAATCATATTGTGTCATAACCCATTATCACATTTTCCATTTACATCACTTATCTCATTTAGCCCAATTCCCATTCTCAAGCCCATCTCACAAAGAGTATTCAATAATTCCATTATAAAATTCCCTTCAGCATATTCTCCCATTTCACATACAATTATAAATTTATCATATTCAATGCTTCACATGCACTAACTTTTTTAGGAATATCTAACATATTTCATAATCCTCTTACCCCAACCATAAATAATTGATACCTCACATGGAATTCCATCATGAATATCAACATACTCAACAATGGATCTACATGATCACACAAAAACCTAGAACATTCAAAATCTTGGTCCCGAATGTATCGACACACCCACTGGGTGGCCTTATAGAGGTCAAGTCAACCTATAAGTGTCCCATGGGGACCATGAATATTTAAATTCATTATTTAGACATTCATTATGCAACATATCACCAAAGAATCCAAATAACAATAAGTGATAACTACTAAATAAACCCATGCATGCACAATCTCAAAAAAAATTATGGGATTTTACTTGTAGACCACCTACCTTGAATCTGTTGATGAACACACTCCAAAACATGGCCTTAGATCTAGATTTAACAACCTCTTGAACATTTTTCCTAGATCTCAGTGGAAAAAGATGGTTTTTGAGATTTTGATGGAAATTAAAGAATGATACAAACCCTAATCGAGAAGAAGTATTAAGGAGGAGATTAGACTTACCCAGATCATCTATTTTCAACTGATGACACTCCAAACGACCTATAGATGAGGGAGAATAGCCATTGGGAGATCTTCCTAATCACTAGGGTTGTAAGGGGGAAGAAATGAGGAAATACCAAGTTGGGGTTAAAAATCCCGTAATGAATGTTTTTTTAAAATTTATCCAATTTATAGGGATGAATGGTTTTCCAAACTGTGCACAAACTATGTGTGATCTACAATACCTAAATCACCCCTTCAAATAGCTTTCTATGAATTCCACACAATTTTCTTAACTGTGAGGTAACCATGCGTAAGCCTCTTCCAAAGCAACATAGTTAAATAGGGTGCTCCGCATAGTTTTCCCTAACCCTTCACAAACCATGCAAAATACCTAATTTTTTTTATCTTCCTATTTCATTACCTGAAACCCTGAAAAACTGCTAATCCTTCTCATGAACTTTGGGAGACACTTATTTGACCAAATTAAAGGGAATAAACTGAAACATAAATAAAAACATACCTTAAAGAAGAATACTAGATATTACAATTGTTCAAATGAAATTGATCCCAACCATGTTAGAATACTTCCCTATACTTTTGGTTTGTGAAATAACAAACCAACATTAGAAAAATGACATAGAAATAAAATGTTGTCCTAATTACTTAATTTCTATTGAACCAATGGTCTTTTAAATCATCTTAGATTTATGGATTTAAGACCCTGAACTTTATTTTTCTATTTAACGTTTTTTTTCATTTATGACCTCAATCTTTATCTATAAATATTTACACTTTTCCTCTAAGTATGTATATATAATTTCCACTAATTTTCTCTTACATAGAGACTCGGTTATATGTTATTCCATATGGGCCTTGTAATTTTCATTCTATATTTTCTAGAGGATGTTTTAAGAAACCTTCTCCAGATGTGGGATTTAGATGTAGGAAATATAAAAAAAAATATATTACAAATAATGAGTATAAATTGTGAGGACGTAATTTAATTAAGGTGGGGATAATGTAACACCCTAAAATTCTAATGCAAGAACCTTGTATTCGATAGGGTTTATAACACACAACACCAAGAGTGTAACAGAATAGAAGATATAGATAATTTATAATGTATTTACTAATTAATATGGATTATATATATTTCAATTCATGCAACAATTAGTTATCAAGTGTTACACACAAGAGATACGTTCTTCTATGGCATGCGTTACATGCAAGACCATGTTTTACTGAACTACAAGATATTATTAAATAATTATTATTTAATATAATAAGATAAAAAAATCATTTATGAAATTTTTAACTAACTTAAAAAAATATATGGCTTATATAAATAAAAAATGAATTCATGTGTTACCAATTAATGAGAAATGAAAATAAGAAAAAATTGCATATAAAAAGAAATATTACTATTTTTTTTTCTTCCAAAGGGGTTTTATTTTAATTAAAATAATTAATTAAAATTAAATAATGATTTTAATAAAATATTTGTGTTATACATTCATTCAAATATATTTTATATTCATCCATTAGTTTTGTTATGGATAATATAAGAACAAAACATATTTTACATAAAAACCTATATTTTTATAAAGGCAATTTTTCCACCTTTAAATTGAGAACCCATTTTAAATATGAAATTTGAATATTTTATTTATTTAATATTTAAAAATTAAATTTAGTTTTGGAATTTAAATATCCATATTATTTTAGGGTGAATCTTTTATATTTTTCTAAAACACTTCATTTTGAATGAATAGTTAAAATATTGATTTTTTGTTCAAAATTTATTTTTAATATAATTTATTTTTAAGGATAATTTATAATTTTAATTGGTTTTAAAGTATATTTATATCATATTATTATCAATTAATACAATTTAAGTCATTGGAATCGATTTCACTTTTAAATTCATTAAAAAAACATAGCACACTTTCAGACGTTTTTACTTTAAAAGCCTGCATTGTCTTCCTGCCTGCGGGATTAATTTTAAATTACTTCCTGCCACTTCTGTGATTGGAATTTTTAAAAATGGATTAAATATTTGGAATAATAATAATTTCTAATTTCTAATAATACAAAATTTTTTATGATAAAATATTATTGAAATTAATTACAATTAATTAAAATGATTATGTTTAAATTAAGCATAGTGTGGAACTAAAACATAACCTTAAGGCACAAAATGATATATAAAATTTTATAAGAGCTATTTAATGGAAATATATCAACCATATCCTGTCATGGATCAAATTTTGTCTGTTATTGGATCCACTTGAAACTTGAAAAAACCTGGTAGGAATTCCATTGTCAAAATTTTACAAGAGTGTCACACCTCCTCCACTATAAAACGTCGGCACTTATCCCCATTACTGACACCTCTATAACCACATAGGTTCCTCAATTATATACACAAATATGTTACAAAAAATATTCCCCTAATTTTTTAAACCTCCCTTTGTTCAAAAATCCTTCTATGGAAGCCCTTTGGTATACACTAAAATGAGTTACTCGATTTTTGAGGTATTTCTTCCAACAACCACTTTTCTTTATTTACTTCTCCACGACAACAAATATTATTCTCTCATGTTCATATAATAACACCATTATCATAAATATAATTTTATATTATTTTATACAGGGTTATACCTACACTAAAAAACACTTCCATTTAATGGGTAATGAACATACAATTTCTCTGTACGTCAAACTACCACCTCATGAAATGATGATTGTTTGTTTTTCCTTTACCAACATTCATGGTTGTATATTATGTTGGAAAAAATGATTATAAATTTGATATTTGAAAATTATTATTTCTTTGTACTTATTTATTTATTTTATAAAACATACATTTAATACTTTTCATTTTACGATAATATGATAACATCGTTTGAGAATGTTTGGACTACCGCCACCACAAAGTGATGTCATTCGTTCAAACTAAACATGGAATGTATTAAAGATAAAATTTAATAAAAATATATGAAATATATTTCATAAATAGGGTAATATATTTAAAATATACATGTATAAACTTATTTTTTTTACTTTTTATCCTTTTAAAATACAATAATGAAATGAAGTTAAGTTCATGCGTACGTACGGGCCTCCTCCATGAACAATGAATTTCATTTATTATATCCATATATTATATATTATTATATATTCATATATATTGGATATATGTGGTTTTAAAATAATGTTTTTACATTATTTATATGGTAAAACCATGATATATTTAATAATGAAAACAAATAACTATTTAAGACATACTCGACAAACCAGGAAATTAACACACGAAATGGGTAAAATAATTAAAGGTTGTTAAAGAACTTGTAATAAGATGTTATAAGAGGATTATATATGATATAATAAATATTAATATGGTTATTTTATAAGTAATTTACATGTTTATATCCTTTATAGAGTATGTTAAATCACATTCCTCTGAAAGGAAACACAAGGTATGGAATTTTCATATCAATTTTTACTTCTGTGAGATAAATGTCATGTTCACCACTTACTTATTTTATGTGGTGTAACTAAAACCAATTTTTATATATTACTATTACTCACCCCTGATTTCACATAACAATATGGAACAATTCTTATGTTAAATAAGATAATTCTTCTTTTCAAGTTCTTACAATGCTATAAAAAAATGCATATTTCTCTTAAATAATAAAAATTTTCAAACATAATAATATATATTGATATTGAACATATATAAATAAAAAACACGTGGTACATATTAATATAATACCCTTTGAAAAATTCTTAGGAAATCAAAAATAGAGATGAACGAAACAATATTTGTTAGAAAAAGATCCTATTTTATCAGTCTTTATTTACTTTGTAATGCAATCAGGGGAAAATGAATGTGAAATATCTAATCAAAGAGACCCAAATTTAAATTTGTGGTGTTATTTATAGATCTAGGGGAATATTCATCATCAAAATCATAAATAAAAACACATTTACAATAAACATAATAATATATGAAGTAGTTATTTATTCTATAATTTAATTAAAATAATATGAAATTTGATGTTTTAATTAATATATCATAACATATTGAAATAAGGAAATAGTAGTGTATTAAATTGAAATTTGGAATAAATAATAATGAATCCAAAAAAAGAAAGAGTACCTGCTTATGGTGTAATAAAATTGTGCTATAATGTGAAATATTTAAAACTTTCACCAAATGTTAATGTATATGTCATATAATAATTAATAAATTACTACTAAATATAATAGTGTCACCCACCACTTAATAATGTGGTGCCCACTACATGAATATTCCCTCGGTCAGTTAATCTCATTTAGGAAGAGTAAATAGTGGTAATCCTTTTCTTATGATGGATGGTAACATTGAAGTCTTGTTTTATTTACATAGCCCATATATTCCAATAATATACACATCATAATTTCTCATTGACAACAGAAAAAACCATAGTATGTCCTAAAATTAAAATGAACGTAAATAAATCAAAAGATAAATTTTAATAAAATAATTTATCGGAAACTATAAATTGTTTTCTATTCTTTAAAATAATTTCATTTTATATATGTCAATTTTTCATCCTAAAAAATAATTTCGGAATCTAGAAATACTTTTATAAGAAATGTTAGAATCTATAAATAAGTAAAACTCTATTATAATGGATATACATAGTTTGAAAAATTAAAACTCACAATCCATTTTTAACAATCATCATAAAGAAATAAAATCAAATGAATAATAAAACACATTATAAAAATATATAAATTCATATACCTAGATTTATATATGTGGTTATATTCTATTTTATATCTAGTGGAAGTAATATGATCGATAAAAGGATGAATAAATAAGAAAGTGATATTTTCATTTAATGATGTATTATCAGTGGATTTTTTTATATTTTAAAATGTAATAAGAAAAAGTATAATAAAAAGTATTAAAATAATTAATGTAACTTTACTCAAAAAAATATGACACAGTTTACTAATATTAGAAATTTTTTAATATTATGCTTGTAGTAACTTAAGTAGACTATCAAGAACATTAACCCTGTTTAAAAGAGATGAAATATATTAATGTATGCTTTAAAGGGTGTATGAATGTTTCATGGATATATAAGAAAGGATTAAATATTTTATAATGTAATTTACAAGAAAATGTATTATCCTCCTTTGAAACAGAATTGAAAAATGAAAATATAAATCAATATTGAACTGCAAGGCAGTCTTAAGATTAATAATTTTATAATAAAATAAAAATGAAATAGTCGAGTTTCAGTGAATAGTAATGTGAATCAATGTTTAAAAATTTTTACCCATTTTTCAAGCAATCAGACACTTTGAGAAAGAACACTAAAACATTCCCACACCTACAAGAAGGTATTTGTTAAAAAATTCACCAAGATTAACACATTAAAATAATACACAGTTAAAACTGACAAAAAATAAACTTAAATGTTATAGTAATAGTTGGAATTGGTGATTGAGACAACAATTACTCTCCTATTCTTATAACTAAATATTCAAAAATCATTAATATGTATATGTACAGATGATATAGTACTAGGATGGATTCAGTGAATCTTCCCCCAAAAAATAACAATAAATTTGTGGAAACAAATTATAGATTTTATATAATATGATAAAAATAATAATAAATTTTATTTTGAACTAAAATTTTTATTATATTTTTATTTAATGTGGATGCAATTTGGCCATATAAAAATACGATAGGTAAATAGTTAACTGATATGTAATTAAAAGAAACTAATGAATGAAATAATATTTTTGTAATTAATATGGATCAATTAGAAGTAAAATACCCAAAATATATAAGAAATATGAAATTTTACTAATAAAGACTAACTATAAATAAAAACTATAAAAATATAATAAATTAATATAAATAAAAAAAATCATCAAGTGGTGGAACACTTCACCCATTATCGTGGACTCTTTGAATAATGAATCTTCCATTGAAAAAATATGCAAATCTGATCAATATATATCAAACAGAAAAATTAAATAATAAAAAAATGGACCACATTTTTAAAAATAAGAATTTGAGAAAATTACGATTTTTGGAATCATGAATTAAAAATCATATGCTTTTAGTAGTTATAATGATTGATGTGAAATGGTGACATAGTAATGAAAAATAATATCAATAATTTTTAAATGTATCAAACTAAAATAAACTCCATAGACCATTGAGGGTGGTATTAGAATCTTAAAATACAAAGTAATCATTCCGTATCTTGTAAAAACATATGAGTTCAACGGAATATAGTAAGCACCATTGAATTGAATGAGAAGAAATTTACCACTAGATAAAAATTCATTCTATCTATACTTGGAAATGAATTCATAGAAAATATTAATACCAAAAAATAATTCATTGTGCACTTAGAATTGTGATCATTAAAATGCATCCATTATGTAACTGAGAATGAAAAAATTTAGCAATCATAAAAAATTAATGTACATAATATGTTGAAAAATATTATTAGAGATCTATGTTGTAAATTAAAACATGTTGAATGAAATATAAGGAACTAAACGACCTTCTATCAGTAAATTTTATTATAGAAACCAAATTGCATTATCCATGTACATATATGTATATGATATTTTATCCATTAAATATTTTTTTTATAAAATATTTTTTTTAATTAAAGAACTGAATATACATGAAACATTATATTTATATATTCAACAAGTTACGATTAGTTATGTTTTACTTAATTATATTAGAAAAACTGGTTACAGTAGTAAATAAATTCAATGTTTTCAATATTGAGTTGATAAAATCATAATTTTCAAACATAGAAATCTACTATAATATTGGATTTATTTTAACCAAAAATAAGTGATACATAATAACGGAATAAGAGTTCATAATAGTTTTTTGGAGATTATAAACATAGTAGAAAATATTTAGTTGGATCAATAAGGAATTAAAAATTATATTGATCGTACTTGATGGAAAAAATTAATAACATGTATGAAAAAATGATTCAAATAGAGAAATAAAATTCTGAAAATTCTAATTTTTAATTTTGGAATGAATGAAATGTTACTGAAAATAAATAAATCAAAGGACTTTATATGAGTAAAGATGATAATAACAAAATGAAGTGGTTCATTAGTTTCATGGATGATCCTTTAATTGAGCTCATCATCATGAGTAAAGATCTAAAATTTATTTATAAATACCTCAATCAAATCAAATTCAATAAGAAAATAAAAAAACAATCATAACATGCCAACTTAGTCTCCCTTTCCATTTTAAATGGGGCATCTATAAAAGAATCAATATCAAAAATATATACCAAAAAATCCGGTTAAATCCAAAAATTATAAAAAGAATGTGTGAAAATAATATCCTAATTTCAAAAGAGATTAAACTGAAAATGAATACCAGGATACGAAGGGGCCAAGCTTCAAGGTGATCACACTAAATAATTATTCCTTCATTTTAGAATAATTATTACAAAACTAGAAATAAAAAAATTATGGTCAATTACAACGCATTTCAAATTTGTAAAGCACCAAATTTCAGAACAATCTAAGAGATACTGAATTACTGACATGGATCTAATACATTATAAAAAAACTGCTTTCCATAAAAAGACTCATATTCTAAGAAATATAATATTTAATGTTGGAAATGAAGTTAGGTGACTGAAAATAAATAAATCTAATGGATGGATAAGAGTAAATATCAAAATGAAAAAAATTAGTGCACCAAAAAATGGATTATCCCTTGATTTAGTTCATCCTCACGAGTAATGTGCATAATGTTATTATTGAATATAACACTCAAATAATATTTAATAATAATACCATAAAAATAACCATACTTTTCCAACTATGTCACCCTATCCATTTAAATGGAGCACCTATAAATGAATCAATATCATATAGAATCATAAGATGCCATAGTATCTAGTTTAATCCAATAATTATAACTTGAAATTATGAAAATGATATAATAATTTCAAAAGGGTTGAAACTAAAAATTAATACCTGGATATGAAGGGGTCCATGCCTTAGATTTATCAGACCAAATCCTCAAGCCTTTTTTTTCAGATTCATTATTCATAAACTATAATTGAAATAAATCATGGTCTATTAGAATGCATTTCCAATTACTAAAAATAAACATTTAAGAACATTATTAAGATATAATGAAGTTTTAATATAGCTATAATATATTATAAATCACCTCTTTCCATGAAAAGACTCATGGGGTAGCACCTTTATTGATAATTCTTCTAGAATCTGCATCCTGAGAGATTTTTTTTTTGATTTATTGTATCAATAAGTATAATGTGCGTGTAGTCAATGAAAATTATACAGACATCTATGAATTATATATTAAATCTACATGAATGAAACTATAATAACATTATATTGATTGAAATTAGTTACACATAACAATATAAGAAATAAATATCATCCCTGGAAAAATAGAGATATAAAGGATTGTGAATAGAGTCAAGTAGCTTGTAAAACTAGAATCCAAAGGAAAGTTAAAAGATCAAGTGAAGGAGGAGGATCCAAAGGATCTAGAGGTTGACCGGAGAGAGGTCAAAAAGTAAGAGGAGGTCATGGGGTAGGTGGATATTCCAAAAGAAGAGGTGCTGGAGTAGGTGGAGGTAGAGCAGTAGGATGCCGAGCACATGGTTTTATGCAGAAACCGTAGGTGGAGTAGAGAGCTCAAAGGTGGAGGAGTTTAAGGAAGAGATTTTGGTTGTATAGAAGGCCTATGTGGACCTATCGGAGGTAGACATGGCATAGGTGGAGGATCTATTGGAATATAAGCTGAAGTAGGAGTGTCTGAGCTGGAGGTGCGACTGGAGACGAGAAGTGGAAGGGGGAGTGGAAGAGGGGAGCCGAGGAGGGGAACAGGAACCCTAGGAGAACCTATGGTAAATCCTGAGTGGGGTAGGATAATAGAGTTGGTTTCAGGTATGGAGGGAGTAAATGTAAAATTTTATTGACATGGAATCTTGTAAGGGTTACAAGTAGATGTAATGTACCCAACTTTAGTATAAATAGTATATATCAAGAATTACTTTCCCTTCATGGTGTTTAAAACATTCATTTAATGTTATTTCTTTTTTGTGTATTATAATTTAAAATGTTTAAATATGGTACGGGACACTTGGGATGTTTACAGATTATTTACCTCAACAATATCATTAATGATATTTCGTTGTTATTTTCATTCGAGGAAATTATATAAAAATTACTCAATAAAACATTTCATTTCCTCTCCAATGGTTATTTATGAATATTTTTAAGTATAAATACCATTTTTAGTCATTGGTAAACAAAATGTTTTTAAATAATATCCAACATTACTTAAATCTTTTATCGGAGAACAATTTTCTTATACATAACATGTTTTATTAAAATGTTTTCAAAAATGTATTTAGAATAATTTGGTAAATACATTTTTATAGTTTTTTTATTTTACCAATGTTTTCAATGTAATATTCTCATCACATTACGAATAATAAATCTTTCTAAATTTTAACCATGAAAAAGGAATGTTATGTTTACCTCATATGGATTATATGGATTTACACACCATAATTTATTTAAATCTTCCATTTCATGGTTAATGTTACTATTTAAAGAAAATATCTTCAAAAGTGATTTTCAATGAAATGGGGTTTTAAAAGGTTTTTCATAATTTGATGATATTTTCATCAAGATTTTTTTTTAAAATTTCTTTTTATAATGTTTCAATTCATCAAAGACAAAAACCCATTATCTTAATCCACTTAAGGTATGTTGTATTGATACCATCCTTAATGTTAATTTGTATGGTTTATTTTTGATTTGGACAATGATAGTACACACATTCACTACATTTATTTCTATTATTCACCATTAAATATTTTGTTTCTTATGATTATTGAACATTGAATCTCTCTGAATTACCCCTATCATCTATCATGGATTTTTTAATTTCCTAAAATGTATACTATTTTTCATGCATTTCTTACTTTTAAAGTTATTTGATTATTTAGGGAAAAGAAGATAAATCTATATAATTTTTTCAATACGAATATTTGGTAAGGAATTTTGTTTATTCAATATGAGGAATGCTTTATTCATGTAAGTCACATGTTAGAGATCTTTTAGGGTAATCCCTACGAGTTGGGGACTTGTTAAAGAAATCCCTTATATACCCAGTATTCTCATGAGATAAATTAATTTTACAAATTAGATGTATTTCTACCCAAAATGTTAAAGTGTCTTATGAAGGGTCTTGACGACAATGATTCTATGTACCTAGGAAACATGGAATCTAATAATTTGGAATTTCCATTATATTAGTTTTAGTTATTATTCATCTATGATATTTTTGATCAATATATATATATGGATACATTTTATTTTCATTTTATTGGTTAAATATAATGTGTTTCAGTTTATTACATTTCAAAATTTATTTTTCCTTATATAGTTATTTGAATGTCATTTGTTTTTAGTTAATTGCCTTTCTATATTAATTATTATCCTTAATTTATTATTTTTCCACTATATTTTTCTCTTACTGAGAATTTCAGCTCACCCTTATTATGTTTATTTCCAAAATAATACATGAAGAATACCATAAAAGACATGCAGGGATTTACTGGATGGATTTGAGTTATCCTTGAAGTTATTTATTTATAAAGAAGATGAAAAATTATGTTATAATTAGTGTATTCATTTGAAATACAAGACTCATTTATGTATCTGGTTTAGAAAGTATACTAAACCAATTGGTCCTTTAGGGATTGATTCCTTATAATAATTCCAAAGTAATTAGTAGAACACATCGACTTCGAGATATATAGGGTCAAGTCACAATAGTTTGTATCAAAGGAAGTTTTTTAGAAACCATGGGAACTATATTTAGGAAAACATAGATGAGATAACATAACCCTAAGACTAACTTTGAGGAAGATCATATAAGAACATCATATAATTTCCATATGGTAGAGATTATGTGGGTCTCCCTAGAAATAAATATCATTTTGGATACTAAATTTGTATGTGGTTATAGTACAGATGTACCTAGGAGTAATAACCATGAAAATGTGTTTCGATCCGAACATGGGTTAACCTAGTACATGATAGTGGGCCTTAAAACACACCTTGTTTGACAATACTAAGTGATATAATTAGGTTAATCCATATTTTCTTTATCAAAAAATTATGAATAATTAGAATAGACAATGACAATGAATGATCATGGTTAAACCTATAGCGTTTATGATTAAGAAATAAGTTGTGAATATTTAGATATCTTATAAATGATTATATATTTTCCCCCTATGGATATTATTTATCACACTATTATTTTTGGTTTTAGTCATTAGAAGGAACCCAAAGGATTCAAGTTAACATCAATCATGTATGACAAGGTGGTGGAAATGAGTAATCAAATGATGTGTTGACAAGAGTGAAGGATATCATATTTATTCCAAATCATTTTTCATGAAATAAGATTAACAATATATAACTTTACTAACTCCCAATCACACCAAATAAGATAAGTATGGTGGTTTCTAAGATCTTGAGTGGTGAAGACCATAATGAAAACAAGGCTTGATTTCCAACATTTGAGATGTGTGGAAGGAGACTACCAAGAAAGTGTCTCAATGGAACACGGAAATAATTTATGTGTGGTAAATAATAACATAAATTAAATTATTGTCAAGGAAAAATGAAGAGTATGATCGACAGAAATGAATATGGTACTAATAAATCCATTATTATTAACTGTTGTAAGCATGGGGTACCTGGAAATTTCCTGAATCAATACTCTATTATAAATAATAATATCTATATTAATGGAGTATCTATGTGGAAATAAGTGGATTAGGTATCTATGCATTAGGGTTGTATTTAAAACCATTGTTAAAAGTGTATTAAGTGATTATCCTTATTTCGAGGATACCCATCAAGTTTATTTTGGAAATTATATTAATACGGTTTTTGAAAAGAAAAATCTATAAGTTTGGAGACAAAAAATCAATTACAGTAAGGTCATGGGTCTTGAACCCATGACCTAAGGATGGTAAGGGTTTCACTCCAACCACTGACCTATCCAATGTCCTGGTTTAATTTTCATTGTTTTAGCAAAGAATTTGGTGAATAAATGTTAATAATGAACCTGTAGAATAGATTTCAAGGATTAGATATTAATTTATTAACCATATTTTTCTTGGAAGATATTTAAATAAAATTAGTTAGACTTACCACTCTTTTATAGGCCTTACAATCCTTTAAAAGTTTTTTTAGTGCATCCGGAATAAAAAAATCATTATTGGTAATTAATTTGTGGGAGTAATGGGATGAATTATAATTTTATCCATGAACAATCAAATGTTAGAATTTTACACATGAAATTGATACCTATCATGTATCAAAAGTTCCCTATACCCTGGGTATGTAAAATAATTACCCATCATTAGGAAAATAACATAGAAATAAAATGTTTTCCTAAAACCTGAATTTTTGTTGACCATTGATTTTCTAAATCATCTCAAATTTTTTGGATTTGTGGCCATAAAATTTCTATTTATCATTAACTGGTTTTTTATTTATGACCTCAATCCCTACCTATAAATATATATTCTTTTACTCCAAGTATGTGTCTCTACTTGCCACTAATGTTCTCTTATATAGAGACCTGGTTGTATGTTATTCCACATGACCTTTGTATTTACTATTATCAATTTTTAGAGGATTTTTATGAACTATTCTCACTATGTGGGATTTAAATGTAATAAATATAAAATAATATATTTCCAAGAATGAGTTCAAATTGGGAAGACACAATTTAATTAAGTTTTGGAGAATGAAACACCCTGAAATTCTAATATAAGAACCCTTATTCAATAGAGTGTATGACACACAACACATAGAGTGTAAGGGAATCAAATATAGGGATAATTTATCATTTATTTAATTACTAAAAATGATTCTATATATTTCAATTCATGTAAAATGGAGTTATCATGCATTACACACAAGAGATATCTTTTTCCTTGGATAGTGTTACAGGCAAAACCAAGTTTTACCGAACAATAATATATTAGTAAAATAATATTATTTAATGTAATAAGATATTAAATAGCTGTTATTAATAATATTTACTAAATTATAAGAATATATGTTTAATAAAAATATAAAACTAATTCATGGGTTACCAATTAATATGAAATTAAAATAAGAACAAATTGGAAATAAAAAGAAATATTATTATTTTTATAATTCCAAAGGAGTTTTATCTTAATAAAAATAATTAATTAAAATTAGTGAATGATTTTAATGAAATATGTATGTTATATATTTATTCAAATATTTTCGATATTCATTCATTAGGTTTCATATTCATAATATAATAACAACCTCAATTTTATACATAAAAACCTATATTTTTATAAAGGCAATTTTACCACCTTTTAATCAAGAACCCAATTTAAATCTAAATTTTTACCCTTTTATTTATTTAATAGTACAAAATAAACATTATTATTGAAATAGAAACATGTAAATTATGTTTGGGTGAGGTGTTTGATATTTTTATGAAATATTTCATTTTTTAACGATTCGGTAAAAATACTGAATTTTATTTCAAAACTTATTCTTAATAAAATTTATTGATAAGGAAAAATTATAATTTTAATAGGTTTAAATGTATAATTATTTCTTAGTTTTATTAATTAATAAAATTTATTTTATTTTAATCAATTTCACATTGAATATTTTTAAAAACATAGCAAACCTCTTGATGTTTTTACTTTAAAAACTCTCATTGTGGGACCACCTTCGGGATGGATTTTAAATTACTTTCTTCCACTTATATGTTTATAATTTTAAAAATTGGAGTCAATATTTAGAATAATAATAATTGATAATGTCTAATAATACCAAATTTTTTAGGAAAAAATATTAGTGAAAGTGATTAAAATTAATTACAACGAATAAGGTTAAATTAAGCTTAATATCATACTAACCTTTAACTATAAGGCCCAAAAAAATATACAAACTTGTCCAATAGATATTTATGGACTTATATCGACGATGTACTATCTTGGATATAATTGGATCTATTTATAGATTTACATGAAATATTAAAAACATGGTAGGAATTCCATTGCCAAAATTTTACTAGAGTGCCACCCTACTATAAATGGTCACCACTTCTCTCCATTCCTCACACCTCTATTACCACATAAGTTCTTCCAAGATCAGAAAAAATATATTCCCAAAAATCCTCCCCTAAACCTTGAATCCTCAATTTGGTAATAAATACTTCCAAGGAATCCCTTTGGTTACAGTAAAATGAGTTACCTTATATTTAATGTAATGTTTTCCAATGATCACTTTTCATTCATTTACTTCTCCACGACCACAAATATTCTTATTTAATGTTCATTTAATGACACCAGTATCCTAAATATAAATTAATTTTATTTTATAAAGGTTTCAACAAAAAATAAAAAACACTTACATCTAATGGGTAATGAACATATTGTTTCTCTAAATGGAAAACTAACGCCTCACCAAATAATTATTGTTCATTTTTCCCCTTACCAATTTTCATGGTTGTATATTATGATGGAAACTCTATCTATAAATTTTTTTATTATATTTAATACGTATTAATATATATTTAATTACTTTATAACACATACATTTAACACTTTCCATTTAACGTTAATGTAATAACATCGTTTGAGAAAGTGTGGACTATCACCACCTCAAAGCTATGTGATTCGTTCACATTAAACATTAAATGTATAAAAGAAAAAATTTTAATAAAAAAATATGAAATATATTACTTAAATAGGGTTATATAATTAAAATATACATGTATAAACATATCATTTACTTTTTATTCTTTTAAAATACGATAATGAAATGACGGTAGCGTTCAAGCATACATACAGACTACCACCTCAATGGATGATGCATTTCATTTCTTATCTCAAAACATTATAGATTATTATAGATACAAATATATTGGATTTATATGATATTAAAATCATTTTTTCATTATTTAGATGATTAAATAATGATATATTTAGTAATACAAAAAAAATAAGTTAAATTATACTTGACAAACTAGGCAATTAACACACAAAATAGATAAAATAATGAAGATTTATAAAAAATGGGTAATAAGATATTACAATTGGATTATATATGATGTCATAAATATTAATATTGTTCATTGATAAGTTATTAACGTGTTTATACCCATTATACATGGGGTTAAAGTACCTTCCACTGAAAGGAAACACAAGGTAAGGGATTTTCATCTCACTTTTTTTCTATGAGATAAATTTCATGTTCATCGCATACTTTTTTTGAGGTATAACTAATCCCATTTTTATATATTATTATTACTTGCCCATGAGTTCACACAATGATATGGATCAATGATTATTTTCAGTAATAGAATACTATTTTTCAAGTTCGAATGGTGCTATAAAATAATGCATATTTTTACTAAAATAATAAAAACATTCAAAAATAACAATCCATATTGATATTAAACTTACATAAATAAAAAATAACCAGTACACATTTAAAGAATACACATTAAAATATTATTAGGAAACAATAAATAGAGATGAATGAAACTAAATTTTATATAACAAGAGTCTATTTTTTAGGCCTTTATTTACTTCGTAATTCAATTAGATAAAAATGCATGTTGAATATCCTTTCTTCGACACCCAAATCCAAATTTGTGGTGTTATTTCTACTTCAAGATGAATATTCACCATTAAAATCTTCAATAAAAATATTTTCAAAATAAACATAATAATAGATGAAATAGTTATTTATTCTATAATGTAATTCAAAGAATATTAAATTTTATATTTTAATTAATATATAATATCATGTTGTAATAAGGATATAATAGTATATTGAATTGAAATTTGAAATAAATAATAATGTAGAAAAAAATGTTAGTGTAGTAGCTTACAGTGTAATAAAATTATGTTACAATGTAAAATATTTAAATCTTTCAGGAAATGTAAATGTGTATGTTATAGAATAAATAGTGAATTACTATTACAAATAATAGTGACACACTAGATTTAAAAAAATGGCCCCACTGCATGATTATTACATAAGTAAGGTACATTGAATTATTTATAGAAAATTGTGGTAATCCTTTTCCTATTATGGATGGTAATATTGAAGGCATGTTTTATTTATATACTCAATTTGTTCCACTAATATACTCAATAACATTTCTCACTAAGAACAGAAAAAACCATACTACATCCTTAAGGTAAAATTATTGTAAATATATAAAAATAAGAATATAAATAAAAGAATTAAATGAAACACTGTAGATATTTTTTATAACTTTTAAAATAATTTCATTTCATATATTCTAATGTTTTATCCTATAAAAAAATTCTAAATCTTGAAACACATTTATAGGAAAGGTCAAAATCCATATAGAAGTAAAATTTTATTATCATGATTATCCATCTTTTGAAAAATTAAAACTCACAATTCATATTTAACACTCGTCAAATGAAATAAAATCAGAGGAACATTAAATCACATTATAAAAATATATACCTTTATATCCAAAAATTTATTAATGTGTCCATTTTATATTTTATTTATATACCTAAAGTAATATTCTCTAATGAAAGATGAATAAATAAGAAAGTGATATTAGTATTTAATGAATTATGATTTGGAGATTTTTCTTGTTATATTTTCAAATTTAATAGTTAAAAGTATAATATAGATTTTTAAAATAAATAATTTAAAAATACTCAAAAATAGAAGACATAGTTTAATAATTGTTGAAAACATTACAATATTAAGTGTGTAATAACTTAAGTAGAATCTATACAAAATTAACCCCATTTTAAAGTGGTTAAATATATTCATGTAATCTTTGAAAGGTAACTGAATGGTTTAGGGAGATATAGGACAAGATTGAATATTTGATAATGTAATTAACTTGAAAGCTTATTAAGATCCATTTAAATGGAATTTAAAAATTAAAACATGAATCAATATTGAACCGCATGGAAGAACTAAGATTAATATTTTTTAATAAAATAAAAAAGAAAGGGATTATCCCTTAATGAATAATAATGTGAATAAAATTTTAAAAAATATTAACCAATTTTCAAGAAATAAAACTATTTAAAGAACCAAACTTAGATATTACCAGACCTACCACAAATCAAAGTTAAAATAATTCAGCATGCTTAACTCATTAAAATAATACACCGAAAAAATCGAGGAAATAATACAAAATTTTTACAGAAATGGTACCTATAAGTGATTGAGATTAAAATAACTGCCCTATTTTTATAATCCAGTAATCAAAAATCATTAATAGTTATACACACAAAAGATCTATAACTGAAACATATCCAGTGAAATTCCTTCTAAAAATAACAATAAATTTATAGAAACAAAGTATTTAATTCATATAATATGATATAAATAATAAAACATTTCATTTTGAGTTATTATTTTCAATATATTTTTATTTAAATTTGATTTCAGTTGACCATATAAAAATATGATCAGTAAATGATTAACTGATAACTAATGAAAAGAAAACAATGAATTAAATAATATTTTTGAAGTTAATATGGATAAATTGATAATATAGTTACCAAAATATAGAGGAAATGTGAATTTTTACGAATAAAGAATAACTAAACATAAAAATGATAAATAATATTGAAAATTAAAATAAATAAAAAGCCATTAAGTGGTGTAACACTTCTTCTATATTCATAAACTCTTTGAATAATGAATCTTATATAGAAAAATATGTAATTATGATCAATAAATATCAAATAAAAATATTAAAATGTCAAATAGTGGACCAAATTCATAAAAATAAGAATTTTAGAACATTCCCTTTTTGGGAAGAATGAATTAAACTTTATATTCTTTCAGTATCTACAATAAAATATGTGAATTAGAAAATTAATAATTCAAAGTAATATCAACAAATTTTCAACGGATCAAACTAAAATAAACTCCACACATCATAGAGGGAGGGGATTAGAAGCTTCAATTACAAAGGAATAAATCAAAATCATGTAAAAATAGATGATTTAAAGTGTATAATGTAAACAAAATTGAACTGATATAGGATAAATTTATTGCTAGATAAAAATGCATTCAATGTGTACTTTAAAATGAATTCATAATAAATATTAATACTAGAGAAAGAATTCATTGTGAACTTAGAAACGTGTTCAGTAAAATGCATCAATTATATACCTAAAAAACAAAAAAAATGAAGTAGTAATAAAAAATGGATGTACATAATATGTTGAAAAAAACATGATCAAGTATTGATGTTTTAAATTAAAAAAGGCCAAAAGAAATATAACTAACTAAACAAACCTTCTATTGGTAAATTTAATAATGGAAACTGAATTGTAGTATCCATGAACATATATGTATTTGATATTATATCCCCTAAAAAATTTCTTAAAATTTATTATTTATAATTGATGAAAAACATATACATGAAATATAATATTTATATATTCAATAGGTTACAATTAAGTAAATTTTATAAAATCGAAGAAGAAAAATTGGTTGTAGTAGTAACTGAAATCAATGTTGTCAAATGGAGTTAATTAAATCATATTTTTCAAACATAAAAAACAACTGTAATATTGACCATATTTTAACCCAAAATTAGTGATACATAATAATGGAATATGAGTTGATAATTTTTTAAGAAATAATAAATGTATTAGAAAATATTTTCTTCAATTTATAAGCAATAAAAAATTATAGTGATCATTCTTGATGGAGAAATGAATGTCAGGAATCAGAAAATGATTCAAATGGATAAATAAAATTATGATAATTATAAATTTTAATGGTGGAATGAATATAATATAATAGAAAATAAAGAAATAAAAGGACTGAATATTAGTAAACATCACAATGATAGATAAGAGGTGTAGTAGATTCATGGAAAATCCTTTGATTTAGATCATCATCATGAGTAAAGAGATAAATTTTATCTATACGTATCACACTAAAATCCAATTCAATAAGAAAACACAAAAAATAAATATACCATGCCAACTTGGTCACCCTTTAAATTTTAATGGGGACACCTATCAAAGAATCAACATCTTATGGAATCATAGGATTCCAAAGAATCCAGTTTAACCAAAAAATTATAAACATAAATTGTGAAAATTAGTTGTTAATTTCCAAAGTGTTGAAACTGAAAATGCATACCTAGATATGAAGGGTCCTATAAAACAGGGTGATCGGAAAATACCACACTCAAATCCTCTTCAATAATGGACCATATTTTTTTCATTTCCAGATTTTCTGTTTTAATGTAACATCCCAGGTAAATAAAGGATATTTCTTTTTCATATCTATTATTATTTTTGAATAAAATATTAATATTACTTTAAAGGTAATTCTATGCTCGATGGCGTACCCAATACGCAACAATGAGTTTCTTTTAAATCTTACGTTGCACACTAAGAATATAATAATATTATTTTAAATGGTAGTTAACGCGTAGCCGTTGTATTGGCGGGAATGAATAGAAATAAATAAAATATGATTATTTATGTTTGTTAAATGTTTTTACATTTATCCAATAAAATTTATAGGCTTAAAATAAGAAAAGAATTCAATATTAAGCATAATTACTCTAATATTCACTAAAAGGTCGATTTATCGCCTTTTGATGGAAAACCCTCCTTAAAAATAGTTTTGGTCACTCTTATACATTCTATTGGAAAAAATATAATATTTTTTTTAGAATCGAGACATCAAAATTTACTTTGTGTAAATTTTTGGTATTTTTCTGATAAAGTTCAATTTTTAATGAATAGTGAAAAATGTTGTATTTTAATTCAAAACATATTTTTAATATAATTTATTTATATGATTAGATTATTATTATAATTGGTTTTAAAGTGAAATTAGAATAAATTTTTACCATTTAATCCAATGATGGTCATTGGAATTAATTTCACTTTGAAATTGGACTTAAACTAGTGTCAATCTTTTGATATATATTGTTTCATAAAAACACGCTATTTGTTTTGACAGTGGAAATTAATTATTAAATTAATTAATGAAACTTATATGTTATGAATTTTTTAAAATGGTCATCATTTTTGAATTTGGAATATCAAATATATCTTAGGGTGAATTTTTGATATTTTTCTGAAAAACTTCAATTTTTGATGAATAGTGAAACCACTAAGTGGTAGTTTAAAAACTGATTTTTCATTTAAATGATACTTTACCACTTTTGTGAATTTAATTTCAAAAATCTGACATAAATGGTTTTCATTAGGATATAAAATGTGATTCAATGGTATTAAAATAATTTTTTTGGTGAATAGTAACTTTTAAGTTTTATTAATCGCGATTAGAGGTAATTAGGGTAATTTAAGGTAAAAATAATGTTTTAATAATATGAAATGACCTTGAAACATGTCCTACCCTTATTGGATGTGTCATGGCAGACCAATAAAATCCATTGGTCAACTTGGGGACCCCATGGATCAACATGGGTAAGAAAATGAAATTAATAACTTTTTATTTAAGTTAAAATAAAAATGTCACAAACACGTCTTGTTTTACTAAAATAATTTTTACATGATTTTATACAAGTAATATTTTTTACTATAAATATTCATTAGAAAGATAAAAATAATTCTTAAATCATGATATTTGTTTATGATTTTTATACTTTAAATAAATTAATTTATTTATAACACTGTGATGATGTATTGATTACCTCATAAATGAACGATTTAAATAAAATGAGAATATAGGGTAAAATATAAGTCTTAAACTAGTCCCAAACATATTGTATGGGTGGATTTAGAAACCTTATCACCTTATCCTCGACATATATCCTTTTGGGACCTTTGAAATCCGAAAATCATTTTATAATAAAGTAATATTTTATAACATTCCAAAAATGCCTCTCCCCTTCTCTTATAAAAGGCTCCCACCTCTACCACCTTACACACACATATCAAGACTTTGTCTCAGCCAAAACCTGCCCATTGTATCTCTACACATCCCTATCCTCATCCTAGAAGCCTACCCTTTGGCATAAATTTCTTCAAGAAACCCTTTTGGTTCAAACCAATAGGAGTTGCCCGATTTAAAGGTAATGTCTTCACTTGTGTTATTTTGTTTTATTTTTCTTCTCCAACCCCATAAACTCTTTTTATTCCTTTATTTTGTAACATAAACAGTATATTTAATATACTAGGATTTTGGTATGAAAAATATTTTAGCTAAACGTACACACACCTTCGTCTAATGGTTAAGGAACATAATGTTTCAATGGATGGTGAATTACTGCCTCACGAAACGATGATTGTTCAATCTTCTCTTAACACCTTTCATAGTGGCCATTATGATGTCACTATATTTTATATATGATATATATGGTATTTATGTTTTCTATATGCTTCTGTATTTTATATTTAAAATATACCTTTATGCTTTTCATGTTATGAAAATGCGAAAATTTCGTACGAGGAAGTGTGGACTACTGCCCCCTCAAGTGACGTGACTCGTTCATGCAATACATGGAATGTATAAAGAATGAAATTAATGAACTTATGTGACATATATAACATATATATTATACTGGAATTATAATATATATATCTCTCATTTATTTTTAATTCCATTAATATGACAAAGAAATAAAAGTAGGGTTCATGCGTACATACGACCTACCGTCTCCATGAACAGTGCATTTCATTTCTTTTTATCTCCAAATGTTATTGAATAGTGTAAAATGAATATTTAATGGATATATATGATATTTAAATCAATATTACTATTCTGGAAATGAATTACTTATAACTACCAGGATAATTCTTTTCAAACAAGTTCATTTTTGACTCATGTACCAAACATCGACAAAAACATCTGATATGAATTCAAATAATTAACTAGTTTTTATAACAAATATAATATGTGATATGAACTGAATAATAATCATTAAAGTAGTTCCTTAATCAATTATAAATTGACCAATGTTTATTATTCAGTAATATAAAGAAACGAATAAGACAAGTCGGACTTGAGGTAAGGTATCTGACCTCTCTTTCTTTTTAAGTAGTCTCTTTTATGTCATTTCATTTATGCTCTATATTATTATGTTGAAAGATGTTATTTTATATTTAAAATACTGTAATTTTTATTTTCACATTATTAGAGACCCCCTCTTACACTCATCAATTCATTTTATGAATTTTTAAGTGGTGCCGTTAGGCTGCCAAATTTCTGTAAGGGATCCTACCTCTCTCTTTCTTTTTTAGTACTCTCTTTTATGTCATTTCTTTTAAGATCATAGTTATTATGTTTGGGGATGTTATTTTATATTAATCATACTGAAATTTTTATGTTAATTTTATTATAGACCCTATTTGATCTCATAAATAAATTTCTGGAATTTTTAAGTGGCGCTGTTAGGATACTGAGTTTTCATAAGGGATTTTTCATCTCACTTTTATTTTCGTGAGATTTATGCTACATTTGCCACAATTTCCATTGAGTGGTGTATTTACTGCACATTATTCTACTATTTGTGTAATATAATTTCGTTTATGAGTATTTACATCAATGTTTTATAGTATTTCTTTCATGGGGTGTACGTTTTGAATGTTACCCAAGTCGGTAAGAGAACCGTTCACCCTCCTATTTTGAAAAGACTTATTTTTGTTTTGTCTTTTAAATTACATATTCTTATGTTGGGATATGTTCTTATATATACCTGTTGCTATAAATTTTATGTCCAAGTGATGAGATACCCTTTATCTATCTCATCAACTCTTTTTCTAAAATTTGATGTGACATCGTTAGGCTGTCAAATTTTTACAAGGGAACTTCTTAACTCAATTTTGATTTCTTTGGGTTCAAATTGTAGTTATTGAATATGTCATCCTATGAATATGTGTGAATTAACTATGATTGTTTTACACATAATATCCACTTATATTGGGTGTATTTATTTTTTTCACACATAATTATGAGATTGATTTATCCTTAATTTAAGGATACCTTCTTTATAAGGGATTTCATCTCATTTTACATTTCTATTGAGACTTCGTCATTGTTATTCACCAATTCACTCTTATATGGTGTATATACTGTCCTTTGGCATATTATATCATGAGTAACTTTATTCTCATGATATTATAAAGTTCTGGTTAAATGTTATTCCTCTATTATTTGTATTCAAGTGTCTCTCATTTTGTTAAAAACTCTTTAAACTAAAATATCATTTTAAATGTTTTAATGATTTATTATTATAAATATTTCTCATTAATATACATGTTTTCAAAATGGGTTTCAATCATTTATTTATATGGATATTAATGGTTTAAAATGTTAAAATCTTCAAAGTGGTATGGGACTTCGTCTCAATCTCCTTTCATTGAGGCATATTTTGTTTTATACACAACTTCCTTTTATGCGGTGTATAAACCCCTTTGACATTTCATTTCATTAAAAGGGAATATTTTTCTACGAATAGTTTTACTGAATGAAGAAAAAGAATGTTTCATTTAATGTACGCGGTGACAACAACCGTTTTCTCCGCCATGAGTACTATCTGACATTTGGCTTCCTTAACAAGCTGTAATGTTTTTAAAAGATATTGAATACCATATACTCTTTTATATATTTTGGCATTGACAATGGTTTTGATAATGGATTGTTATGTCAATATATTTAAGTGATATATTTTGATTGAAATGTGGAAATGTTTTGTTTCCATTATGTTTGTTTTATGTGTTATGATTTTGTAATGGTACTTGGACATTTGACAGGTGGTTACGTGATAAACCATATGACAGGTGGTGACGTGAATACTAGGACGGGTGGTTACGTTATAACCTCCAATGCATTGGGTATATATGGCGGACGTATGGTTATTCCCTGTAGTGATATGTGTGGAAGTCGACCACATGGTTATTCCATTTAAGTATGTTTATGTCCCAAGTTACCTTTATATGTTATGTGTTCTTTATATGGGTTTTATGGTAATATTTTGGTTAAAAAAGGGTAAGTAATGATCTTTTATTCAATGAAGATTGTTTTCTACTTCATAAAGGTGAAAAGTATTACTTTGATAAAGTATTCATGGTTTACTTGTTGTTTTGAAAAAACTAACAGTTTTCCTTCTTTGTGTATCCTTTACTGGGCTTTTTATGCTTATCCCACGCTTTTGAAATGTTTTCCACCGGACTTAAAGATGAATAGGGTCAAGGATGGGATCAAAGAAAGACATTACATCTAAAACATGGAACTAGACATGTTTCTTTTTACATGTTTTTATTTTATGGAAACTTATTTGAAGTGTCTACTTTGTAATCTTTTTGGATGTAATAGTTATGTCCATATTCCCTAAAACACTAAACCTGAAAAGATCCTCAATGTGAATTATTCAATGTAATTCAATACTAAGTAAAGTTATAAGGCCAGGTCCTTATAGTTTCTATAAAAGGCTCAGTTTAGATAACTTTAGAGGTTAGAGTGTTGTTTAAGCATAAGTGACAAGTTGTGTATAACCACAATGGGTAGTATATTAGATGGTGTCATTATTATTTTTTTGAATGTTAGAATGAGTTTGAGATAATTTGGATAATTATATCTTAGTGCTTATCTTCCTCTTTAGTACATGATGATTTTGTTGATATACTCACACTGACCTTTTTGGTTTTAGTAAATGGATGGATCTAGCAGGCACCAAAGTGATAATGGGTTTGATGTAAACTGTGGTGGTTCTCTGATTATGATACTGCATGAAATGGGGGATTCAATGAGAAATCACGTGGTTATTCTAAACCAACTCTTAGGAGTCACGATCAACCACTTGAACCTTGGTGAGTTCTATAATGCATCATGTACGAGATAACCAACTCGATGTGGTCGTTTAGGTAATAATTATAAAGGTAACCATTAAGGTTTATATGATCCTTACTTTTTGAGGTAATTATGGGTTACTATATGTTATGATGGAAGATGAAAGGCATGAGGTAAAATTGGTGTTGAATTATGTTATGATTATTTTTAAAGATTTTATCTATTTTGGGGAATGTTTTGCGAATTAACTAGTTTTGGAAAAAGGGAAAACACACCGACCGTGTGACAACCCATCTCATCGGACCAAGCTGCGGGAATCGAACCCACAACCAAAGTGTGACTGGTATTTATCGCCTACCACTGGACTATGTGAAGTCCCTAGTTAGTATGACAAATCCTTTTTATTTATATAATTTTATGAATCAAGAAAAAGTTGATTTTGGGTTATCTAAGAAAATATTTACCTATCATGGAGGATATATGATTAGGTTAATTAATTTTCAATATGAGACTTTAAGAGCAACTGATGTTATTTGGAGATAAATGTTAATTTTTTTTACCTTGGAAGAATATGTGATTAAATCCTTCAAAGAATTGGGTTTCAATATTAGTTTGGTTTACTTTGAATAATTTTATGGACAATTGTTTTTCAAAAGGTCTTTGTAGAACTGTGGGTTTTGTTCGACAAATTTTGGAGATTAAGAATAGATTTTGTTTTTATAAAGGATTACCCTTTTGGGTAATATCTGATCTCGTACTAACAACTTTGGTTTTGGTATTTTGTCTAAAGGCATGGGAAATATATAGTTCTCTTTTGTGTATTATGTGGTTCTCTAGATGTTTATTATAGCGCTCTTAATGTGAACAAGTCATCCTAAATAATTGTCTTTTGGAGAAAAAAAGGGGTTTCTGTAAGAAATCTAGTAAGAGATGAAAATATAAATGATAAGAAAGTATGTTTCCTTGTGATTTAGTTGAGCTCATAAATAAATTCCTCAATGAAAAGTAACCTAAAACAAAAATATTGTATGTTAACTTTTCCTAAAGGAGAATTAGATATTGTTTAACCCATCACAAGTTTGTGATTTTCTTATGGTTAACATTCTTCTAATCATGTTTTCTATCACTCTCCCTCAGAACATGGCCCTTTTTTTGCTCGTCCATGTCCATATTTTCCTACATGGAATCCTATTATGGGTTAAGTTGGGTGACATTTGTACTTCCATTTCATTATTTTAAAGTGACAGTTTAATTTACTCATTTTTTGATGTGGGGCTTTCAATGAAATTTCGAAGCCCAATTTTAAAATTGCAAGGACACAATTCCCAAAAGGGGGGAAGTATGTAACATCCCAGGTAAATAAAGAATATAAATTTTTCATATTTATTAATATTTTTGAATAAAATATTAATATTACTTTAAAGGGAATGATATGGTCGATGGAATACCCAATACGCAACAATGAGTTGCTTTGAAATCTTACGTTGCACACTAATAATATAATAATATTATTTTAAATGGTAGTTAACATGTAGTCGTTGTATTGGGGGGGGATGAATATAAATAAATAAAGTATGATTATTTATGTTTGTTAAATGTTTTTACATTTATCCAATAAAAGATAAATGCTTAAAATAAGAAAAGAATTCAATCTTAAGCATAATTACTCTAATATTCACTAAAATGTCGATTTACCACCTTTTGATGGAAACCACTCTTTAAAAATAGTTTTGGTCACTCTTATACATTCTCTTGGACCAAATAAAACCTTTATTTAGAATCGGGACATCAAAATTTACTTTGTGTAAATTTTTGGTATTTTTCTGATAAAGTTCAATTTTTAATGAATAGTGAAAAATGTTGTATTTTAATTCAAAACCACTTTTTAATATAATTTATTTATATGATTATATTATCTTTTGAATTGGTTTTAAAGTTAAATTATAATATATTTTCACCATTTAATCTAATGGTGGTCATTGGAATTAATTTCACTTTGAAATTGGACTTAAACTAGTGTCAATCTTTTGATATATATTGTTTCATGAAAACATGCTATTTGTTTTGACAGTGGGAAATAATTATTAATTTAATTAATGAAACTTATATGTTCTGAATTTTGTAAAATTTTCATCATTTATGAATTCAGAATATCAAATATACCTTAGAGTGAATTTTTGGTATTTTTCTGAAAAACGTCATTTTTTTATGAATAGTGAAACCACTATGTGGTAGTTTAAAAACTGATTTTTCGTTTAAATTAAACTTTACCACTTTTTTGAATTGATTTTAAAAAATCCTACATACATGGTTGTCATTAGGATGTAAAATGTGATTCAATGAGATTAAAACAAATTTTTTGGTGAATAGTAACTTTTATGTTTTATTAATCGCGATTAGAGGTAATTAGTGTAATTTAAGGTAAAAATAATGTTTTAATAATATGAAATGAACTTCACACATTTTCTACACTTATTGGATGTTTTATGTTCGACCATGAAAATCCATGGGTCAACTTAGGGTCCCCGTGGATCAACTTGGGTAAGAAAATGACATTAATAACTTTTTATTTAAAGTTAAAATAAAAATATCACAAACATGTATTGTTTTACTAAAACAATTTTTACATGGGGTTATACAAGTCATATTTTTTACAATAAAAATTCATGAGAAATATAAAACGATTTCCTACATCATGATATTTTTTTATAATTTCTGACTTTAATTATATTTATTTATTTATTACACCGTGATGATGCGGTGATTACCTCATAAATAAACGATTTAAATAAAATGAGAAGATAGGGTAAACTATAAGTATTACACTTGTCCCAAACCTATTGTATGGGTGTATTTATAAAACTTATCACCTTATCCTCTAAATATATCCTTTTGGGACCTTTAAAAACCGAAGAGCATTTTATAATAAAGTAATATTTTATAACTTTCCAAGAAGGCCCCTCTTCTTCTCTTATAAAAGGCCCCCACCTCTACCACCTTACACACACCTCTCAAGCCTTTGGCTTGGCCAAACCCTACCCATTTTATCTCTACACATCCCTCTCCTAATCCTAGAATCCTTCCCTTTGGAAAACAGCTCTTTAAGAATCTCTTTTGGTTCAATCCAAGAGGAGTTACCCGATTTAAAAGTAATGTCTTCACTTGTGTTCTTTTGTTTTATTTTTCTTCTCCAACCCCCTAAATGCTTTTTATTAATTTATTTTGTAATAGAACTAGTATATTAAATATACTAGGATGTTTTTATGAGAAATATTTGAGCTAAACTTACACACACCTTCGTCTAATGGTTAAATAACATACTGTTTCTGTGGATGGTGAATTACTGCCTCACAAAATGATGATTGTTCGATTTTGTCTTAACACCTTTCATGGTGTCCATTATGATGTCACTGTATTTTATATATGATATATATGGTATTTAGTTTTTCTATATGCTTCTTTATTTTATATTTAAATCATACCTTTATTCTTTGCATGTTGTGCAAATGCGATAATTTAATATGAGGAAGTGTGGACTACCGCCCCCTCAAGTGATGTGACTCGTTCATGCAATACATGGAATGTATAAAGAATGAAATTAATGAACTTATGTGACCTATGTAACATATATATTATTCTGGAATTATAATATATATATATATCTCCCATTTATTTTTAATTCCATTAATATGACAATGAAATGAAAGTAGCGTTCATGCATACGTACGGCCTACCGTCTCCCTGAACGGTGCATTTAATTTCTTATTATCTCCAAATGTTATGGAATAGTATAAAATGAAAATGTACTGGATATATATGACATATAAATCATTAATACTATTCTGGAGATGATGTATTTATAACTACAGGGGAAATTCTCTTCAAACAAGTTCATTTTTAACTCATGTACCAAGCATTGACAAAAACATCTGATATGAACTCACATAATTAACTAATTATTATAACATTATAATATGTGATATTAACTGAATAATAATCTTTAAATAATTTCCCTAATCAATTATAAATTGACCAAAGTTTATTATTCAGGAATTTAAAGAAACGAACAAGACAAGTCGGACTTGAGGTAAGGGATCCGACCTCTCTTTCTTTTTAAGTAGTCTATTTTATGTCATTTCATTTATGCTCTATATTCTTATGTTAGAGGATGTTATTTTATATTAAAAATACTGTAATTTGTATTTTCAAATTATGAGATATCCCCTATTACTCTCATCAATTCAATTTAAGAATTTTTAAGTGCCGCTGTTAGGCTGCCGAATGTTTGTACGGGATCCTACCTCTCTCTTTCTTTTTAAGTACTCTATTTTATGTCATTTATTTTAAGCTCATCTTTATTATGTTTGGGGATGTTATTTCATATTCATCATACTTTAAATTTTATGTTCGTATTATGATAGACCATATTTGATCTCATAAATCCATTTTTGGATGTTTTAAGTGGCGCTGTTAGGCTGCCGAGTTTTCATAAGGGATTTTTCATCTCACTTTTATTCCGGTGAGATTTATGCTACATTTTCCACCATTTATTTTGAGTGGTGTATGTACTGACAATTATTATACTCTTTGTGTAATATAATTTCTTTTATGATTATTTACATCAATGTTTTATAGTATTTCCTTCGTGGGGTGTACGTTTCGAATGTTACCCAAGTCGGTAGAGGAACCTTTCACCCTCCTATTTTTAAAAGACTTCTTTTTGTTTTGTCTTTTAAATTAAATATTATTATGTTGGGATATGTTATTATATATCATTTTTGCTATAAATTTTATTTCCAAGTTATGATATACCCTTTATCCCTCTCATCAACTCTTTTTATAAAATTTGATGTGACGTCGTTAGGCTGTCAATTTTTTACATGGGAACTTCTTAACCCAATTTTGGTTTCTTTGGGTTCAACTTGTAGTTAGAGAATATGTCATCCTATGAATATGTGTGAATGACCTATGGTTGTTTTACATATAATATCCACTTATATTGGGTGTATTTATATCTATCACACATAATTATTAGATTGATTTATCTTTAATTTAAGGATACCTTCTTTATAAGGGACATCATCTCATTTTACATTTCTAATGAGACTTCATTGTTGTTATGAACCAATTAACTCTTATATGGTGTATATAATGTCCTTTGGCATATTATATCATGAATACATTTATTCTCATGATATTATAATGTTCTGATTAAATTTTATTCCTCAATTAATTGTATTCAAGTGTCTCTCATTTTGTTAAAAACTCTTTAAACTAAAATATTGTTTTAAATGTTTTAATGATTTATTATTATAAATATTTATACTTAATATCCATGTTTTCAAAATTGGTTTTAAGTATTTATTTATATGGATATTAATATTTTAAAATGTTAAAATCTTCAAAGTGGTATGGGACTTCATCTCAATCTCCTTTCATTGAGACATATTTTTTTTATACACAACTTCCTTTTATATGGTGTATAAACCCCTTTGGCATTTCATTTCATTCAAAGGGAATATTTTTATATGAAGCATTTTACTGAATGACAAAAAGGAATGTTTCTTTTAACGTATGTAGTGACAATGACCTTTTCCGCCCCCACGAGTACTATTTGACCTTTGGCTTCCTTAACAAGATGTAATTTGTTTAAAAGAAATTAAATACCATATACTCTTTTATGTATTTTGGTATTGAAAATGGTTTTGATAATGGATTTGTTATGTCAATATATTTAAGTGATATATTTTTATTGAAATTTGGAAATTTTTTCTTTCCATTATATTTGTTTAATGTGTTATGATTTTGTAATGGTACTTAGACATTTGACGGGTGGTTAGGTGATAAACCAGAAGATGTGTGGTGTCAGGAATACTAGGATGGGTGGTTAGGTTATAACCTCCAATTCATTGGGTATGAAATTCGGCCATATGGCTATTCCATGTAGTGATATGTGTGGAAGTTGACCGTATGGTTATTCCATTTAAGTATGTTTATGTCCCAAGACACCTTTATATGTTATGTGTTCTTTATATGGGTTTTATAGTAATATTTTGGTTACAAAAGGGTAAGTAATGATCTTTTATTAAATGAAGAGTATTTTCTACTTTATAAAGGTGAAAAGTATTACTTTGACAAATTATTCATGTTTTACTTGTTGTTTTGAAAAACTAACAGTTTTCATTCTTTGTGTATACTTTACTAGTATTTTTATGCTCATTCCAAGTTTTTGAAATGTTTTCCACAGGACTTAAAGATGAATAGGGTCAAGGATGGGATCAAGGAAAGACATGCTATCTAAAACATAGAACTAGACATGTTTCTTTTTAAGTGTTTTTATTTTATGGAAACTTAGTAGAAGTTTCTACTTTTTAATCTTTTGAGATGTAATAGTTATGTCCTAATTATCTAAAACTCTAAACCTGAAAAGATCCTCAATGTGAATTATTCAATGTAATTCAATATTAAGTAACGTTATAAGGTCGGGTCCTTATATTCACCCCCTTGGAAATTGATATCTAATTTAAACAATTTCTGTATATAAATATAATTTTTAATGTTTTAATGAATGTTATGTAACTGAAAATAATGAAATCAATATGCTGGAAAAGATTAGACAACACAATGAAACAAAGTAGTGCATCAACAGATGGATAATCCTTTGATTCATCTAATCATCACGAGTAAAGTGAATAACGTTATCAATAAATACAACACTCAAATACTCTTCAATAATAATACCTAAAAAATAATCATTCCTTTACAACTTGGTCACCCATTACATTTTAATGGGGACACCTATTAAATAGTCATTATTATACATAGCCATAAAAATGCCATAAAATCCAATTTAAGAAAAATATTGTAACATTGGATTAAAAAATAATATAAGAATTTAAAAAGGGTTGAAATTGAAAATGTATACCTAGATAAGAATAGGAGCAATATTTATGGTGATCAGACCAAATCCTCAAGCCTTATTTTCAGATTCACTATTCAAAAACTAGAAGTGAATTAAATCATGGTAAATTAGAATGCATTTCCAATTAGTGAAACCACACATTGGAGAAAAATCTTGAGGTATAATGGAGTACTAACATAGCTATAGTATTTTATAAATCACAACTTTCCTAGAAATGAATCGAGTGGTAGTACTCTTCTTGATAATTAATCTAGAATCAATATCCTGAGTGAAAGTAAAAAATCGTTGATTCAAAGTAGTAATAAGTCTACTGTACATATGATCAAAAAAATTATACAGATATCAATTAAATATTTATTAAATATAAATTAATAAAACAAAAATAATTTTATATTGAATGAAATTAGTGACACACACCAAAGGAGGAACTCAATATCAACCCTGGTAAAACCAAGATCCAAAGGACAATGAATGGAGTCAGACATCTCAAAAAACCCAGAGCCAAAAGACAATGAATGAACTAGGTGGAGGTGAAGGAGCCAAACGATCTAGATGTAGACCAATAATAGGTAAAAAATCAGAAGAGGACTAGGCATAGGTGGAGTAGCTGGAGGTGGAGGTGCTGGATGAGGTAGGGGCAGAACAGTAGGAGGTGGAGAACATGGATTTATGTGGAAACCCTTGGTGAAGTGGAGGACTCGGAGGTGGAGGAACTGAATAGAGAGTTGTTGGTTGTGGGGAAGGCATATGGGGAGAAGCCATTGGAAGAGGATAAAAAATTAGAGAATCCAAGGTTGAGTTGTAACATGAGAGGATAATTAGGAAGGGGAGTCGGAGAGGGGATCTGGGGAGGGGAGAGGGTATGCTAGGAAAACCAAAGGTAAATCTTGTACGAGGTCAAGATAAAAAAATGGGTTTTAGGTTTTTAGGGAGTAAATTTAAATATAGATTGACATGGAAGCTCAAAAGTATGATACATAGGTGGAAAAACCCATATTTATTATAGTTAGTAGATATCATGAATTACTCTACCCTCATGGTATTTAAAACATTCACTTAATGTTATTCGTTCATGAGGATTATTATTTAAAATGATTCTAAATGGAATGGGACACTTTGTAATGTTTATAGATTATTTTCCTCAATATTAACTTTAATGATATTTCAATTTTATTTCTATTCAGGGAAATTATATGACCATTATTCAATAAAACATTTCATTTCCTCTCATCTAGTTATTGCTGACAATTGTCATATATTTGTACCTTTTTTTCACTCTTTGGTACTCAAAATAGTTTAGGAAATATTTTTTAATAAAATAAAATATTATTTCACTATTTAATTAGAGAACATGTTTTCTTATATAAAAGTGATTTTATTAAAATTCTTTCAATTTTTTTATAAATAATTTGGTAAATACATTTTTACAGATTTTTTTCATTTACCAATGTTTCTAAAGGGATCTTCTTATCACATTCTGAGAAAGTCATATTTCTAAATTTTAACCATGAAAAAGGAATGTTCTTTTTACCTCATATTTCTTATATGGATTTACCCACCATAATTTCTTTGAACATTACAATTCATGTTTAAAATTTTACTCCTTAAAGAAAAAATTGTTAAAAGATATTTTTTAGGAAAATTATTTTCATAATAAGATGATATTTTCATTAAGAATTTTTTTTAAAAGATATTTTTATAATGTTACCAATCATCAATGACAAAAAATATTTATTTTAACCCACTGAGGGTTTGTTGTATTTATACCATCCTTAATATTCATTTGGATGTCTTATGTTTGATTTTATAAGTAGAGTATTCAAATTAAATTCCTTTATTCCTTTTACTCCCCTTTAAATATTCAGTTTCCTTTGATTATTGATCATTGAATTTCCCTTAATTGTCAATATAATCTATCTAGAATATGTTCTATCATAAACATTATACCATTTTTTATATAGTGTTTAATTTTAATGTTATTTTATAATTCGGTGAAATATTTATAAACTAGTATACTTTATTCAATATGAATATTTGATAAGGAAAAATATTTATTCTATATGCGAAATGATTTGGACAGGTAAGACACCTATTGGGGACCATTAAAGGTAATCCCTGTGAGTTTTCAAATTATTAATTAAAGTACCTAGATGCATCAATAGTCTCATAAAAAGAATTAATGGTATAAATTAGATGGCTTTCTACGCAAAATGTAAAATTGTCTTACCAAAGGTCATGAAGGTAATGCTTCTGTATACCTAGGAAACATGACATCCAATAATTAATAATTTCTTTCATATTAGTTTCGATTATTATTCATCTATGATATTTTAAGTTGACATATCTTTGGATTTATTTCATTTTCATTTCATTGATTAAATATAATGTTTTTCAGTTTCTAAATTTCCATATTTTTTTTCATTACCTAGTTATTTGAATGTCATGTGTGTTCGGTTATTTACCTTTATATGTTGACTATTATTATTTATTTATTATTGATTATGTTATATAATTCCTCAACTGAGCATTTGAGCTCACCGTTATTATGTTTTTATCCCCAAGATTCCACGAAGAGTGTCATGAAAGATATGAAAGGATTTACTAGATGGATTAGAGTTATCCTCGAAGTTATTTATTTATAAGGAAGAAGAAAAATTATGTTGTAATTTTTGTAGTCATTTGTAATACAATACTCATTTATGTATTTGGTTTACCATGACTACTACACTTATCAGTCATTCAAAGCTTGATTCCTTATAATTGTGACAATGTAATTAGTAATAGACACCGGCTTCAGGCAATCTGAGGTCTTGTATCTATAGTTGGTATCAACGAAATTTTAGTAGCAACCATGGGAACGAGATTTAGGAAAACACAGTTTAGATAACATAACCCTAAGACCTAATTTGTGGATAAGTATAAAAAAACATCCTAGAATTTTGATAAGTTAGAGATTATGTGGGTTTTTCTAGCTATAAATCCCATTCTTGATACAAAATGTGGATGTGGTTCGGGCATAGATGTACCGAGGAGTAATAAATCTGACAAGGTGTTTGGATCCAAACTCGGGAAAATATGGTACATTACAGTAGGCCTTACTATGCACCTAGTGTTACACTATTTGGTGATATGATTAGGCTAATACATGTCTTCTTTAACAAACAATTATGAATAATTTAAATAGATAATGATAACAAATAGCCAATGTTAAACCTAAGATGTTTTAGATTAAAAAATAAGGTGTCATAATTTGGATATCTTATAAATGATTATATACTTTTTTCACTAGGACTATTGTTCCTCACACTATTCTTTCTAGTTTTAGAAAATGGTTGGAACCCAAAAGATTCAAGTTAATATATTTTATATAGGAAAAGGTGGGGAAAATGAGAAACCAAATGATGTGTTGATTGGAGTGAAGGATATAATGTTTATGATGAATCATTTTTCCTAAAAAATGATTAACAATATATACCTTTACCAACACCCAAACACACCAAAGAAGAGAAGAATGTAGGTTTTTAAGAGCGTGAATGATGGATACCATAAATAAATTAAGGCTTGATTTACAATATATGAGAAGTGTAGAAGTATACATCCAATAAGGTGTCTCAATGGAAAATTAAATGATTTATGGGTGGGAAAGAATATCATAATGTAAAATATTGTTGAGGAAAAATGAATATTTTGATGGAAGGAAATGAATATCATCCTAATAAATATTTTACAGTTAATTTTCATAATTGTGGGGAAACTAGAAATTGCCCAAATAAATTCCCTCATATTGATGATAAACTCTATAATAAGGAAGGATCTATGTAGAAGTTTGTGGATGAAGTATTTATGTATTATGGATTTATTGAAAACCTTTATTAAAAGGATACTAAGTGATTATACTTATTCAAAGGATTTACATCATGTTTATTTAGAAAATTATATTAATATGGTTTTTAAAAAGGTAATATATAAGTTTGGTGACAACCAGTCATGTTCATCAAGTTTGTAGGTCTCAAACTCATGATTGAAGAACAATAAGGGTTTACGCCAACCATTAACCTATGCAATGTCTTGGAAAATTTTCCTTCTATTTAGTTAAACGATTTGATGAAAAAATGTTAATGATGAAATAGTAGTATAACTTTTATTGAATAGAGATTAATCTATTAACCATATTGGTTTTAGAAGATATTTTAAATAAGAAAATTAGACTTGTCACTCTTTTATAGGCCTTATGATCCTTTAAAAGTTTCTTTTAGTGATTTAGGAATAAAAAATACATTATTGCTAATTAATTTCCTAGTGTAAAGGGATGTATAATAATTTTATTGAAGGAAAAATAATTTAAAATTATTCGAATGAAATTGATAATTATCATGTAAGAATATTTACATTTATTCTTTGTCTGTAAAAAAATTATCCAACATTAGGAAACCGACATAGAAATAAAATTTTGTCCTAATACATTAATTTTTGTTGAATCAATGGTCTTTTAAATCATCTTAGACTTATGGATGTGAGGCCTTAAAATTTTTAGTCAACATTCAATTGTTTGTGATTTAGGACCTCAACCACTCTCAATAAATATTTATTCTTTTCCACTAAATATATATCTATACTTTTCACTGAGGTTCTCTAACATAGAGACCTAGATATATGTTATTCCGTGTGACCCATGTACTTACCATTGTCTCTTTTCTAGAGGATGGTATAAGAAACCTTCTCATGATGTGGGATTTCATTATAGGAAATATTAAAAAATCTTTTACAATGATCAGTTTCAAGTTTTGTGGACACAATTTAATTAATGTGGGATAATGTAACCCCCGAAAATTATAAATTAAGAAACTTTCATTTAAAAAGCGTGTATGAAAAAAAACACCAAGAACAAAAGGGAATATAATATCTAGATACCTTATAATATATTTACTAATTAAAATATATCCTATATATTTTAATACATAAAACACAGATTTAGTGTGTGTTACACACAAGATCGACCTTCTTCGATGGCCTGTGTTACAAGAAAGACCAAGTTTTAACGAACAATAACATATTATTAAAATATTATTATTTAATATAATAATATTTAAACTAGAAATTATGAATAGTTTTAAATAAATTATGAAAATATTATATATATATATATAATGAATTTATTGGTTACCAATTAATGAGAAATGAAAATAAGAATCAATTAGATATAAAATGAAATATTATTAATTTTATGCGTCTAAGAAAGTTTTATCATAATAAACATATTTAATTAAAATTAGTGAATGATTTTGATGAAATATATATTTTATATATACAACCAAATATTTTTTATTTTCATCAATTAGGTTTTATATTCATAAGATAAGAACAAACCCTACTTTACACTTAGAAACCAATAAATATAAAGGCAATTATACATCCTTTTAATGGAGAACAAATTTTAAATATAAATATTGACACTTTAATTAATTTAATATGTAAAAATTAATTTTATTTCTCGAATTGAAACATCAAAATTTTGTTAGGGTGAATTTTTTAAATTTTTATAAAACATTTCATTTTTAACGAATAGTAAGAAACACTAAATTTTATTTCAAAACTACCTTTTTATCTAATTTATTTATAAGGTTATATTATTATCTCAATGGGTTTTAAAGTTTATATTCATAATAGTTTTATCCATTTATAAAATTTATTTAATTTTAATAAATTTCAATTTTGAAATAGATTATAAAAACATGGAAAATTTTCAAACTGTTTTACTTAAAAACATTTATTGTCGTCCGAACTGAGGGGTAAATTTAATATTAATTTATGCCACCTATTTGATTTTAATATTTAAAAATCGATTCAATATTTGGAATAAAAATAATTTATAATTTCTAAAAATACCAACTTTTTTTAGAAAAAATATTAGTGGAATTGATTAAAACTAATTACAATGATTATGGTTAAATTAATATTAATAAAGTACTAAACCTTAACCTTAATTCCCAAAACAACCAATAAACTGGTCCAAGATATATTGGATGTCCATATATCAACCCTATACTCTATTGTGTCTAATGTTTCCCATTATTTAATCATCATTCCACATGAAAAACATGTTAGGAATTCCTTTGTAAAAATATTAGAAGAGTGTCACTCCTCCAATATGAAAGGGCACCATTTCTACCCATTCCCAACACACCATAAACCACTTATATTCATCTAAAATTTGATGAAATAGACTCCAAAAATTCAACCCATATAACTTTAATCCTCCATTTGGGCACACATATTTCCATGGAATCCCTCTAGCATACACGAAAAGGAGTTACCTGATATTTTAGGTTATTCTTTCCAACAATTACATTTCAGTTATTTACAACACCACCACATAAAATCTTATTCTTAAATGTTAATATAAGAAAAAATGTTTCATAAAAATATTGTAATGTCTTATTATTGAGGGTTTGACGAACAATAAAACACACTTTCATCTAATGGGTAACGAACATACTGTTTCTATGTAGGACAAATTACCACCTCACGAAACGATTATTGTTAATTTTTCATCTACCAACATTCATGGTTGACCATTATGATGGAAAATATATTTATATATGTTATTTATGTTATTTAGTTTTCATTTTTTAAATATGTAATCCTTTTATGACACATATATTTAATATTTTCTATTTTACATTAATACGATAACATCGTTTAAGGAAGTGTGGACTACTGCCCCCTCAAAGTGATATGATTCGCTCATACTTAACATGTAACATATTAAGGATAAATTTTAATAAAAATATATGAAATATATTACATAAATAGGGTACTAAAATACTAACATTCATGTATATTCATATCATTTATTTTTTATTCTTTTAAAATAAGATAAAGAAATAATGGTAGTTTTCATGCATACGTACGAACTACTGTCTCCATGAACATTGCAGTTCATTTCTTATATCCGAACATTATTGATTTTTATAAATATGTATATATTAAATATATATGATATTAACATCATGGTTTAAATTCTGTATATTATTAATCCATGATATATTTAACAATAACATCAAATAAAATGTTGAAACATACTTGAAAAACTATGAAAATGGGATCTGAAATATATAAAATAATGAAAGTTTATTAAAAAAATGGGTAATAAGATATTATTCGAAGATCATAATTGATATTATAAATATTTTTATTTTTTTTGATATGTTGGTAACATTTTCAAACCCCATATAAATATGTTTAACCTAATTTCACCCAAAAGTACACATAAAGTAAGGGATTTTTGTCTCACTTTTTTACTTAGGGGAGATAAATTTCATGTTCACCACTTAATTATTTTTTGGGTTGTATATAATACCAATTTCTATAAATCATATCAATAATTATATTTCCTTCATCGTATTTAAAACATTAATTTATTGTTATTCCTTCACGAGTATTATGATTTAAAATGTTTCAAAGTGGTATGGGACACTTTGGAATGTTTGATGATTATTTTCATCAACAATAACTTTAATGATTTCTCAATTGTATTTCCATTCCAAGAAATTTAATGACCATAGATTATTAAAAATTTCAATTTTATATCACCTAGTTATTCAATACTATTTTGTATTGTTAGTACCATTTTCCACTCTTTTCTACTAAAAGTGTTTTAGACATTATTTTTTATAAAAAACACATCTTTATTTCTCTCTTTAATTTGAGAACCTGTTTTATTTTAAAAACCATGTTTTATTAAAATATATTAACAAAATTAAAATTATTTAGTAAATAAATGTTTACTATTTTTTTCCAATTTTTTCAATAGAATCTTCTTGTTTCTATACAAGTAAGGCATTTTCTATATTTCAACCATGAAAAAAGAATGTTTTTTACCATACAAGACATATATGAATTTACCCACCATCATTTCCTCCAAGCTTCCACTTCATGTTTAAAAGGTTAACCTTTGAATACGATATTCTCAAAATTGATTTTCAAAGAAACGGGATTTGAAAAGCTTTTTCATAATAAAAGGATATTTTCTTAAAGAATAATTTTAAACGATGTTTTTATAATGTTTTCATTCATAAACCACAAAACCTTTTATTTTATGCCACTTCGTGTATATTGTATTAGTACTGTTATAAATCCTCATCTGGATGGTTTATGTTTTATTTGGACAAGGATAATATGCACATTCACTTCCTTGATTCTTTTTAGTCCCCATTAAATATTCCATTTCCAATGATTATTGAACATTGAAATTCCCCTAATTATCTAGATCATCTATCATGGATATGTAAATTTCCTAAAAAATATAAAAATTTTCATACAATGTATTCTATGATATTTATTTTATTATTTTGGGAAATATTGGTAAATCTTTATACGTTACTTATTATGGATATTTGATAACGAATCTTGTTTATTCGATTTAAGGAATGATTTGGAAAAGTAAGACATGGTTTGGAGACCGTTTAAGGTAAGCTCCATCAGTTGGGTAACGGTTAAAAAAACCCCCTTGATGAATTGATAGTCTCATCAGATGAATTAGTTGTGAAAATTAGGTGGGTTTTACCCAATATTCTAAAGTTTCTTTTGAAATGTCATGTCAGTAATGGTACAATGTACCTAAGAAATGTTGAATCCAATGATTATGAATTTCCTTTATATTAGTGTTAGTTATTATTCATCCATGAGATTTTGCATCAATATATCTATGGATAAATTTAATTGTTAGTTCATTTATTAAATGGAATGTGTTTTAGTTTTCAAGTATTCCATATTTGTTTTTCTTAATCTAGTTTTAGGAATGGAATATGTGTTTAGTCATTTACCATTCCATATTGACTATTTTCATTGATTCATTATTAATTATGCTACATTTTTACCATACAAAGAATTTGAGCTCACCCTTATAATGTTTCCTTCCCCATGAATCCAAGAAGTGTAATAAGAAAGATATGCAGGTATTTACCAGGTGTATTAGAGTTATCCCCTAAGTTATTTATTTATAAAGAACAAAAAAATTATGTTTTAATTAATATATTCATTTTTAATAGAAGACTCATTTAAGTATTTGGTTTACAAAAAATATTAAACTCATAGACCCTTCAGATATTGATTCCATGTAATCATGCTAATGTGATTAGTATCAAACACTGAATCTGGGCTATCTAGGGCTATGTCATGACAATAAATTAATTTTATAATCATCTATTTTTTTAATGGAAGAAGACGTTTCCCCTTTATAAACTATAAAATTTCCCTCCTTATGGTGGTAATATTATATAAGATATTTTATCCATTAAGTATTAAAGAAATTATTAGGATACCTCAAGTAAAGGATCATTCTCTATTTAATTGAGGGTCAATTATACATTTTATTCTATTTCCTAAATAATAACGAACCAATTTTCATTTATAGTATTATGTGTAAAAAATATGTGTTGCATGTTATTCCATTTGGAAAGGATCATATTTTTTTTTATTACTGAAATTATTCATTATTAATCCCAATTCATCAATTTTTACTTCAATTCTACTATCCACCCACCAACATTTGAAAATTGGCACATCAAATTCCATATAGACCAACACCCATATTTTTTTGATGATATAAGATTAATAAAGATTCATGTTATTTGGAACTCTATAATTGTACTCAATACGCACATCACTTCATAAACTATAGAAACTCCCCTTGTCATCATTATAATACACTCATAATGTTACTTTTTATAGGATGTATGACCATTAATTATTTATAATTTTTAAAATAATATAAGAAATATACTCATTTGGATAACCATAAAAATTCCCCATAGATGGATTATTATTTGTGGATAAAAATTTATAATTTTTTATGGATCCAAGTGATAAATTTTTAGTTATGTTTATTATATATATAAACTTCATAACATGATTTCAAACCCAATAGTTTTTTCAAAAAAACACTATGTCTGATAGATTATACAACACAGAGTACCAATCTTAAATGAACCATGAAATATAATTATTTAAATATAACCGTTATACCCTAGTTTTTTAAAGGAAGAGTATGACTAATATTAACCTAATTGTGAAGTATATATAAATTACCTACTCTATTCAAATATATTGATTAATGTTTAGGAAATAAACAACTTCAAAATTATGTTTTTTAAAAAATTATTTTAATTACTTTTTATGAGAAAATAATATAAATTATTTTTTATAAATTTATAAAATTGGGTTAAAAATGAAAATAATTTTTTAAACCATCATATAAAAACTATCATAGTGTTTAATGTTTATGTTTTTAAAAAAATATTAATTTTATTAATGAATAACAAAAAATACTGATTTTTGTTAGAAACAACATTTTGGTTTCCAGAATTTAATGAAATCCATTTTTTCAAAATGATTTCAAAATAATATTAGTTATATTATAATATTTAAAATCCAATTATAGACATTGGAATTAATTTTATTATTATATTTATTATAAAAACATTTTTATACAAAAAATGATTTTTTTTGTTTTGCGTTTTTATTTTAAATTAAATTGTGTCACTTATTTGTATATAATTCAATAAAATGGATTAAATAATTTTCATTAAGAGTTTAAAATATTTTAAATACTCTCCTTTCAATTTTGGTCAATATGAATACTACATATAATAAAATTTTATACCTCCGTAAAGGGTAAATAGGGTTAATCATTGGGAAGGAACAAGTGATCGGGTCATAAGTTTTCATCTTCATTCTTATGGGATAAAGTTAATTGAACCACTACCATTTTATTCTAAAATTGGACATGTTTAATGGAAACCTCTCCTTGAAAATGATAAATAAAACATTTAAATCAAAGAAAGATACTAAATATTTCTCTCTTTGTTTTAAAAATATATTATGTATCTACAAAAGAAAAAAATAATGTTATAAAAAAAATTAAATGTAATTTTTTTTAATAATTAAATTAACTTCATTATGATAGTTTATTTATAATTTTTAGTGACTATATAATTACCTTAAAATCTTGTAAAACACTAATACAATATTTATTCAACTAACATGATAACGAAATAAATGATATTAACAATATTAAAATTTTCAAAATTTGAGTTATTTATAGTGTTACAAGAATTTTTTACATGAATATGAAATAATATTGATGTTTGAATTAATTATATAAGATTAAAATTTGTCTTTATTTATTTCAAATCAAATTAAATGACTAGTGTCAAAATTTAAATTATTGGAAAGTTATTAAAATAATATTTTATAAAATTATTTAAAATTCATTAAAATATTGAAAATGAAAAAATGGGAGAATATATGGTGTATTATTTAATCTGTTTTACATTTATAATTAAATTTTTAACTTATATATAAAATTATAACCTTCTAAGAGTGAACAATATGTTCTCATGTTTAATGTTAAAATAGATTAACTAACTGGTTAAACCATAGGATAAGGTTTAAAACACAATAAAAAACATGTCCAATTTTTAAATTTTATGATGTTAAAACTCTATAATACCCATGGTTTTAAACTCTATTCATCTGGATTCATTTAAATTGAAAGTTCCTTTATTATAACTTAATCTTTAATGAAATTTCAAAAGTGCCCCACACCTCAATTAACAAAGGGCACATCCTCCTTCACTTATTTACACAAAATTGAGCCATATATCTCAATAAAAACCAGCCAATTTATATTATAAACATAATTTTACAACGTATATATGTTATGGTTATTTCTAGAGACCTAACATATTTCTCGTAAGGAGTTTTCTAATGGACTTATACTGAAGAAGAGGTAATCATCATCACTGAGTCCTGCAAGTATATTTCTTATTCTACTTACTATTTAAGTGTTTTAACCATAATAAAATAATAAATACAATATCATTAATATAATTATATTTTATTATGATTACTGTAAAAATATATTATATCACTTTTCCATTCTATGAAAAGGGAACACATCACTTGTGAGTATGTACTACTTAGTGTCTCCACGTAGCGATGTAATAAATTTTTCATTACCATAGAACATAAATGGTTATAATGATTTAAATATTGAATTTTTATGATATTAATGAAAAAATATTCTTTTTGACTTAAAATATAATATATTACTTCTTACCTCAAATCCTTTCCGATATGATAATGTCACACATGTGTACTTTTAGACAACAACCTCCACGAAGAGATGTTCTCAATTTTTCATTTAAGAATTAAATTAACATTAATAAGGGTAGATTTTATGAATAAATATTATGTATATGATATAATAACTATTATGTAAATGAGAATTATAATTTACCTTTCTTTTCTTCCCTCTTTTGGAAAATGAAAATGGAATTCATGTGTACATACAACCTACCATCTCCATAAACTCTGTAATTCATTTTTCTATGTATAACTTCTATGATTGAACTAGAATATGTTTATAATTAATATTAATTAAAATTATATAATGATTAAAATTATTTATATTATATAAACAAGATCAATTTTCCAGGGCCAAAACTACTGAACCAAAACATACATCAAAAACAAAGTAGTTATCTCACGTAACAGTGATTTTAATAAAGAATTATTTATAAATGGGTGATAAAATGTTGTATGTAAATAATATATGGTATGATATATATTATTATGGTTCTGTAATATATTAATAATATATTTATATTTATTGTGTTAGAGTTTCATACATGTAAAAAAGAAAAAAACATAAGTTGAGGGTTTCTCCTCTAAATTTAACTTATGTGAACCAATGCCATATTCACCACTTATTTATTTTTTTGTGGTGTTTATACTATCTATTTAATATATTATATCATGATTCTATATGTATTAATGATATTTAAAGTGTCATTTGAATATATTTATTTCATGGGACTTATAATTAAAAAGATACCCATGTGCATGGGTTTATTTAACAATCTCATAATAATTATAGATTATTTATGATTATGTCCCCATTAAGAAAATAATTTTATCATATAACAAATTTTTCTCAAAAAACCAAAATATTTTTTTAAAAATTGTCAAATTGATTTATTAATGAAATTTTTACCCTTCTTTTACTTTTTATGAAATATTCCAAATGGAGTCTTCTTTTTTTTCTTCTGAAAGTGTTAATTTTTTACAATTTTATAAAAGTATTAAAGAATGGTTTTCATTTAACTTATACAATATGAATGTATTTCCTTCCCCCCATGAATGATATTTTATATGAATATTCATTTACGTTTTTATAATGTTATTTTGAATGAAATTTTTTTCCTTATTATTTTTGAATTCATTAAATAAGTGATTTCAAAGTTTAAAGTGTATTTTTATCAAAGATATTTCGATATATATTTTTAAATTATTTTCATCTATGTAAAAATCCATTTTTTAATATTTTTTAATAATATTATTAACTTATGTTATCGTCCACGTATTTTTATGAATGTTTTATGATTTTTTAGGGGTAAAATATTGATATTTTTTTATATTAGTTCTTCCAATACAGATAGTTATTGATTTTTATGGTTAATGATTATGTTGTGTTATTTATTCACAGGATGAGGGAAATGCACTTATTAAGTGATATGTGTGAACAAGAAATATATATCCCCTTAATGCATTAAAAGGTATCATGATCCAAATTTGTTTTAGTATTTTTCTAAGGAATTACCCATCATTGTAAGATGTCTTGGTCTGAGTCCTTGTCATTATGTTTATGATGTCATAGAATGAGAAATTGAAAACAAATTTTAGATGTCCACCATTGTGAATTCCATAATTATAAACTCATTTATTGATTCTAATGTGATTATTTGAATATTTTTTATATCCATGGATAATTTTGATCTCATGTGATTATTTATATTGAATTAATTGATTATATTTTACTTCATGACATTTTATTCATGTCTTGTGTAGAATTTATTATACACATACACTTACTGAGTGTTTGAGCTCACCATATTTTATGTTTCTATTACCCAGGATAGAATGATTTCTTTTATGATTAATATGAATGGACATATTAATGGGTACATTTAGGGTTTCAAAGAAAATACAATGTTTTATAGTTATTTTTCTAATGTATATATGAAATTTATGTATGAATCTAGTTCAACAAGACTACTGAACTATTTTGTTTTGCAGTGTGTGATTGATTTTATTTTATTTCAATGTAATAATATAACCAAAAAACCTGGGATTTTATAGTCATGTGATTTAATTTTGTTATTGGAGTATGTTTAGTATAATTATTGGAATATAAATTTTAAAAAAATAGATTTGGGAACATAATGTTATGACTTACTTTTAGAAAATTTCCAAAGAAACCGTGTTTAGAAGATTACCTATGCATAAATGTTTCAATTTATGTTAAGTGTTTTTGTTGTTTTGGAATTATAAATTATGCTTCATAATTTTATGATATAATAGAGAGTATAAAATTATTTAGAGATATCACATAGTAGAAGGAATGTGAATCATATCAATAAACTTAATCTGTGTAGGGATTTCCCTCATATGTAAGTAAAGAATGATTAACTGGAGCTATAAAAATTATAATTATATTGGGGTAGCTGTATTAGGTTATGAGAAATACCCATTCCCCCATGGATAAAACTGTTAAACCACATGATAGTGTAATAATGATAGACTGCTTCATGTGTCATCATCCTTCATCATTCAATGGGACTACAAATCTATTTTTAGTTGGGAGCTAGAATGGTTTCTTATGGAATATATTTTTCTCTTTGGGAAGTAACAACATGGAGAAGTTTATCATGGATATTTATTATATATTATTTTATGAGGAATAATGGTGGTTATTAATACCAAATACTAAGGTTGAAGAGAAAATAGTGAACATGGAATGAGAGGATTTAAAGAAACTATTATTGGAAAAATATTTTTCCACACAATTAACATGAAAATATAGAAATGTAATTACAAAGTTTGAGATAGATGTAAGAGGATAATTTTTCTATGTTTTAATCTAACATTACATGGTTACAAAGACATGTTGAAAAGTAAAAATGTTATCCAAAGGGAAACAATTACAATTTCTTGGATGGGTTAAAGACAATCCTTTAATGGGAACTAATATCACAAACATTAAAATCATATGAGGATATAGTTTCATGTGTTATCATGATAGTGAACAATTTATACAAGACTTAGGGTTCAGAAGGAAAACTAGTTAACAAGAGGAAAAAAGAGAAAAAATAGATATGGGGAGGAATAGATAGAAGGATTTACCTACATTCTATAATTGTAGAAATAAATACCATGTTGTTTGTTTAAATGGAATGAGATTTTTCTTCAAGTGTGAAGATAAAGGAAATATGGATTGTGAATGAAATGATGAGAAAGAAACCTATAGATTTAAAAGTTTAAACTATAAAGATATGGGAAACTATGTAAATGAGTGGCCCATGCATCAAAGGAATATACCTTAAAAGAAGATATGGGATAAAGGGGAAGATTATTATATTACTATAAAAAAGTAAAATTATTAATTTTATTTCTCATTTGTATTTGATAATTATGTTGTATAATTATTTTTATCAATTATATTATGGTTATAATAGTCATGAAAATTTAATGAATTAATCTGAATGAGTCTTTGTTGAAGGATCATAAATCATATATTTGATGGTACTGATAACCAAGAAAAGTTATATTTTTCGATAACATATTAATAAGGGAAAGATAACACTTAAAATGTTCATGATGTTGTGTTAAGAATATTTAACTTGGATAAAGAGAAGATTGACATTAATGAAGAAAATGAGAAATTAACGATGACCATGACAATCATTTTTGATTTTATGAAAAATAAATTCATGATGGAGTTTACTGAATTTTTGGATTTATATTTGATTACGTGATAATATATTTAGGGAATAAGGAGAGAGGTAATTCTTGCAAGCCTTCACGTTTTCATTAAGGTATTATGGTGATTTATGTTATTACTATGTTTTTGGAGAATATATAATCAAGGTATTTTCTTGTGATATTAACATATAATTTATGGTGGATTAAGAATAATTTGATTATGAAAATTTATTAATCATATTTTTTGGAATTTTAAATTTATTAATACTCATTTTTGAGGTTCCATAAGGATACCTACTTATGGAATGGATAAAGTTGAACTTTAGGTATTATAATTTGAGGTTAAATTATGTTTTATCCTAATAAATAACATGTGCTAACAATTTTATTTTTGATTAATATTTAGAGTATTGGGAATTTCTTTATGGATCTTATAAATCATTATTATTTCGACATCTATGAAAATGATTCATCTCGAATATCCATTTCCTTGTGTAAGATATTAAATTGAAATAGATCAAAGAATAACCAAAAGATGAGACTATGTGATGAAATAGAATGAAATAATGTAAGTTTATTTTCATTATTTCTTTATCTGGGTTGTAAAATAATCCCTTGACTATAGGAAAATTTCCTTGAAATGAAAAGGTTATATATTTACTTTACTTACCTAGAAATAAATTCGCTCTTAACGCATCACAGATTTATAGTTTTTGATGCTTAAATTTATCATGACCATTTTCAATATAACCCTTTATTAGTTCTTAGGAATAAATATTCTCTTCCATTCCCATATTTTAACTTCCCACTAATTTTCTCATATTTATAATCCTAGTTGTCTTTTGACCTTCATACATCCCCTTCCCTCTTTTTAAGAGGATATTTTATTAAACCATTTTACGATGTGTGTTTTCCATAAAAAAGATTTTCAAATGAAAAACCTTTTTTATGGATGAATAGTTCAAATTGATAAGATGCAATTTATTTAAGGGAGGATAATGTTAAAACTTTATTTAAAAAATAATTGTCTGATAACATATAAAATAAGAATCATCGAGCTTAAACGAACCACAGAATATTATTTTCTAAATATAACCATTATAACCTAATTGTTGAAATGGTATGTATGAATATTTTAAACTAAAAAATAAATTACATATAAATTCTATATTCTATTCAAAATTATTGATTAATTTTTAGGAAATAATAATTCAATTTTTAGTAGTCATTTTATACTTCAAAAATATGTTTTCAGGAAAAATAATTTTTATTGATTTTTCTGAGAAAATAACATAAAAATAATTAAACATTATAGAAATAGTATTTTATAATATTAAATTAATCATTTAAATCATCATATCAAAATTATTTTATGTTGAAATTTACAAGTTTTTTTAGAAAAAAATGATTTTTTAATTTGAATAGTGAAATTTCTGATTTTTATTGAAAATTGTATATTTTTTCAAGAATTTAAAATTTTTAATTTCATTATAAAATAATTTAAAAAATTAAATTTATTATATTAGATTATTAAAAATTCAGTTATACTATTTTTAATGAATTTTATACATGAATTAAGAAGTAAAAACTTTTTTATACATAAAAGGCATTTTTTAGAAAAACTCTTTTTTGTTGCATTTCTTGTATTTATTTTAAATTAAGTTCATTAAATAATTGGTAATTAATTTAAATAAATTGATTCTATATTTTTATTCATGTAGTTTGAATTTCTTAAATATAACCCTTTTATTTTTAGCCAACATGAATATTAAATGTGGTGGAATTTATCACCTCGGTAAATCATAAATCGAGTTAATCAAGGTTGAAATGCTGTAATAGGGTCATATGTTTTCATTATTATTAATTTTGGATGAATTTAATTCTCAAATTATAAAATTTGGATCTATTTGGACATTTTTAATTGAAACATGTCCTTGAAAATAGCCAATATATAATTTAAATCAAAGAAAATTACAAAATTTCACTGTCTCAGTTTTAAATAAATATTATCTCTCTACAAAGAAATAAAATAAAGATAAAAATTAATATAATTTAAAATTTAATTAATAATAAAATTATATTCATGATTATAATTTATCTATATTTTTTAAGGATTATATATTTACCTTATATTCTTGTATGACACTAATACAAATTGTATTCAATTAAAAGAAAAATGAAACAAATAATATTAATAATATTTAAAGTTACATAATTTGATGTATATATAGTTTTAAAATAATTTTTTAGATGAATAAAAATTATTAGTAATTTTAAATTAATTTTATTCTAAATAATACTTTTTATTTTTTTTATGTCTAATTAACTAAAGTATCAAAATTGAAATTAATGGTAATTTATCAAAATAATATTTTATTAAATTATATAAAAATTATGAAAAACTATAAAAATTAAAACGGGGGGATTTCTTTGTATCAAATATCATTTAGTTTCCATTTATGATTCAAAAATTTCTTTTTATGTTAAATTATAACCTTTTAGGAGTGGAAAATATGTTACCACAGTTAATGTTAAATAGGGAAACTAGTGGTTTAAACTAAATGTTAAGGATTCAAACACCCTAAAATCCTATAAGTTTTTTGATAATATTTAAACCATACAATACCCTATGTTTGGAAACCTATCCATTTTCATGCATTTGGATGGATAATTACTTTATTGTAATGTAATCTTTTAAGAAATTTCAAAAGTACCCCTCACCTCAATTATAAAAGGCACCTCCCCTTCCACTTAATTACACCACTATGAGCCATAGGTATTACAAAAACCCAATACATTACTAATATAAAAATTATTATAGAAGTTATTTATGTTTTTTTGTTTTAAAATAACTACTCTTGGTCCCTTGAGAAGAGATATAATGGATTTCTACCAAAGAAGAGGGAATCATATTTATTATGTCCTTCAAGTTCATTTCTACTTCTACATCATATTAAAGTGATTTACCATTCATAATATGATAAATCCAATATAATTAATTTACCTACATTTAATTATTCTTATTTTAAACCCATATTACATCTATTTTTTGACCTAGGAAAAGAAAAATCATCACTCATATGTATGTATGGCTTACCGTCTGCATGTAGCGATGTAATTATTTTTTGATCAACCACACACTTGGAAAGTTATTAAAATGTAACTAATAAATTTATATGATATTTATAACATTAATATCCTTGTATAAGTAAAATATCATATATACCTTCATACCTTCCAATCCTTTGGAAACCTATAACTCCACTCATGTGTATGGTTGGACGACCACATCAACGAAGCGAAGTCATCCATTTTTCATTTAAGATTAAAAAGGATGGTAATATGTAACACCCCAAACCCAGAATCCAAGAGCCGGTCCATTATTTTAATACATTGGTATGAATACAAGGAATCAATTCCCACATGACTGATTAGTTTAGTAGTCTTGGAAACAAGATACATACTTAAGTTCAACATTAAAACATGAAAAGAAAAACAACACTAATTTATTATATTAGAAACGTCCAAGCTTCCAAGATTATTCCTGAAAGTCACTCATAAATAACTTCTTTATATCTTGGGAAAATGAAACATGAGAAAGGGGTGAGCTAAGATGCTCAGTAAGCCTAATAAATACAGTGGATGATATCATAAACATTAGGCATGGTGATTAATTGAAAACACATGCCTTAACAAATAATAAACATGAGCACTTTATGGAAGGAATATGAGCTGAGTAACTGATGCCATAATAAAATATAGTCATGGGTGTTATCATAGTTTAATAATCACACGAAATATCAATAGGTAATCTCATATTTATGGAATGCATAATTCTGGACATTTTGAATGATTTTGTCAAGGCCTCAACCAAGACGTCTAAAAATGATTAACACCTCAGCCGAAACCATATATCAATAATTGGGAAAGGCCTCAGCCAATTCCATGTCTAGTTGTCTCATAATACATACTGATGCATCGAATAGCTATAGATGGCTCCACCCATCACTTACTAAGTCCAACGCATTCCTCATATGAAATGGGTGAAACATAATCTAGACATTCGTACTAAAACAAGTATATGAAATGTCAATAATTTAACCACAACCCACAAATGGTATTAAAATATAACATCCATAGTCATAAATAACTCATTAAATACAATATGGAATATTGTATTATAATAAATTAACCTCATTCTAGAATAATGAAGTATATTGATCTAGATGAAAATAATCATCCAAACAAATTGAGAGAAATATCCTCTTTTTTCCTGAAAACATTTAAAAGTATCACTATTAATCAAGAAGTTATTTAAAATAGATTTTTGAATCAAAGTTTTCCATAACAAATTGAAAAATTTAAAAGGAATTTTAATTTTAAAACATTAATGTCCATGAAAATAAATCCTTAAAACCATTTTTAGACCATGGACATTAATGAGAAATATTTCGAAGAATAAATCTCTAAAACATTTAAAATGGTATTTTAGTTAGAGTTCTTAACCAAATGGGAGAGGCTGGAATTCAAATAATTGAGATAATAAATACTTTATAATATCATTAGAATAATGTATTTCATGATATACTATGTCAAAATACATTATGTACACCATATAATAGTGAATTGGTGCATAACAACAAAGAAGTGTCAATGGAAAGTAAATTGAGATAAACTCCCTTATAAAAACTGTATCCTTAGGTTAATGACAAATCAATGACATAATTATGTGTAAAAAATATAAATACACTCCATTTTATGGGATTTTTAGTGTAAATAAATAAGAGGGAATTCTCACATATTCTTGTAAAAACAACACCAATGACTTGGATGTTTAACTCAATGAATGGAAATTGAGTTTAGATTACTCTTATCAAGTTTATATCAATGAATTGAGAAATTATCAATGGATTGAATATGTGTATCAAGAGTATATACACACAAATGGGAGTGAAAATTACTACATAAATAATAAATAGTGATTCTCCACATAATCCTGGAGTAAAATAATCAATGAAGTATGTGTAAACCTGAATGAGTGGAAAATGAAATTTCAAATTCCCTTATCAATTTGGTAACTTACGAAACATACACCCCATGAAAGATAAAACTTAAAATGAATATTCAAATATGAATAAATTAAATTATATTACATAAATAATACATTCATTGGGTAGTACATACACTACACAAAAAGAAATAGTGGAAATATGGCCTGAATCTCCCTGGAAAAGAAAGTGAGATGAAAACCCTCACTTCGTTGTAATCAATCGAGTCATATGACCAAAAGTTAATAACAACCAAATGAATCACATAATAACATGAATATAAATAGAATAATTATAATATATATATCAAATTTCAATACCCAGTACACCATATTTAATAAATAAGTGGCGAACAATGGGAATCTCACAGGATTAAAAGTGAGATAAGAAACCCCTTACCTCAAGTCTGACTTCTATTGTATGTTACTTGTTCTTCCTGAATAATAAAATTAACTTAATTTCTAATTGATTAGGAATATTTTTAATTTTTATTATTCCATTTATATCACTTATTACCTTGCTATAATAATAAGTTAATTATTTGAGTTCATATTGGATATTTTATCAATGTTCTGAACTTGAGTCAAAAATCAACTTGTTATAATTACAATTTTTCTATGTGGTCGAAATCTCATTATCTCCAGAATTATATTCATGATTTAGATATCATATATATATTATATATCTCGTATATATATGTATTTATAACAGTATATAACATTTGGATATAAGAAATGAAATGCACCGTTCATAGAGACGGTAAGTCGTAAGTATCCATGAACGTTACTTTCATTTCTATTTTATATTTTAATGGAATTAAAACATAATTATACATAGGTATATTATAAATATAGTATAATATAATATATAATATCATTAAATTAATACATTATACATCAAAAAAAAGACATTAATGAGTCATATCACTTCGAGGGCGTTGTAGTCCGCACTCCCTCAAATGAAATTATCGTGTTTTACCCATAATTGAAACCATAAGGGTATATTATAAATAGAAAATACAGAAGAAAAAATAAGACATAAACATAATATATATCATATATATAAATACAGTTCAATATTAATGGCCACCATGAGAGGTAGTAGGAGATAATCTAACCATCATCGTTTCGTGAGGCGTAGTTTTCCAACCACAGAAACATTATGTTCTTCATCCATTAGATGTAGGTGTCTGTAAGTGTAGTTCTAATCCTTCTCATAAAAACATCCTACTATTTTGAGGATATTGTTTTTGTTATGAAATAAAGGAATAGTAACAGTTTAGGGGTGTTGGAGAAGTAAAATAAAACCAAATAAAACAAAAGAATTTAAGAGAAACTATTACCTTTAATTTGGGTAACTTTCATTGGTTTGATCAAAACGAGCTTCTTGAAGTGACTTTTGCCTAAGGTAAGGCTTCTAGGTGTAAGAGAGGGATCTTAAGAGATTATTTGGGCATTTTTAGGATGAGACAAAGGGTTTTAGAGGTGTGTGGAATGTGTTATAAGTGGTGTCTTTTTATAAGGGGGGGGAGGGGATCTTTAGGAAAGTGTGAAAATATTATTGTATTATATAGTGATATTAGGTTTCTAAAGGTCCAAAACTAATTAAAGTCGAATCTAAGTTGACTCATGGTCAAAATAAAATCATACAATAAGAATTGGACTGGTTTTGATATTGTTTTAATATTATTAATCTTATTTATTTAAATAATTTATTAATTAGGTAAATACTACATCATTATTGTGTCATAGATAATTTAATTTATATGATGTCTAAAAATTATAGAAAAAATACCATAATTTATGAAATCATTTTAGAATTAAAATTGATATTTATAGTTGTAAATATGACTTATATAACCCCATATAAAAAATTGATTTACTAAAAGATATTTGTTTATGTCATTTTTACCTTTACTTTAAGTTAATTAAAATAAAGTGTCATTATCATTTATAAGTGGCTCGATGGGGTCCAAAAATCTACCCATAGATACCCATGGTCGTCCATTACTCATCAAATAAGTTTAGGACAAGTTTTAAGGTAATTTTTATTATTATAATATTCATTTTACCTTGAATTACCCTATTTACCTTTAACCGCGGTAAATAAAAGTCAAAAGTTACTATTCACCAGAAATTATTTTCATCTTATTGAACCCCATTTTAATGATAATAACAACCATTTATCTCATATTTTTTAAATTAAAATCACATAAGCGGTACAATTTAATTTAAATGAAAAAGTCAGATTTTTAACTACTATGTAGTGGTTTCTCTATTCATCAAAAATTGAAGTTTTTCAAAAAAATACAAAAAATTCAGCCTAAGCTATATTTGATATTCCGAATTAAAAAAAGATGTCTATTTTAAAAAATTAAAAACATAGAAGATGTATTAATTAATTTAAAATTAATTCTCGTTGTCAAAAAAATTGCGAGTTTTTAAGAAACAATAACAATCATAAGATTAACACTTGTTTATGTATAATTTCAAAGTGAATTTTATTCCAATGAACAACATTGGATTACAGGGTAATAATATAAACTAATTACACTTAAAAAATAATTTTAAATATAATATATCATTATAAATAAATTATATTAAAAGGCAGTTTTTAATTAAAATACAGTATTTCTCACTATTTATTAAAAATGAATATTACTAGAAAAATAACAAAATTTCATACGAAGTAAATTTCGATGTCCCGATTTTAAAGAATAATTTTATTTTGCCAAATTTAATATGTAAAGGAGTCAAATATTTGATTTAAAAAGGGTTATCCATTAAAATGGGTTAAAATTGATTTTTTTTTAAAAACTCACTTTTTATCAAAAAAATTGAATTTGTTCTTATAATATTTATATGAAACACATAATACATAAGTTAAAATTATATGGAGTATATAAAATTAAAAATCCAGTTATTACTATTCATAACCGCTTTCGAACGGCTGGTTCGGTATATCGTGGTGTGCTCGAACTCAATGTAGTGTGTAGCGCAATCTATTGAATTTAAAGAAAATAACTTACTATAAAATCTTGGGGTGTTACATAATAAGGACGTATTTAATGAATATATATGATTTATAAGATATAATAATTATTATATAAATGACATTTATTATTCAACATTATTTCATTCCAAACGTCGACAAATGAAACCAATGTTCATGTGTACGAATGACCTACCGTCTCCCGGAAGGGTGTAATTGCTTTTTATATCTATAACTTTTAATGAAAACACTTAATACACACACATATATATAATGAATATAAATTAAATTTAATTATTATTTATTTATTTTAAAATTTTATATCCATGATCAAAGTACCAGGCATAAAACTACCAAACAAAAATATACAAGGAAAACGAAGTGGTTATCACCCTGAATTGTGATTTTAATAAAGAAATATAAAAAAATCGGTGATAAAATGATATAAATACATAATATAAGATATTTTATAAATTATTTTGGTTTTTTATTATAATTATAATAAATATATATTTATTATGAAGCAGTTTCATAACGAAATTAATCAAATTAGACATAAGGTAAATGTTTCTCATCTTAGATATACTTATGTGAGATATATTCCATATTCACTACTTATTTTTTGTGGTATATATAATAACCCTTTAATATATTATATCATTAATGTATTTTTATTCATATCATTTAATTATTAGTTTTACATTAAATCTTTCAAGGGATTAAAATTCCAATGATACCTAAGTGGTAAGGGTTTCTTTCACAATCTCACCTTTATTCAAGATTATTTTTATTTATGTCCCCATTGGGGGAAAATTTTTCTTCTATATCCATAATTTAAAATAAAAAAAAATAATCATTCTATAAGTGAAATATTAAACATATTTTTTCAATGTTCTACTGTTTACAAAATTATTTGAAAGGAATATTTTTCTCATTTCCCGAATGATGTACTTTTGACTGTTTTATAAAAGTGTGCTAAAAGTGTATTTTAACTTATATGGAATGAATGAAATTTCCATAGAAATTGAATAATAATTTATTTTAAGTGTAAATTTAAATATGACAATGATCATTTTTAATAAACTTTTTCCTTTCATATTTTTGATGTCTTTAAATAAGTGATTTTAATGTGAAATGGGTATATTCCTGAAATATTATCCAAAGATATTTTTAAAGTTTCTTTATCTATCAAAACATACATTATTGAATCTTATGAATTTTTGAGATTAATACCTAATTTTACCATTCACTAAATTTTTATGGGTGACTTAACATCTAATTGACTAGGGAAAGAATTGATATTCCATAATCTAATTCATTATATATGGATAATTATTAATTTATAAGGAAGTATATTATGTTATAGAATTTATTCACAGGATGAATGCATTAGACTTATAAGTTGATTTATGAGTCCCAACATTATATTTCTCCATGATGAACCAATATGTCTCATGTTAGTAACTAGTTTGGGTTTTTGGTCGAGGCCTTATACATTAATATAGGATTTATTGGCACAATGTCTTGATCGTTTGCTTAACATGTCTTGGCATGAGGGCTCGACAATTTGTTTTAGATATAAAAATTTGAGTATTTCATATTATTAACTCATTTATTCATTTTTATGAGATTATTTTAATAGATTTCATATCCATGGATATGTTTTAGCTCATATAATGATTTATGTGACATTATTTTTTATCATTTATTTCATACCATATTATTAATTCCTCATTTAGGTTCCTCTATACGCATACCCTTACTGAGAAACTAATATAACCCCTTTCTTGTTTCTATTTTCCCTAGGGTGCCAAGAATTTTTTTGGGATAAATATGCATGGATTTACTAAAGGGTAGAGTGATGTTCTCAATGATAATATTATGTTGTATTTTTATTTTTCAAATTAACTTTAAAATTCAAGTATATATCTAGTTCACCAAGACTACTAAACTATTTTTTTCATTTAGTATGGTATTTATTGTTTCTATTGACAGTGTATTAAATTATCCTTTGTCTCTAGGATACTATTTTTTTTATATTTACAATGGTGAATTTAATTTCGTCTAAATTTTTAATGTGTTTAAACACATTCCACAACCTCTACAATATTGTACCAATGTATAGATGATCTTGCTCCTAATGATTAATGGATAATATAACAACATATATTTTAAAATATTATTTATCTTTAATTCCCCCATCATGATGATATTTTTGAAGCCTAATGATATACATATTTGATATGTATTAAATACAGAATTCGAAGGATTCTTCCAAAATATACTACTTCATAGTGCAATATTTTTGTTGGATTTTATTTCTAACATACCATTTATATATATATTTATCGAAATCAATAGGATAAGACCACTTAAAATGTATTTAATCACAAAATCATATATCCTTTATCAAATTAACCATCAAGTAAACCATAATATCAGATAATTATATTGGGAATATTATCTCCAGTTTATATAAATTAATAAATATCAATTTTTCTATTTTTGGAAACTTCCCTGGGTAAGAACTATTATGGGGTATTGATTTGAATAATAAACATATATTAGTCATTGTAACTACCATAAATTGTAATGTGATGACATTTTATTTAATAGAATTTATGACACACACCACCAAGCACGATAGAGAATATAATATTCGGAGACTTTACAATAAATTTAATATTTTATATAAATTAAATCTATGATATAACATGAAATTAATGTGATACTGAGTTAGAATTAATCGCATTCAAGAAATAGTTTCTTCAATGGCTTGTGTTACATACAAGATTGAGTCTTATTGGACCACAATAAATTATTAAAATATTATTATTTAAAATAATCAGAAATAACTCGGCCAATAAATTAGAGATTATGAATAATACTAACTAACATAGAAAAATATATATATTATATAACCAATAAAATATATTAAAATTCACCCAACATATTTTATAGTCATAAGATAAGAATTAACCCAATATTAAGCACAAAAACCTATATTTTTTAAAAGGTACTTTGCGGCCTTATAATGGAAAACCTATTTTAATTAAGATTTTTGGAAATATAATAACTTTTTTCTTCTAAAATTAAATTCATTTTCCTCATTAAAACTTCAATATTATTTTATGGTGTATTTTTTTGTATTTTTTGAGAATTTTCATGTTTTGATGAATAGTGAAAATATTGAATTTCAATTCAAAGCGGCTTCTTCGCCGAATTTATTTTGAGGATAAAATTATATTTTTAATGGTTTTAATGATTAATTAGTTCAATTTTAAATATATTAATCCAATTTAGTACATTATAATGAATTTTAATTTTAAATTTCATATAAAACATCTCAAACATTTGAATATTTTTACTTTAAAAACCTTCCTTGTCATTCCGTCTGTGAGATTATATTTAAATTTCTTTTCTTTCAATTATATGATTTTAAACTGAAAAAATGGATCTATATTAAAAAACATAATAATTTATAATTTATAATAATTTCAACCTATTTTTTGACCAAAAATATTTTTGAAAGTATTTAAAATTAATTATAGCAATTAAGAGAAAACTTTTCATAATAGGAGACTAAACCGTGAACATAAGAGTCAAAATGACATAGAGACTTCTCAAAAAACCAATAGATATTAATATTTATACCCTATACTAAAAAATTTCAATTTTGTTTCTTATTTGATCTATATGAAATGGGGAAAACATGGGTGGAATTTCCTTTTAAAAAATTTACAAGAATGTTGCTCCTCTACTATAAAAAGGCACTCACCCCTCGAAATTATTCACATTCCAATATATATTGTGAATTAGAACAAGTTGAATTTATAATTTCCTTTATATTTCAATTAGTTTCAATCCATAAATGTAAAATAACATGTTAAAGGTTTTTTACAATTAACATAACAAATTATACAGTATAAACTTATCGAAATTTCAGAATAACCTCTCTATAATCAAGAAAATTTGTTTCAAAATAAAAATTATAAAAAAGCACGTAATTATAAATTAAAAAACATAATTAATGACCACAAAATAATATAAAAAATAAAATCAATGATTTTTCAAGATATAATAATGTTTTAGGGGAAATATATACATGATTTCAAGTAAACAAAAAGTTCTGAAATGCCAAACTTTTGAACAATTTATGACCCAATGTCACTACCATTCCTCAACATTATACCAAAACAAAATGCATCTAGTGTAAATTATTCCATTATAATAAAAAAATTATTCTAAAATAACCATAATACTTTTATATGTGCATAATTATAAAATTTTTAATTTGTATCTTCCCCACACCTCATGCATGAACTTTATTTCATATTATTTTGAAAATATATTTCTACTGATGTAGAACTATTTTATCCACTAATTAAACTATGTGACATGTGTAAAATTAAATTTTAATTTCTTAATAAAAACATTTCTATTTAATATATTTCGTTTTTTGGAATAAAACTACAATTTAAACCAAAAAAGATAAAGAAACATTCATTAAAATTTTATTTTCATTAATTTTATATTAAAAAATACATAAAATGTTTTTTAAACATTATTAAAATAGTAAGTTGAATACATGATATATAATAACAATAAATTATATATAAAATATATATGGAACAAAAATATAATAGAAAGTAGTAATTACATCATGAGAGTGGAAAGAAAATCCATAATAACTACACAAAGTACAATAATATAGAAATAAAAATATATAACATCATGGGGGATACCTTATGGAAAATAATATTTGGGGTACAGATGGGTAGAAACCTAACTTGTTAGGAAACCCCCTAGCCTATTGGAATGGCTATAAAAAACATTATGTGGAAGTGGTGGAACCATATATATTATTTAACATTTAGGGCCACACACTCGACTAGTGGTAAGGACCTCTTCCATTATATGTTTTCTTTTCCATGTTCATAGGTTATTGTGACAATCCAAGTGGTGGTGAGTAAATAGCTCTAAAATTGAGTCAAATAAAATTTAAAAAGATAAAAACACCACATTCAACATATTTTCCATAAATCCCTTTCATAATGTGCTAACAAGTCATCGATTCCTTTAAAAAAAATAAAATCATGGAATTCATTTCTGAAACCAGAAATTGTTCAATGATTTTAAGGAAATTATTTTCAATTGAAACCCAAGCCAATTCCATCCTAAACACGTTGAAAATACATTATAGAGAAACCAAACACTTTTTAAAAACCTACATTCAACTCTAATATTAAAATAAAATCGTATAAGCATCCAAAGAAAATCTCATGTAACTCAAAAATCATAAATAATCATTTATTAATATAAACACCATTTTTTTAAAGATAGATATTTCAATATATTTTATAAAATAAAACATAAAAATGGTTTAAAAGATAAATTTATATTTCTAACATGGCATTTAGTCAAATACAAAAGAAGCCTGACATTAAATAAAATAAATTGATACCCTAAATTAATAGGGAAATATATTTATCTTTCCATGAAATCCAAATAAAATAATATTCTTTTATTTATTTATATTAAATATATATTCTAATGGTCTTAAAAAATTATAAAATCATTTTATAAATACAAACAATAAAGGTTCTCAATATAGAGAGTTTTGATGTCAAAACCTGCCTTAATCAAAGTGTGGATGAAGTTAATCCATTTAATACGAGGAGAGGAAGACCTAAAAAATAATCTTTACAATTTAACATGAATAATAAAAATGGATTCGGTTCAATCCTCCAAATAGGGTTTGGAAAATAATGAACTGAGTGGAAGAAAATGATATGTGATAGAAATGATATGAGAAGTAGAGAACAAATAAAGCACTAACCTTGAATAATATGGATTTAAAATTTTTACTATATGGTAGGTGAGAAAGATGAATAAATTTTTTTACATAAATGAGGAGATGAATAATATAGATTTAAAATTATAAGAAAAGTGGGGAATCCACATAGTTGGGTTGAATGATATACTAAACTATCAGCCAAACATGAAACCCTAGACATAATTACATAGAGATATATAATATTTGGTTTCATAGTTTGAAAAACCATGTGGAAATCATTATCAATAGATATACTAAATAATATAGGTCCCTCAAATAATTTCAACATTAGAAGTACCAAAAATTCACCAAATCATACACCCTACACTAAAACTCCAAATTTTGAAATTTTCATATAGATTTAATCTGAAACAAATGAAGAAAACTATAAATAAATAAATATAAAAAATAAAAAATAAAGTGAAGATTTTGTTTCAAAAATTCACCACAGTATAGAACATTATTCCCCCAAAAATGCAGTGAGTTAGTGTAGGGAATTGTAATGCCTCGACCCGAAAATCCCATATTCAGTGCATTATTTTAATAAATTGGCATTATTACAAGGAATTAAGTCCCAGAAGAACAATCCATTTAGTAGCCTTCGAAAATATATTACATACATGAATGTTTAATTAAACATTAGAAAATAAAACACAACATAAATTTTCCTTTGAGAACTCCATTAATCCCATAGCTTAACCCTTCTTATTACTCATAATATACTTCTCGGAATATTGGGAAAATAAAACATAAGAAAGGGGTGAGTTCAAACGCTCAGTAAGGATAACAATATAGGAAAAGCTTTCAAAAAAAAGCATAAACATTTAAGGCAATGTATAAAACTAAAACAAAAGCCTTTTAAACTTAAACTTTAGTATATTATGGAATATATAAATCAAAGAATTCCATTAACTAATTCACATGGATTTTCTACTAGTCGAATAATCACATGTAATATCAATAGATGATTTCATAATGATGGAATTCATAATGCTAGACATCATAACCAAATAGTCAAAGCCTCGTGCCAAGACTAAAAATAGGAATTTGGCAAGGCCTTGTGCCAAGACACTAGTTTGTCTCATGAAACCTACCAATGCATCGAGGAGCTATAGAGGGCTCCACCCATCACTTATTAATTCCAATTCATTCATCATATGAATGTTTGAAACATAACAAAAACATTCGTATTAAAAATAGCGTATGAAATGTTAATACTTTAACCATATACAAAAAATGGTATAAAAATAACACATCCACAATAAAACATATCGCAAAACCTTAAATACAATATGAAAGATTTGTATCGTAATGAATCAACATCAAACAAGTGTAAAATCCGTCAAATGTCGTTTACATAGATGAAATCAATAGTATTTGAGAGAAATATCTCGTTATTTTTTTAAATCATTAAAAAGTTACATAATTTAAAAAGTAATAAATTTAAATTCATTTTTTAATCAAAGTGTCCCATACCACTTTGAAACTTTGAATGGAATTATCATTTTAAAATAATGAAGTCCATATAACTAAATCCTTAAAATCATTTTGAAAACATGAAAATTAATTAAAAATATTTAGAAAAATAAATATCTAAAACATTTAAATTGATGATATAGTTAAATATACCCTTCTATAAAACCTTAAAATATTCATTTTGATTTTTTTAGGAAATATGGACATTGATGGTAAATATGTCCTGGTAAATACTTACTCATAAACAATATCTGATAATAATAAGATTGAGGAATTAACCCTTACCTTGTACTTTTCCTTGGTCGAGGGTATTTTATCCTGCTGTATAATAGTTAAATCAGTTTTATTAAATTATATAAGAACCACATGCATAAATATGATATCATATATGATCTTCTAATATTGTTTTGTAAATAATATTTTTGTTGTATCATCGTTTCGGGTGTTAACTGATTCATTTTCCTTTATATGCTTGGTTATGTAAGACATGTTTGTTATGGAAAGGATTTATTTGATTCATATCCAGACTGATATTAAATTTTTAAAACATATTTTTAATCATAAAATAAAAATTATTCTTTGATGATTACGATGGGGAATGAATCTCATCACGTTCGTGGAGACGGTAATCCGTACGTACTCACGAGGAACAATATCATTATATTCATGGTGAAATTGTATGTAATTGGATGGTATATAATATATACATAATCATTAACATGTTGTATTTATTATTTATATCAGTTATAATCATTATTATACCCATCAAAATAATTAAGTGTTTGAATAACAAATTACACCACGACGTGGAGACGGTAAGTTGTACGTATGCACAAATGGCGAGTTTGTAATTTATAGGATAGAAAGAATAATGAACAAGTTTGTAACAAATTTATAATAACATCATAGTATGTAGGAGGTACTAGAGTTATTATTTTGGAATGGAAACAACAAAGAAAGAGAAAGTGGATGAAGAAAAATAACTTGAAAGAGGGTGGTGAAATTATTACCTCTTCTTCTGGTGTTACCTTTTTAGTTGATCAAAAGAGACACTTAAATTGGATTTATGATCAAATTAAAGACTCTAGGTTTATTTGACGGAATTTGGGAGGATATATGGGCAGGGTTTGGCTGAGACAAATAGCTTTGTAGGTGTGATTTTGAGAGAATGGGAAGTGTATTTTTATAAGAGGGGTGAGGGTCACATTAGGAAAAGATTAAAAGATTAATTTTTTATACAATCATATTCGGTTTATAATGGCTCCAAATGAATTACTTTTAATACTTAGGTAGTTATGGGTAGAAATCCTCTCAACCTATAGGTTTTAGAGATGTTTAGTTTTCCATTCTAACCTTATCTTTTAGATTTAACTCTTAGTTAAATAGTTTAACTTTTACCGTGTCTTCTTGTATTCTTACACTATATGGTTAATAAACTTACTAAAAACTTCCAAGAGAACCTCAAGTGGTTAATTAATGACATATATAATATTATTTAATCCCTTTGTTCGATCCTTATATTTCTAAGAATATTATATCACCAATAATATTGTATTTATTTTAACATCTAATTTATGTTTATTTTGACACTATTTGGTATTTTGTTTTTGGGAAAGTCATAACAACCATATCACTTCGAAAAAAATTTATATAATCAACCCTAAGGTGTCATATTAACCTAATAATTAGTGGATGAAATCAAAACATTTAAATTTTATTTTTTAATATTTATAATATTAACTATTTTAATATTTCATTAATAAAGAAATTATTGCATCATCATTATGTCATACATAAATTTAATTATTTAATATCTAAAAATAATAAATAAAATACTATTATATAGTAAATATTCTAATATTTTTAATTAATATTTAATGTTGAAGTTATCTTATGTATAACCTTATATTAAAAATGGATTAGTTAATAAACATTGAATTTAACACTTTTAACTCTACTTTAAATATAAAAAAAATGTCCAAATCTAATACAATTGGACCTAAAGGATCATATTTTATTCCTAATGTTGTTTTTTGTCTAATTACACTGATCCCATATAATTGGGACATGTGTTAATATAATTATAATATCATTTTTACCTTTAATTACTCTATTTACTTTTAACCGTGGTAAATAAAAGTCAAAAGTTACTATTGACCAAAAATTATTTTCATCTTATTAAATCACATTTTACTTATTGATGTCAATGGTGTCTCTCAGATTTTTGAAATTCAACTCATAGAATCGGTAAAATTATGTTTTATACAAATTTGATAACGTTCTTAGAAGGTGGGTAAAAGACGTTAAAAATCAATAGAATTTTATACATGTAATTTTATTATTAAATGACTCCAATTAATTACATTGAACTGATATAGGTATAATTTATCTATATTGATTTTAAATAAATTTATTTAAAAAAATAATTATATAACTAGAAAGATGATTTTAGACAAAAACATTGTTTTTCAATATTCCAAAAACAAATTGAATGTTTTCAGAGAAATACCAAAAATTTACCCTAAGATAATTTTGATATTCGAAATTCAAAAATGAAGTCTATTTTACCAAATTCAAAACATATAAGTTGAATTTATTAATTTAAAATTAATTCTCATTATCAAAACCAAAGAGCAGGTTTTTAAAAAATAAAAAATATCAAAAGATTGACATGTGTTTATGTAAAATCTATTGTAAAATTAGTTATAATGACCTACATTGTATTAAATGATAAAAATATAATCTAATTATACTTCAAAACCATTCAAATATATAATTTAACACTGTAAATTATTTTTATTAAAAAAGTTGTTTCAGTTAAAATTTAGCATCTTTCATAATTCATCAAAATATAAAAGTTATCAGAAAAAGACCAAAAATTTATCCAAAATAAATTTTTATATCCCTATTATAAATAAGAAACATATTTTTTAAAATTTAATATAAAAGTTTTAGATATTTCATTTAAAAAAATTCACCATTAGTAGGCGGTAAAATTTATTTTTTGAAAAATACTTCCATTATCTGAAAAATTGAATTTGTTCTTATATTATGTCTAAAAACACATAATATGGGTGTTTAAATTCCTTATAGTATATAAGATTGAAAATGAATTTAATATTATTGATGACCGCTTTTTGAATGAATATTTTGGTAAGTTATGGTGCGATTGAACTTGGTGTTGTGTGTAGCACAAGCTATTGAATTACTTTAATGATATAACATACTATGTAATCTTGGGGTGTTACATTCTCCCCTCCTTCAATAAATTGCATCTTCGCAATTATAAATTGTTTTTTGAAAATAAATTGGTAAAAATAGAAAAATACCTTTGTGGAAAACCCACATAGGGAATTGGGTTAATAAAATATAGTCTTAATAAGAGGGAAAGGGAAATGAAAAAGTCACCACCAGATTATGATGTCGATTAGGAGAACATTGGTGGCAATTAGAGACACATAAATGGAGGAAAACGTAAGTATTTATAGGGAGTGATTGAGGTCATCAATTACAAACAAGTGTCAAATTGAGGGCCTCAAATCCATACATCTAATATGATGTAAAATATCATCAGTTCAGCAGAACAGAAGGTATTAGGATAACACATTTCTAGTTTTAAGATCCCTTCTTGAAAGTTTTAGAATTAATTTTTTAATATAATAAGAGGAATATATATATATATATATACTTGACAAGTAGAGTTTCATCCTTCAACTAATTTCTACCACAAACTTATCTTTCACTCTAAATGATAATATAATTAAAAAATATTTTATTTATACTAATTGTATAGGGTTCCAAAAAAATAAATTTATAATTTATTCATAAGACCATTTAAAAAGAAAAATTATAATAACTATGACATCACGTAGGCCAGTGGTAAATTATGCACCCTTGTCACCCTTTAGATGCGGGTTCAAGTCTTGCAGCCTTTCCGAACACGATGGGTTGTCATCTGACCTCCGGGTCGTCCTTTTTATGACAATCCCAAAATAATATCATGAAATGATTTAACCTTAACAATAGTATCTAATGTAAAACTGAATAGATTCCAAATTCATATACTTATCCCAAATACTTATTTCCAAACTCACGGTCCAAAATTTATAAGGTAAAAACAATGAGGATCCTTTTTGACACGTAATAACATGTGAATACCTTCATCATGTATTCTTCTAAAACAATATAATGCCTTGAATTACCATATAACCTTATTGATTACATTCATGCTCCCTTATTCCTTATGGAATACTGGATATACTCCTTCTATCCAAAAATTTTGTAAACTCCAACAATGATGGAATATACAAATCATGAATTAGTTTCAAGGTAGTCAAGAACATCCAATATAATTTATCCAAAGCAATCATATATTATTAAAAAATCACTACCTTAGTATCATAACTATATTATGGTTTATCTTTCTCTTAACCATATATTTTCCAAAAAAGTTAACATACTATTGAGTCACTTTTCTTGGTTCCACACAATCTCAAGTCCTTAATGAAATAGTATTGTAGTATAATCCTTATATACTCTATAATTCTTATAACTTGTACATCATTAATACAATACTCAAATGACACAATAATTTAATAACAACATAAGAACTCTAATAATTTCTCTTCATCTTCAGTAGTATCATAACATGATTATTATCCAATATCATCATTTGTGGTATACTCTCATGATTTGGAAATTGATTCATGTAGTGTCCAAACTCCTTCCAGATGAATCATTGTACATTTGAAAAAAATTTCTAACCATTCAATCATGTACTTGGTGTTCTTATTCTCCACACTTATAACAAACTCACATTATCTTAAAGAATTTACCATGGTGATTGTTTCCATAGTTATCACATATGGGAAAATACTTCTTTCCCCTCTTCCCTTTATCCAACTTTCCCTCTTCCATCCTTTTCTTATCATACTTCCCTTCAAAGTCATAGGACTGAGAGAATTAATTACTTATCTCATTAACACATGATATTATTTCTTCATATGATTAGAATATGTGGTAGAATATTTCCCATTTAAATATTGGCTTAATACCATGAAAGATATGATCCTTCTTAATATTTTGATCATGCGTATTACTAGAATTTTCATTTGTCCTACTAGGAGCCATTTCTAAACAATGGCATACACTATGTTAGTTTATGAATCACAATGCATAATTCCAAATATATAAGCATTATAACATAGAACACATTCCCTTTCATAAATCATCGATATCACAATATCACATCATAAATATAAATGTTTAATTATAAGACTTACCATTATTCTTTTAAATGAGACTTTCATTTCAATTAAAAATTAATTAACAATAATATCAATAAGCATTATGACAAAATTTAGGGATTCTATGACAAGAAAATCCCCCAGATCATATTTCTTTCTAAACATACTTTAATCTGATTACCAATTTTATTATAGTCATCGTCATCTCACCCTACGGTTATCAATAAGAAATCTTAGATTCTGGTTTCAATGTAAGGACATCAAAGAGTAATTCCATTCATTTATTTAATTAAGTTAGGTGAACTCAACAATGGATCAATAACATTACTACAGAAAAATGGAAATTATCAAACCATTGGGTTAAGATATAGACCCCTTATATTTAATATATGATCCAACAATTCTTCTAACAACCATTTATGATGAGGAAGAAGGTGAAGATGATTGGAAAGAGGTTTATTGATCAAAACTAATCAATATGAAAAACAACAATGCAATTGGGAAAATAATTTCACCCTAATTATTGGAGAATAAGGAAGATAAGTAAAAAAGAGGACCAAAACCTCTTACTAGGGATTTCTCAAACAAATGGGACATTCGAAATGGACTTTGGCACCCTAAAATTGCATGGATAATACCCTCTGTTCGAGAGGAGAGGATTTATAGTGAATTAGAATGGAAGTAAGCCACACAACATGTTTAAAAAAGTAGGTCGGACAATTACATGGTGTATAATGAGGGTTTCACATCATGTAAATTTTTTTACTGGAATTACCAAAAAAAAAACAATAACCATGGATTTTTTTTCTTAAAACACATGAACAATAACAAGATGAGAGATTCATTTACATGAAATTTAAATGTTCTTCAATTGAGATTTCATCCCATATTTCCCTTTAAAAAAAATGAGCATCTATTAAAGATTCTAAACTCCCCAAAAACCCATGAAACACTGAACACAATTATTCCAAGACTATATTAATTAAAACAATAATATAACTCTAAAAGTTAGGTCATTTTCTCCAACAAAGCCTCTTTGTCTCCGAACAAGACTTGGCCACCAAGGATTAAATGAAAAACATAGAGATAAATTTACCTCAAAAATGTTCGATCTTACCACCTCTCCACCTTATAATATCTCATCCTAAACAGCTCAAGGAATCAAATGTGGGGACTCAGTGAACAATTCTGGACACTATGTATGTATATCAGACTCCCACTCCCATGTATTCTCCTAAACCCATCCATTTTAACACTACACCCAAACCAATGATATATTCATTCCCAGAAGATATTTATCACTACAATCCAAAACCCATATCAGATTCTCCCCAATGGATGAATTATCATAAAGCTTGACTTATGCTACATGCTTCACATTTGAAGGGTATGGATGATAAATTAACAGTTAAAACATATGGAACACGTCATTCATGGAATTATTGAGTTGTGTAAGGTCTAAACAGTACGCCACAGGACTGACCCTTTCCACTATTTCAAATAGTTTGATAAACCTAGGTGATAGATTTCCCTGTTTCCTGATAATGCATTACAATTCCCATGCGACCCCTAAAGGAAATCATATTGACCAACCATGAATTATAGAGGCCATCTCTGATGGTTAGCATGTTATTTCTTCATACAATTCAAGGTCACCAACCAATTTTGGATCAACTAAACCTATTTATATGTCCCCAGAATGAAACTCGCCCCAAATAGTTTTAACTCATCTGATTGTATCTAATAAAGAGGTAAACAACATGGCCTTACATACAATGACTTAAAAGGTTCTATTTGGATTGATTCTTGGAAGTTATTATTAAATGGAAACTCCATGATTCCCATGTCTTTCTCCCATGAACCACAACAATTCAAAACACAGGTTAATAACATATCCCCCAAAACCCAAACAGTCCATTCAGATTGACCATGAATCTTTGGTTGATAGGATTTGATTAAATGACCTCATGATCCCATAGATTTATGAATACCCTTAAGAAAACAAGATGTTAAACATGGATCTCTGTCTGAAATGATACTCCTTAGAATCCTGTGCAACTGAACCACCTCACACACATAAATATGTCTTAAATTATCTACTGTGAAGGTTCTCTTAATAGGTAAGAATTGGGAAACCTTAGTCAGTATCTCTACAACAAACCATTAAAAATCATTCTTATAGGTTTTCCAATGTAATAATGTCCTAAAATCCATTATCACATCATCCCATTTCCACTTAAGAGTGGGTAAAGGATGTAAAATCCCAGATGTACAATGATCCTCAGCTTTCACCTACTGACAAGTGAAGAATCTATCCATGAATCTAGCCACCTATTTCTTCATTCCTAACCACTAGTACTATCTACATATATCCCAATACATCTTTATTAACCATGGAGTCATCTCCCATATAAAAGCATGAAACTCCCTCATTATATCCTCGTGTAACCCATAATAACCCATACTCATGCATGGAAAATATGTTAATTTCCCCTAGATAGAGACCATCTTGATGGTGTCTCTAAACCATATAAAAATTATCTCATAATATATCCCTATGGATTAAAAACATCATTGGTCATAAACCAGTCCAGAATCACAGGTAAAATAGATGTAGAAGTCAGAGGTACTCGCCCTTGATATTCCTGAACATCCATATAAATGTTTTTAAAGAGGGCCATTATTCACCACTCATCACAAGACTCCCATACTGCCACTATCATTTTCCTTTGGTTCAATGAATTGAAAATGACATTACCCTTTATAGTGTATAATCCAATTCGTTGTTGAAAGACTGCATATACTCGACCTAACACCTATAAAGGAGGTTTAGGTCTCACTGAGAAAATATGTACTTGAGGCACTTGTGATATGTTTATACCACAAAAATCTCACCCATGAAATAGTGCCTCCAACATATCAAGGAATGTACTACTACTGCTAACTCCAGATCATGAGTAGGGTAATTCCTCTCATGAGGTCTCAAATACCTGAATCCATAAGAAACCACAAGATCTTCCTATGTTTGAGCTTATTTGAGTCCAACTATAGATGTGTCACTATAAATGGTATATGCTTTATGTGAAACATGTAATATGGGGATCAAAGATAAGGTCATACTTCCTTTTAGATATTGAATATATCTCTCACAAGCATCAGAACAAACAAATATCTCCCCTTTCTTGGACATAGTAGACATTGGTGCTACCAAATAGTGGAAATCTTGGATAAAACGTTGGTAATAACTTGTTAAACCCAAAAAACGCCAAATTTAAAACATGTTCTTGGGTTGTTACAAAGACATAATGGATCCAAATTTCATTGGGTTGATAGACAATCCTTCTTCTCTGATGACATGGACTAGGAAGTGCACATTATTAATCCAGAAGTTTTATTTGGATATCTTCTTGTAAAGCCGACACTCTCTCTATGTACTCAGGACAATGTCAAGATGTTTGTGATGATCACTTAATGATATAGAGTACACTAAGATATCATCATCGAAAACCACCAAAAACTAATCTAGAAAAGGATGATAGATCCTATTTATTATGGCCATCAATACCACAGGTGCATTAGTAAATCCAAACAACATCACTATGAATTCATACAGGCCATACCTACTCCTAAAAGCAGTCTGGTGTATGTCCAGTAGTATCACCCTATATAATGATATCTTGATCTCAATTAAATATTAAAGAAGTTCTTTACACCTCCCAACTAATCAAAATGATCATAAATAAAGGGAATAGGATATCATTTCTTGACTATCATCTAGTTTAACCGCTAATAAAACACACATAAGAGAAAATATTCATCAGCCTTTTGGAAAAGAGAAATGGAGAACCTCGTGGAGATGTAGTAATCCGTATGATGCCTTTAGATTCAAGAGAGTACAACTGAACATTCAACTCCAATGCTCTGCTAGTATTATTCATTAAGGAGGGAATGAAATTGGATCTACTACCATCACCAACATGATCATAAAATAAACCTCTTTCTCAGGCGGAAAACCATTGATCTCATTAGGGAAAACAGCCTAAAAATGGACTACCACTATAGGAAAATAATCATAATACATTCCACATTTATCTAGAAAAGTACTAGATATCTGAGATGTGAGACCATCTAACATTCACTGAGTTGGTCTTACATGACCAACCTGAAGATCCCACTCATCCAAGTTAGAATAGCTACCTCCTTTGAGAGATTTGAAATTAATTATACTATTATAACAGTTGATATGAGCCTGATTTAGAACCTACCATTCGTACCAATAATCTAATTTATTCATATCATTTCCAATATCAATATTTTTCGAAAGAAAGGGTAGCCACCGATCCTTAGGGAACGTGGCTTACAACATTTGATATTTTGTTAACACACTCCCAACAGTGTGTCAATGGTTAAAACACCATATATTATTTCCAAATACAATCCCAAACCATTTAAAAAAGATAATATATAAATTAATGTGATTATTATATACAAAACAAAACAAACACTAATGTAGATGATGTAAGAATCATGCCTATGACATTAGATATACATGCATCCATGATAGCCAGAGTAGTCTGCATAGAATGCAACTGACTTTTCCCCCTCCACTGGGCTTCATTCTGACTACCCTGAGATATTTCCCTTGTGTGGTACTTCTACTCATTTAATATGGTACCACATCCCCTACCTCAGCTTGAACTATGTGTGAAACTCCAGTATCCATCCTATAAGGGGTAGTTGAGCCCCTTCCTAACTTCGGTGCATTTCTTGATCCTTTGCCACTGTTCTGCTATGGAAATTTTGAAAATAACATCTAAATATGACCTAGAATTCCATATATATGACACTCAAATATGGGTTAAAGAGACTAAAAGATCTGGTGACCAACCCTCAAACACTGGAATAGAACATGATCTTGATATGGTTTTCCACATCCCTAACTTTTCTTCCTACTACTGATTTTGCAGAAACAATCATAACAATTCTTCTTACCACTCAAATAAGAACCCCAAGATGTCCCTACTAAAATAGATTGTCCACTCCCTGGGGACTCTCTTAAATTACCTTTTGTGATGAGTACTTAATTAATCATGTATCCAGATCTGCATAAATGGAAAACATTTACCTGCATCCTAGTCTTACTACAGAGATCATCATAGACACTTCTCTCCCTAGTGATCCCATAATAATCTAAAGATGCAAGAATGAAATATAGGTTTGTAAAAAATCCAACATTCTCTAGAACTAACACACCCACATATGTCAGATGCATGAAATGCAATATTTTTCATCTATCAAGGTTTTGGGATAGAAGTGCATCAGGAACATAATCCTTAAATCCTTCCAATATAGGTCATTATTCTCCCCAACTTCATCAAGAATATTCCACCAACACATGGAAGATCCATAAAAAATATATACAGCATCATTTAACCTCATGTCTGAGGTTATCTTGAGATTATTAATGATTATTTGGACTTACTCAATCTAGAACATGACTACCTGGTGTTCTCCTTCCCTGGTAAACATAGGCCGACGCTGACGCTGAAAATATCTTGTCAGCTCGGCCATTGAAGGAATGTTATGAATAGTATCCCTTTCCCTAGATCACATGACCCTTAGAAAGATATCTTGAAGCTAAACATCCATATACTCCTCAGAATATATAGTGAACTCTGGTTTTGATACATTATGAGCATTCTTATTTCCACTCTCTTGATGCTCATGTTGAAGATGATGTGGAAAAACTTTTTCTAAGATCTAAACACACACCATATAGAACTGTCTATGAACAATTTCAACCCAACATGTAAACTGAAATAGTGAACCACTAACTCTTGGTCTCTCTAGACATAGCTTACAAGTAATTTAGATATACATGTCAGCTAATTTCATTTATCCAATGTAACTCTTATTATTTTTCAACAGGAAAGTGTATATCAATTGAAAAAATAAATATGTCCCTGTCATGAACAATGCATGTCAATATATATCAATATGTCTATTATGATGCATATATTCTCATCATGTTCTATACTGGTCCTTGAGAAAAAATTTCAGGAAACAATGAGATCATAAAACCGAAAATTCACACGATATGTGAATAACCCAAGGTGTTATAACATCAAATTTATCAAGAACACAACATAAATAGAAATCCCAAACATGAGTAATCGGGGTTTCCCCAGTACATGGGTTAAATACTCCAATGTAAAATCCCATTACCATGTCCTAACACATTATATTCCATTTTGTACCTTTCCCAAATTGTAAAAAATATGAATGAAAAACCAAATTTCTCTTTTGATACCACTCTGGAACTCTCTCACATGGCCATAAAGGGTTATTCATGAGACCTCAAGCGTTCCCCCCCCCCACGTAAACCATAGATAGTTGACTAGTAGCTAGGGTGTGGATAGTATAGTGGGGAGACTATACCCCCCGATATTAAGTGTCATAAGAGATGAAAAAACATAATATAACAGAAATAATAAATCTAAACTCATAGAGGAAGACAACCATATAATCCAACTGAATAATCAAATAAATAATAATGAAATAATGTAATCATAGCCTATAATGTAACTATATTTCAGGATAGAACAATATAAGAAAAAGAAAATCCAAATCAAGTAAAAGACTCAAATCCATGGGTCTTGAATCCCAAGTGAGTCCATGTCCAAACTCCATCTCATTATTAAACAAGAAATCAATTGAAAGGTCCTTTTACCTTTTCCAAACTTGCATCTACATAATCTTCTTGGGTACCAAATGATATCTAAGATAGGGTGTGAGTATAACTCATTATGTTAACAACAACATTTTTTAAAAAATTCAGTCTAAAAAGAAGTGCTTGAAACAAAATGAAAAATAGTTGTATTGATAAATTAAACAATTAATAAAACGCAACTATAAATAGATTCAACTTCCTGCAGTAATATCTATAATAATTTATTATGACCATGCCAACTGCAACCATATACACAGGGTAATCATCCTGCTTCAGTGCCATGCATGAATATCTTTGAGCATGTTTTATGACCATGCAAACCACAACCATATGACCATGGTAAAAAAAATACTTCAGTTCCATGCCATAATATCTCTAATCATGTATTATGACAATGCCAATCACAACCATATAGCCATCGTATAGTCAAGAAAATCAATCTAGATTAAAGAACTATAAGAATTACAATATTCCAATTTGATTCTCTATAATCATTACGACAAGGGATTGGGAATTTCCCACTTTCTATAAGCCTTAATTCATGGGATTGGGTGATGATTGCTCAATATTAGTTTCACAAAAAATAATTGTACAAGTGCCAGAGCGGAACCAGATATATAATCATTAAAACATGGCTTAAAATCCAAATCATATAGCATGGATATCAAAATATTGCTTCATAAATATAAATGGTTAATTATAAGAATTACCATTATTATTTCAAATCCCAGTTTCAATTAAATTAACAATTTATTAATAATTATATCATTGTAAAATAAGCAAAAAATTATAGATTCTATAACAATAAATCTCTCAAGGTCACATGTAATAATAAACATACTTTAATCCATAAACCAATTCAATTATAATCGTGTTTTTCTCACCCATGGATAGCCATAATCTAGGTTAGAGTGCAATTTCAAACAATGGGCTTCAAGAATTAATTCCATTCATTTATTTAATTTATTTGGTTGTACACAACAATTTCACAATCACATTATTGGATAAACATGGCCATTATCAAACCATAGGGTTAATGTTTAGACCCCATACCTTTAATAGATTTTTAAAAAATGATTCTAATGGACAAATCCCATGAGGAATAATAGAAAAATGATTTCAAAGAGGTTTCTAGATCAAAACTAATCATGATAGAAATCAACAACGAAATTGGGAAAAGGATATAGTCACAATTATTGTATAAGAAGTAAGAGAATGAAGAAATTGGTCTGAAACCTCTTACTAGGGATTTCTTACACAAATGGGATGTCTAAAAGCTATGTTGACACCCCAAAATCACCTGGAAAATTACACAGGGTCAATAAGAGAGGAGTTGTAGTGGATTAGAATCAAAATACACTTCACACCATGTTTAAAATAGTAGGTTGGTCATTTACATGGCGTGTAATGTGGTTTCTCATCATGTAAATTTTTTTAATGGAATTTTATGAAAAACCCATTACCTTGAATTTATTTAATTTAAAGGCACAAACAATTACACATGTGTGATCCCTTTACATGATGTGTAAATGTTTTTAGTTGATTTCTCATCTTATATTTCTGCATTAACAAACTGAACATATCTTAAAGTTTCTGAATTTTAAAAGAACTTATGAAACACATTGCCCATTTATTACTTAACTCCATTAATTCAAAAAAGCATAAATTCCCATTCTATATGTCATTTTCTCCAAGAAAGGCTCTCTATCTCCAAACAACACTCTCCTAACAGGGTTCGAATGAAAAACTAATAGAGAAACATACCTAGAAAAGGTGGGATATTATAACATCCCGGGTAAATAAAGAATATGAAATTTTCATATTTATTAATATTTGTGAATAAAATATTAATAGTACTTTAAAGGTAATTCTATGTTAAATGGCGTACCCAATACGCAACAACAAGTTTCTTTAAAATCTTACGTCGCACACTAATAATAAAATAATATTATTTTAAATTGTATTTAACGCCTAACTGTTGTAATGGAGAGAATGAATAGAACTAACTACAAAATTGTTATATATGTTTTTTAAATATTTTTTACATTTATCCAATAAATGTTAGAGGCTTAAAATGAAAATTAATCCAATTTTAAGAATTAACATTCTAATATTCTTTAAAAGGTCGATTAATGACCTTTTGATGGCGAACCCTTTTAAATATACTTTTTGTCACTTTTATATGTTATATATGAAAAAATAAAATCATTCTTTAGAATCAGGACATCAAAATTTAAATTTTGTATGTTTTTGTTATTTTTTCCGATAAAGTTCAATTTTTAATGAATAGTGAAAATGTTGTATTTTAATTCAAAACCTCATTTTAATCTAATTTATTTATGTGGTTAGATTATCTTTTTAAATGGTTTTAAAGTGTAATTGGAATATATTTTAACCATTTAATTCAATGTGGTCATTGGACTTAATTTCACTTTGAAATTGGACATAAACAATAGTCAATCTTTTGATAGATATTGTTTCTTAAAAACACGCTATTTGTTTTGACAACGGGAATTAATTATAAAATTAATTAATGAAACTTATATGTTTTCAATTTTGTAAAATAGACATCATTTTTAAATTCAGAATAGAAAATATAGCTTAGGGTGAATTTTTGGTATTTTTATGAAAAACATCATTTTTTGATGAATAGTGAAACCACTAATTGGTAGTTAAAAAACTGAATTTTTCGTTAAACGAAATTTTACCACTTCTGTGAATTGAATTTCAAAAATCCAACATACATTGTTGTCATTATTATGTAAAATTTGATTCAATAGAACGAAAATAATATTTGGTGAATAGTAACTTTTGAGTTTTATTAACAACGATTAGAGGTAATTAGGGTAATTTAAGGTAAAAATGATATTATAAAAATATAAAAATATCTTGAAACTTATCCTACCCTTATTTTATGAGTCATTTCCGAAAAATAAAATCCATGGGTCAATTTTTGGGACCCCATGGAGCCACTTGTGTAAGATAATGACATTAATACCTTTTATTTAAGGTAAAAAAAATTGTCACAAACAAGTCTTGTTTTACTAAAACAATTTTTACAAGGGGTTATAAATGTTATATTTTAGACTATAAATATTCATTAGAAAGATAAAAATTTACTAGAACATGGTAATTTGTTTTATATTTTTAAACATCAAATAAATAAAATTATTTATGACACAATGATAATGCAGTTTTTACGTCATTAATGAATGATTTAAATAAATAAAAAGATAATGTTTTAAATAAAATCCAAAAGTTGTCCAATTATTATTGGATGATTTTATTTAGAACATGGGACACCTTATCTTTTACTTTAATTATTTTTTGACCTTTATAAACCGAAAATAATTATATAATAATATAATAGTTTCATGCTTTCCAAAAGAGCCCCTCCTCTCCCTTATAAAAATACCTCATTTCCTACCCATATCTCACACTTCCCAAGACATTTGGATCATCCAAATTCTACTCATATAAGCTCCAAATATCCCTCCATTCATCCTAGAATCCTTACCATAGGCAGAAATCTCTCCCAGAAACCCTTTTGGTTCAAACCAAGAGGAGTTACCCGATTTAAAGGTAATGTCCTCTAATGTTCTTTTGTTTTATTTTGCTTCTCCAACCCCCTAAAATATTTTTATTCCTTTATTTTGTAACAAAACAAGTATATTAAATATAATATTATGTTATTATAAGAAGTATTCTATCTACACTTACACACACCTCCATCTAATGAGTAAAGAACATATTGTTTCTTTGGATGGCGAATTACTGCCTCACGAAACGATAATTCTTCAATATTATCTTACCACCTCTCATGGTGGCCACTATGATGGAACTATATTTATATATTATATATTATATATTTATGTCCTCTCTATGCTTCTTTATTTTTTATTTAAAACACACCTTTATGCTTTGCATGTTGTGCAAATGTGATAATTTCATTTGAGGAAGTGTGGACTACCGCCACCTCGAGTGATGTGACTCGTTCATGCAATACATGGAATGTATAATGAATGAAATTAAAGAAATTATTTTCCCTATATAACATATATATTATACTGTAATTATAATATATATATCTCTCTCATTTAGTTTTAATTCCATTAATATGAAAAAGAAATGAAAGTAGCGTTCATGCGTATGTACGGCCTACCGTCTCCATGAACGGTACCTTTCATTTTTGATATCCAAATGTTATTTAATAATATAAAATGAATATATAATGGTTTTATATTATTTTTAAATCATTAATATTGTTCTGTATATGATGTACTTATAACTACATGTATAATCCTTTTCGAAGAAGTTCATTTTTTTGACTCATGTACCGAACATCGAAAAAAACATCTGATATGAACTCACATAATTAACTAATTATTATACCATTATAATATGTGATATGAATTGAATAGTAAACATTAAATCAGTTTCTTAATCAATTATAAATTGACCAAAGTTTATTATTCATGATAATAAAGAAACGAACCATACAAGTCGGACTTGAAGTAAGGGATCCTACCTCTCTCTTTCTTTTTAAGTACTCTTTTTTATGCCACTTCTTTTAAGATCCTATTTATTATATTGGGGGATGTTCTTTTATATTCCTATTAAATTAATATTCATTTTAATTTGATGATATACCCCCTCTTTCTCTCATCAATTCATTTTATGAATGATTGAGTGGCGCCGTTAGGCCGTAGAATATTTGCAAGGGGATTTCTTATCTCACTTTTTAATTCCGTGAGATTTCCATTGTTCGCCACTTATTTGTTTCATGTGGTGCATTGTGTACTGAAATTTCATATCTATTATAATTATTTTATTTATATTCATATTATTCTATGATTCATATTGTTTTTATTATCTTTTGGTCATACGACTCGATTGATTATAATGACGTAAGGGGTTTTTTATCTCACATTTATTCCCGTGACATTCATGCTATATTTGTCACGATCACCTTTGAGTAGTGTATGCAATTCCCATTATTATACCCATTTTGTAAAATACTTTCGTTTATGGGTATTTCCATCAACATTTTATAGTCCTTCTTTCTTGGGGTGTACATTTCGAAAGTAACCCAAATCGGTAAGGGAACCTTTCACCCTCCTCTTTTTAAAGGACTTATTTTTGTTAGGTCTTTTAATTTACATATTATTATGTTGGGATATGTTATTATATATCCTTATTGCTTTAAATGTTATGTACAAGTGATTATATACCCTTTTATCTCTCATCAAATCATTTTTTTTAATTTTAAAGTGACGCCGTAAGGTTGTCGAATTTTTGTAAGGGAACTTCTTAACCCAATTTAAATTCTTTGGGTTAAACCTCGGCTTCTTGATTATGTCATGCTATGAATATGTGTGGATGACCTATGATTGTTTTACACTTAATATCCTCTTATATTGAGTGTATTTATATTTTTCACACATAATTATGTAATTGATTTATCTTTAATCTAAGGATACCTTCTTTATAAGGGACTTCATCCCAATCTCATTTTATTAAGGAATCCTTCAATTTATACACGAATTTCTTTTATACGGTGTGTAAAACCCTTTTGACTTTTCATTTCATTCAAATAGAATCTTTTCTCTATGAAGTGTTCTACTAAATGACAAAAAGGAATGTTTCTTTTTTTTACATAAGCGGTGAAAATGACCTTTTCCGCCGCTGTGAGTTTTATTTGATCTCTGGCTTCCTTAACAAGCTGTAATTTTTTTAAAAGGAAAATAAATAACATATACTCTTTTTATGTATTTTGGTATTGAAAATGGTTTTTAGAATGGATTTATTATTCCAATATCTTAAAATATTATATTGTTATTGCAATGAGGGAATTTTATCATTAATTTATGCTTAGGTTATGTGTTATGATTCTGTTATGGTTCTTGGGAAATGTTAATGAAATCAGGTGGTTCCATGATAAACTAAGGGCATGTGATCCCGAGATAGCTCTCCAATTCATTTGGTTACGTGAAGGAGTTAAATTATATGGTTTCTCTGAAGAGATTTAGGTAATATACTGTGATGGGTATTCCAAACGTAACCATGAGGGTTGCTTCCTACGTAAGAATGTTTTGAATGCCTCAAGTAACCTTTACGTCTTATGAGTTCTATGAGTTATTCATAAATCTTATGATTTCATGAACTATGTTAAAGTTATTATGTTTTATGGTTAACGTATGATTTCATTGATTCTTATGTATACAAGGACTAATGTTTTCTTTCCATAATTTGTATATCCCTTAGTGAGCTTTTTATGCTCATCCCATGTTTTTGAAATGTTTTCCACAAGCCTTAAAGATGAATAGGGTCAACGATGGGATCAAGGAAAGACATGCTATCTAAAACATGGAACTAGACAAGTTTCTTTCTAAAATTTTAGTTTTATGAAAAAAATGGAAACTGAGTAGAAGTGCCTACATTGTAATCTTGTGAGATGTAATAGTTATGTCCTAATTCTCTAAAACTCTAAACCTGAAAAGATCCACAATGTGAATTATTCATTTAAATCCATATTATGTAATGTTTTAAGGCCATGTCCTTATAGTTGGTATAAATGTTCAGTTTAGATAACTTTAGAGGTTAGGGTATTCTTTAAGCATAAGTGTCATTACCATAATGGTTAGGATTTCAGAAAGAGTCGTAGTTTTTTACATAGATATAGTACAAAAGTTTGAGATAATATGATTAATTATATCTTAGTATTTACCCTCCTCATAAGATATTATATGAAGATTTTACTTATATACTCACACTAACCTTTTTGGTTTTAGTAAATGGTTGGATCTAGAAGGCACCAAAGTAACAGTGGATGTGAAGGAAACTGTGACAGTGTTCTAAATGAGAAACTGAATGATATTGGAGATACAATGAGAACTCTTGTGGTTATTCTCAACCAACTATCTGGAGTTATGATTGACCACCTAAACCTTAGTGATTTTTATAAGGCATTATATATGTGAGAATCAAATCCCTACGGAAGTTCGGGTAATAATCATAAAGGTAAGTATGTTCAAAAACCTATGTGTCAAATATGTGGAAAGAAACACATAGGAAAATATTTCAAAGGGACAGAAAGATTCTATAGATGTGGAAATGAAGGTCATAAAGCAAGAACCTTCCATGGAAAAAGGAAGCATCTAGTTGACTCTAGGAAAGGGAAAGAAGTTCTTTCTGAAGGATCATTTGAATGTTTTAAATGTGGTGTAAATGGTCATTATACAAACACATGTACTACGAAGAAATTTCGGGAATGGGATCACCAGGTTCGTACAAATATTCTTTTACCAATACCTAATGCCATTCTAATTGAGGATGACGAAACTGACAATGACAAATGAAAGGTATGGATTATTTATTAACATATGTTTTCCAATTATTTAAATCTTAGGATATGATTCATTATTTTGTTTATAAGAAAGAAGTATTTCAGAAGAATTTGGAATGGAATGGTTAATGGATCCTGAAGAATGTTGAATGATTAAGAAGTCAACATATAAGAGATTAAAGAGTAATTGTAGAATTTAGGATGGTGAAATGCTTAAAATTATTAAGGCTCTTTTGAAGATGGGAATACATTAGTAGACTTTTTATAGAATGTGTAACCCTAAAGTTTGATATATGAAAATTTTATTCAAGGAATATTTATATTTTCTTTTGTGGATATAGTTATAAAGAACCATTTCGGTTTATATGATCCTTGAATTTGAGGAAATTACCAGTTAATACTTTTTGGGATGAAAAATGAAAGTTATTAGGTAACCTTCGTTATTAAAATATATTATGGTTATTTTTTATGAATTTATCTATTTTTGGAGAATTTTTTAAAATTTTATAGTTTTTGTAAAGGGACAACACGCAGACCGTGTGAAAACCTATCACGTCAGACGAAGCTATGAGAATCGAACCCACAACCAAGGTGCGAATGGTATTTATCACCTACCATGGGACTACGTGATGTCCCTGGTTAGTTTGACTAATTATTTTTACTTAGATGATTTTATGAATCAAGAAAAAGTTGATTTTGGGTTATCTAGGGAAAATATTAACCTATCAGGGAGGATATGTGATAAAGTTAATTACATTTCAATACGAGATTTTAAGGGAAACTGATGTTATTTGGAGAGAATTATTAAGATTTATCTTGGAAGACTATGTGATTAAATCCTTCGGAGATTTGGGTTTCAATCTTAGTTTTAATTACTTAGAATAATTTTATGGATAGTAGTTTATTTAATGGTCTTTGATGAACTTTGGGTTTTGTTGGAATTTTTTTAAAGATTAAGAGTAGTTTTACTTTTTGTAAAGGATTATCCTTTTTGGGGATTATCGGATCTTGTACTAACCATTTTTTGTTTTGGTTAAGGTCAAAAGACACTGGAAATATATAGTTCTCTTTTGTGGATTAGGTGATTCTCTAGAAGTTTATTATAATTCTCTTAATGTGAACAAGTCTTCCCGAATACTCATATTTTGGAGAAAATATGAGTTTATGTTAGAAATCTAGTAAGATATGAAATTCTACATGACAGGTAAGGTGGTTTACTTATGTTTTAGTTAATCCCATAAAATATTCCTCAATGAAAATTAACTTAAAACAATAACGTTGTCTATTAAATTTTTCTATTGGGGAATCAAATACCATTTAACCCATCACAATTTTGTGTTTTTCTTATGGTTAACTTTCTAATAAAAATGTTTTCTATCACTCTCCATCAGAACTTGATGGTTTGTTTTCTCCTCTATATCCATGTTTTCATGGAATCTTAGTATCTGTTGTCTCGGGTGACCTTTGTACATCTCTTCCATTCTTTCAAATTGATAGTTTTATTGACTAATTTTTTGATGTGGGGCTTTCAATGAAGTTTTCGAGTCCAATTTTAAAATTGCGAGGATGCAATTACCAAAAGTGTAACGACCTAAATTTTCATTAATATAAATACCACTTGATCTAATTAAATGTATCTTTATGTAAAAATTTTATATAAAATGTCAGCTTCTTTGGTTTTATGTTAAGAATTGTGATCATTACTTTTATAGTCGTTGAACAGTGATCACATGATCAGTATAAATATAAGGCTTTAACAAACCCAGTTTACTCAAACAAAAGAAGCGATGACCTCATCTAGTAGAATTGCTCCATACGAAGCCCATTTTTCGGAACTCGGAAAAGAGGTGGCATCATTGGGCTTCGCTCTTGACCAAGCCCAAGCTGAGATTCATCATGTCAAGCTCGAACGAGACCGTCTACAGGAAAAGTGGAAGTTGATAGAGATTACCATCGAGCGATGTTATTTGAGCCACCCCAAGAGTCGGTCACCGTCGGACACCTTACCCATAGGTCTTATGTGACTGTTTTAAGGGGTTATGTATCAAATCTCCAGTACTATGTTCATGTACATTATTTTTTGTATATAATAATGAATATAATTTCTTTTCATTATTGATACATTGTAAATAGTATTTAATGTACAAGTAGTGGTTTTTAGTTATTATTTAATGAAGAAATCTATTTTATTCAAATAAGGAATTTTTTAATTAAATAATATTTTAATAAAAAATATTTATTATTATTAAATTAATTTTATTATATATAAATGATTATATAATTTTATGAATGCAATTATAATTTTTATAATGGTTTGAAAGCCAATTCTGTTAAAACACGTGAATTTTTGATAAATGTCAGTTTTTATTTTAAAAGTGAAATTTAAAATATTTGGAAAATTATTTAAATAAAATAAATGATATTTCTGGAATCCTCATGTCGAAATTATCCAAAGGTTAATTTTTCATAATTTTATGAGACAGTCAAATGTTTGGGTAAAAATTAAATACTGTTTCAATATATAATGTGTTTTTGGACATCATAATGACCCAATAGTGATGTAATAAAATACTATAAGCTTTATTTTCGTCCAATATATGTTTTACCATTAAAATAATCTGATTTTGGGTTTGTTTGACTTATTTTACAAAGCTTCAATGGACCCCTCAAGACTTATTAAACATCTTGTATTTTTAAATTAGTTTCTATGGGAGTGTGAGTCACCTCCACATAAGAAGCCACATTATTTTAAGAATTTAAGACTCTGGCCATATAAAATATTTTTTTCCTCTCCCCTTTTCTAAAAACCATGGGCAAACACAATGACCAGATTTTTGGTTTGGATTAGTTTAATGTAAGGGGTCCCAAACCTAAATAATAAAGAATTCACTCATCTTTCTTATATAATCCTACCCAAGATCCCACTTCCTCCTCACTAAAAGCCATTGGAGTTCATCCAAACTCTTACCTACTCTCTCTATAATCCTCCCAAGGTTCCCCACGCTCCCAAGAAGCCTCTCTCAAGCCTCTCTCAAGCCTTTGGAATCACACTTCCAAGTAAGGGTTTTTTCTTCCTTTCTCATTTTTGTCTAATTTTCTTTAAGTTGTTCTGCCCTTTTAATTTCAATTATAAATGTTGGGGTATGGTTTCACAACTCCCTCATACTTCCCTCTTTATGTTTTACTGATGGTAGACCCCTTTCTCTCTCATTAAATGCCTCCCATGTACACCCATTACTATGCTGGAATTCTGAAAGGAACTTCTCTCTCCTCATTTACATTCAAGAAATAATTTTGTATCAGGAATCTAAATTCCATTACAATTATTGGTACTTGTATCTATATTACCTCCTTATTATCCATTACATGTAAATATTATGAAGACTCCCTTTCTCTCTCATCAACTGTTTTTATAAATTCTTATGTCACACCGTTACGCTGCCGAAATCGAACCGATTTTCTAAGCCAATGCCATTGTGTAGTGAATACCATTACTATTTATCCATAAAGGGTATTCACCTTTATGCACATTCACTTATTGATTATAAAGTTTCATGTATGAATTCTACATTCCTTTATCGTGGAATAAATGATTATGTTTTATGAATCCATGTTTTATGATCCATGTGGCACACTTATGCATGAAATGAAATGTTTCAGAAGGGTGCGCCTTTATTGCGCTCCAATGCATTGGGAAAAGTATAGTATCATGATAAATCATGTGAAATGAGTGTTTAATCATGCTAATTCAAGTTCAATGAGGGTTTACAGGTGCTTAATGTTCAATGAGAATTTACTCATGCTCCATGTGCAATGAGCCTTGCCTCATTCTAATTCCATGTTAAGTGTTATTACCACATTTCCATGTTATGATTATCATGATTTATCATGCCTTTATGTTCATGTTTCTCTTGTTCTCTATTGATATGTCTATTGTCTAACATGTATTTTACTCCTCATGTATTCAATTTTTTCCCTTACTGGTCTTTATAGCTCACCCCTTTTCTTATGCATGTCCTCAGGTTATCCCATCCAATGCTAAGTACGAGGGAATGCAGTGGTCATGTAAAGGAAGTTTTCAATAAAGATGTTGTATTTCATTTTTTAAGTTGTTATGTAATGATCCTAAGACCCAAAGACACTAGACCTCTCGATCATCCATGTTGTATCAAGTTAATAGTTTATTTAATTAATCATGTTTAAGTTTGTAATAAAATCAGGGTTGTCATAATTGGTATCAGAGGATAGGTTTAGTTATTTTTGGGATTAGGGTTAGAAAACCCTAGTAAAGCCTTAGATACAAGACTAAGCACAATTAAAATGTCCCTATGTTTTGGTGAGTATTGATTAAGTGGGTTATAAAGAACATACATCCCTGTTTGGATACGAGCAGGTAGAGGTGGCTCTGGCACATATGTATCCTAGGGGTAAAACCCGAAAACACAGCTTTGAGCTAGACTCGAATGGCAAATGGTGCACGAAAATGGGCATTGATGCACTCTTGGTTACGACACTCCCGGGGGATATGTTTGGATAAATTCAAAAGCTTAGTATGAACCCTTATTAAGGGAATTAAAAAAAATGCCCCTAAGAATATATGTTAGAATGTAGATCATGAAAAGCCTAGATTGATGCCTATAGACTCATGAGTTAGGGAAATAAAAGTTTATTTATAAGTCATAAACTTTTTTCTATGGATTTCCCTTTATGTGTTACCCTTAACTTTCCTTTTATTCCAGCCAATGGACAGTAATAGGAGGACTCGGGCTAACAACCGATGTGAAGATCAGTGTGATGACTGTACTAATGAGATTCCCAATCCAATGGGAGCGGGAATCGCGATCTCTGTCATGCTTCTCTCTCAGCTAACAAATGCTTTGAATAGAAACACAGGTCTAGAGGAAAGATCAACACCCCTATGAAAGAAAAAGTCGCTATCGAGAGATTCATGAGACAAAGGCCTCCTAATTTTAGTGGATCATCCGATCCCACAATCACTGAACAATGGATCAACTCCATTGAAAATATATTCTCCATACTTCAATGTTCTGAACAAGAGAAGGTTCTCTTGAAAGCTTATCATATAGAGGGTGAAGCTGATCAATGGTGGAAGTTGATCAAAAATACAAAGCCTGCGGAGGAGATCAAGCTGTTGGAATGAAAGGATTTTCGGAAGATGTTTTTCGATAAATATTTTTCGTGCACCCTCCGACTTAAGAAGTAAAAGGACTTCCTTTCCCTCATGAAAAAAGACAAAGAATCTATTGGAGCATACGAGGAAAAATTCACACGGCTTGCACGATATTCTTCCGGCTTTGTCATTACCCCTGAATGCAAAGTTGACCTCTTCTTTGGTGGGCTGAAGCCTAGCCTACAGAAAGCATTAGCGATCCGTGACTTCGATAGATATGAGGAAATTGTCCGATGTGACCTCAAAGTTGAAATGGAGATCGGGGAATCACAGGGGTATCATGGGGACAATAAGTGTATGCTGGAATTCAATGCTGGTTGTCCGATGGATAAATCCAATAGTGTTAAGAAGATCCATCACCCCAGTTTCCAAAAGTGTGGAAAGAAGCACCCTGGAAATTCCCTCAAGGGGACAAGGATATGCTTTAGGTGTGGATGAGAAGGGAACCTAGCTATTAACTATCTGCACGAAAGACCCGCAACTGCGATAGAGGAGAGGAACGCTCCATTCTAACCTCGATGCATTTTTCATTGATACAAATGAAAAAAACGGGGGCATTTTGTAAATCAGTGCCCTAATCCAAGGGTTTTTGGAGGGATCCAACAACCTCCAAGTCGGCAAGGAAGATATTTTTCCATCACTTCTACCGAAGGGAACCCCGAAAACGAAGTGGTGACAGGTACGGTAGTTATTCATTCAAGAATAGAGAACTTACTTTTTCATTCAGGTTCTACGCATTCTTTTATATCTCGAAAGTTTAGTAGAACAATTCCATCACCCCCACAAATCAAGGAAGAGAACATGTCGATGAGTATGAAAAATGGGGAAATCATTGCATACCATGAATATAATTCCTCCCCTGTTATAATCTGTGTATTGAATTTCCCGGTGAAACTCGTCATACTCCCTCTCGTGTAATTTTATGCAATTCTTGGAATGAATTGACTTTGCTTATATAGATCCAACATAAATTGTCGGGAAAGGGAAATCACACTCCATATGGAGAATTGACCCCGAATTACTTACATGTGTAAGGAGGAAGATGAATCTCCTTTAGCGCCATCATCTCAAGCATAGATATTACTTCCCTATGAGCATGTGTATCTTGCTTAGATGGATGAGTCCAAGGAAGAAACCATCCTAGAATAAATTCCTATTTTGATGGAATTCGATGAAGTGTTTCCCGAGGAACTGCCCGGTCTTCCTCCTATAAGATATGTTGAATTTTCGATTGAACTTATACCAGGGGCTCTACCAATATCCATGACTCCATATAGAATGGTTTTCATAGAGCATGAAGATCTAAAGAAACAACTACAGGAAAATCTGGATAAAGGGTTTATACGCCCAAGTGCTTCACCATGGGGTGCACCAGTCCTCTTCTTCAAGAAGAATGATGGGTCAATGCGGATTTGCATCGATTATTGGGGACATAAAAAATCACGATAAAGAACAAGTATCCTCTACCATGGATCAATAACTTGTTCGATCAGCTGCGTGGAGAACAATACTTCTCCAAGGTAGATTTGCAGTCGGGATGTTATCAAGTATGGGTGAAGGGGGGAGATTTCGCCCAGACTGCTTTTCATACAAGATATGGGCACTATGAATTCATAATAATGCCTTTCAGACTCACTAATGCTCCAGAAATCTTCATGGACTTGATGAATATAGTCTTTAGAGATTACCTCGACAAATTTGTGGTAGTGTTTATAGATGATATTCTAATATACTCCAAAACCAAGGAGGATCATGAGGAGAATTTAAGAACTGTACTAGAGACTTTGCGCAAGGAGAAGCTGTATGCAAGGTACAAAAAGTGTGAGTTCTGGTTGATGGAGGTCTCATTCTTGGGCCATATCATCACAAGCAATGTGATATTTATGGAACCCTCTAAAAAAATGCAATTGAGGGATGGGTGAGGCCAACATCGGTAACGGATATCCGTATCTTATTGGGGTTAGATGGATATTATCGACGATTTGTGAGAAATTTCTCAAAATTGTCCAACTCTCATACCAAGCTAACTCGAAAGGGAGTAAGGTTTTCTTGGAGTGATGAATGCGAAGAAAGATTCAAGGAGTTGAAAAGGAGGCTTATCACTGCGCTTGTGCTCACTTTACCCATTAGTGGGGAACCTTTTGTGATATTCAGTGATGCTTTGAAGAAGGGCTTAGGCTGTGTGCTGATGCAGAATGATAAAGTGATATTCTATGCCTCAAGGAAATTGAAAATCCATGAGCGAAACAATCCAACGCATGATCTGGAGTTGGCGGCGGTGATTTTTTCCTTGAAAATCTGGCGACATTATCTCTATGGGTGAAATGTGAGATATATACTTACCATAAGAGTCTTAAATATGTATTCACATAGAAAGAGCTAAATATGTGCCAGAGAATATTGATAGAGATCATCAAGGATTATGACTGTTCAATAAATTACCACCCTGGGAAAGTAGACAAGGTGGCATATTCTCTAAGTAGAAAGGAACCAGCGATTCTATCAATAATGAGAATTGAGAAGGATCCAATATTCTTATACTTGATGAAGATGGACATGGGAATCATAAATAAGGGAACATCATCAATCATTTTACAAATGATTTCTCAACCATCTCTTTTGGAAAGGTTAAAGGATGCTCAAAAGGTTGATGTGAGAATTCAAGAAAAAGTAGAAGCTATCAAAAAAGGGAAATCCTCGGAGTTTTATGTTAATGAAGAAGGAATTCTGAAATTTGGGAAAATACTATGTGTTCCATCATGTCCGGAGCTGAAGAAGGAACTTTTGGATGATGATCATAGTTCATATTACTCTATTCACCCAGGGAGCACAAAGATGTATCAAGATCTCCGAGAAAACTTTTTGTGGGATAATATGAAAAATAAGATCGCTGAATATACATAAAAGTGTCTGGTGTTCCAGCAAGTGAAGGAAGAGAGGCAGAAGTCTAAGGGGATAATGCAACCACTGCCCATACCAGAATGGAAATGGGAGAACATCACCATGGAATTTGTCACTAGACTTTCGAGGACATCCAAACGCAACAATGAAATCTGGGTTGTGCTGGATAGTCTTACAAAGACTGTACACTTCATTTATATTCAGGAGGATTTATCATTGGATCAACTAACACAGATATATATCAGGGAAGTGGTAAGGATTCATGGAGTGCCACTATCTATTGTGTCTGACCGAGATCCAAGATTCCCCTCTACGTTTTGAAAGAGTCTTCAAAATGCTCTGGATACTGAACTGAACTTCAGTACGGCCTATCATCCTCAAATTGATGGCCAATATGAGCAGACTATCCAAACACTTGAGGACATGTTGAGATCATGCTCAATGGACTCTAAAGGAGGATGGGATCAACATCTTCCTCTGGTTTAGTTCTCTTATAATAACAGTTTCCACTTGAGCATCCAAATGGAACCTTATGAAGCCCTGTATGGGAAAAGGAGAATAACACCAACATGTTGGGATGAGTTCGATGAACATAAGATTCTTGGACCATAAATGGTCAAGAAAATGGTGGAGAAGGTGAAAACCATTCAACAGCATATCAAGGCAGCCCAGAGTCGACAGAAGAGTTATACAGATAATCGTCTACGAGACCTTGAGTTTAAAGATGGATACATGGTTTTTCAATGCATATCTCCGTGGAAGAAGGTCATGCGGTTTGGAAAGAAAGGGAAGTTAATTCCAAGGTACATCGGCCCCTTCGATATTCTTGATCGTGTCGGGGCTCTGGCCTATCGACTAAAACTTCTACCTACCATGGCCAATGTACATGATGTATTTCATGTATCCCTCTTAAGGAAGTGCATACTGGACCCTTCACATGTACACTCTTTTGAGGTGGTACAGTTGGAGGATGATCTTTCTTATGAGGAGCAACCAGTGAAGATCTTAAATCCTAGAGATAAAGTTCTACAAAATAAGACAATTCTCCTTGCCAAGGTGTTGTGTCGAAACAACAAGTTTGAAGAAGCGACTTGGGAATCAGAGGAAATGATGAAGTTGAGTTACCCACATCTATTTTAGTGTGGGAAAAGGAAATTTCGAGGACGAAATTTTTTAAGGGGGGAATACTGTAACGACCCAAAGTATCATTAATGGAAATCCCACTTGATCTAATTAAATGAATCGTTATGTAAAATGTTTATATAAAATCTCAACTTCTTTGGTTTTATGTTAAAAATTGTGACCATTACTTTTATAGCCGTTGAAAAGTGATCACATTATTAGTATAAATATAAGTCTTTAACGAACCCAATTTACTCAGACAAAAGAAGCGATGGCCTCATCCAGTAGATTTTCTCCATACGATGCCCATTTTTCGGAGCATAAAAAAGTGGTGGCATCCTTGGGATTTTCTCTTGACCAAGCCCAAGCTGAGCTTCATCATGTCAAGCTCGAACGGGACCGTCTATGGGAAAAGTTGAATTTGATAGAGATTACCACTCGAGCGATGTTATCTGAGCCACCCCAAGAGTCTGTCATCGTCGCACACCTTACCCTTAGGTCTTATGCGACTGTTTTAAGTGGTTTTGTAACAAATATATAGTACTATGTTCATTTACATTATTATTTTTATGTAATAATGAATATACTTTCTTGTCATTATTGATACATTGTAAATAGTTTTTAAACTACAAATAGTGTTTTCTAGTTATTATTTAATTAAGAAATCTATTTCATTAAATTAAGGGATTTTTTAATTAAATAATCTTTTAATAAAATATAATAATAATAATTATTAAATTAATTTTATTATATATAAATGATCATATAATTTTAGGAATGCAATTATAATTTTTATTAATGTTTGAAAGCAATTTCTGTCAAAACCCGTGAATTTTCGATAAATGTCGGTTTTTATTTTAAAAGAGAAAATTAAAATATTTAGAAAATTATTTAAATAAAATAAATGATATTTCTGGAATCAGAACATTGAAATTATCCAACGGTGAATTTTTCATAATTTTCTGAGACAGTCAATTTTTTGGGAAAAAATTAAATACCGTTTAAATATATAATGTGTTTTATAACATCATAATGACCCAATAGTGATGTAATAAAATTCTATAAGATTTTTTTTCGGCCAATATATGTTTTACCATTAAAATAATGTGATTTTGGGTTTTTTTGACTTATTTTACAAAGGTTTAGTGGACCCCTCAGACTTATTAAAAATCTTGTCTTTTTAAATTATTTTCCATTAGAGTGTGACTCACCTCCACATAAGCAACCCCATTATTTTAAGAATTTCAGACTTTGGAATTATAAAATATTGTTTTCCTCTCCCCTTTTCTAAAAACCATGGAAAAAACCATGAGCTGATTTGTGGTCTGGATTTGTTTAATGTAAGGGGTCTCAAACCTAAATAATAAAGAATTCACTCACCTTTCCTATATAAACCCACCCAAGATCCCACTTCCTCCTCAATCAAAGCCTTTGGAGTTCATCCAACCTCTGTCCTACTCTCTCTAGAATCCTCCCAAGGTGCCCCAAGCTCCAAAGAAACCTCTCTCAATCTTCTATCAAGCCTTTCGAAGCAAACTTCCAAGTAAGGGTTTTTTCTTCCATTCTCATTTTTGTCCAAGTTTCATTAAGTTTTTTTCCCTTTTAATTTCAATTATTAATGTTAGGGTATGGTTTCACAACTCCCTCATACTTCCCTCTTTATTTTTGAATTATTGGAGACCCCTTTCACTCTCATTAAATGCCTCCCATGTACACCTGTTACTATGCCGAAATTCCGAAAGGAACTTCTCTCTCCTCATTTACATTCAAGAAATACTTTTGTATCATGAATCTAAATTCCATTAAAAATTTTGGGAAATGTATCTACATGACCTACTTAACTTCCATTACATATAAATATGAGGAGTAACCCCTTTCTCTCTCATCAACGGTTTTTATAAATTTTTATGCCATGCCGTTACGCTGCCGAAATCGCACCGATTTTCTAAGCCAATGCCATTGTGTAGTGAATAACATTCCCATTTCTCCATCAAGGGTATTCACCTTTATGCACATTTACTTATTGATTATAGAGTTTCATGTATGAATTCCACATTCCTTTATCATGGAATAAAATATTATGTTTTATGAAACAATGTTTTATGATCCATGTGACACACTTATGCATGAAATGAAATGTTTAAGAAGGGTGCGCCCTTATAGCGCTCCAATGCATTGGGAAAATTATAGTATCATGATACGTCATTTTCAATGAGTTTAGATTCCTGATAATTCAATTGCAACGAGGGTTTACTCATGCTTCATGTGCAATGATAATTTACTCTTGCTCCATGTTCAATGAGACTTGGCTCATGCTAATCCCATGTTAAGTGTTGTTGCCACATTTCCATGTTATGATTCTCATGATTTATCATGACTTTATTTTCATGCTTCTCTTGTGCTCTATTGATATAACAATTTTCTAACATGTATTGTACTCCTCATGTATTCCATGTTTTTTCCCTTACTGGGCTTTATAGCTCACCCCTTTTCTTATGCATGTCCTCAGGTTATCCCATGCAATGCAAAGTATGAGGAAATGTAGTGGTCATGTAAAGGAAGTTTTCGATAATGATGTTGTATTTCATGTTTTAAGTTTTTATTTAATGATCCTAATCCCCAAAGACACTAGACCTCTCGATCATCCATGTTGTATCAAGTGAATATATTATATAATAAATCATGATTAAGTTTGTAATAAAAGAAGGGTTGTCATAAAAATGGGGGAAGGATGTAACATCCCGGGTAAATAAATAATATGACATTTTCATATTTATTAGTATTTGGGAATAAAATATTGATATTCCTTTAAAGGGAATGCTATGTTTTATGGCGTACCTAATACGCAACAACAAGTTTCTTTGAAATCTTACGTCGCACACTAATAATATAAAAATATTATTTTAAATGGTAGTTAAGGCCTAGCTGTTGTAATGGAGGGAATGAATAGAACTACAAAATTATTATATATGTTTGTTAAATATTTTTACATTTATCCAATAAATTTTAGAGGCTTAAAATGCTAACGAAACCAATTTTAAGAATAAATATTATAATATTCTATAAAAGGTCGATTAAACAAATTTTGATAGTGAACCCTTTTTAAATATACTTTTTTTCACTTTTATATGTTATATTTGACAAAATAAAATCCTTATTTAGAATCAGGACATCAAAATTTACATTGTTTATGTTTTTGTTATTTTTTCCAGTAAAGTTCAATTTTCAATGAATAGTGAACAATGTTGTATTTTAATTCAAAACCTCCTTTTAATATAATTTATTTATATGGTTAGTTTATCTTTTTAATTGGTTTTAAAGTGTATCTGGAATATATTTTTACTATTTAATCCAATGTTCGTCATTGTAATTAATTTCACTTTGAAATTTGACATAAACAATTTTCAATCTTTCGATAGATATTGTTTCTTAAAAACAGGCTATTTGTTTTGACAAAGGGAATTAATTATAAAATTAATTAATGAAACATATATGTTTTGAATTTTTTAAAATAGAAATCATTTTTGAATTTGGAATAGCAAATATATCTTAGGGTGAATTTTTGGTATTTTTCTAGAAAACTTCATTTTTATATGAATAGTGAAACCACTAAGTGGTAGTTAAAAACTGAATTTTTCGTTAAATGAATCATTACCTCTTCTGTGAATTGAATTTAAAAAATACAACTAACATGGTTGTCATTATTAAGTAAAATTGGGTTCAATGGGATGAAATTGTTTTTAGTGAATAGTAACTTTTCAGTTTTATTAACCGCGATTAGAGGTAATTAGGGTAATTTAAGGTAAAATTGATATTACAAAAATATAAAAATATCTTGAAACTTTTCCTACCCTTATTTTATGAGTCATGTCTGACCATGAAAATCAATGGGTCAATTTGTGGGACCCCATGGAGCCACTTGTGTAAGATAATGACATTAATACCTTTTATTTAAAGTAAAAATAAAAATGTCACAAACATGTATTGTTTTACTAAAACAATTTTTACAAGGGGTTATACATGTTATATCTCCAACTATAAATATTAGTTAGAAATCTAAAAACATTTTGTAAAACATGGTAATTTGTTTTAAAAATTTTATACTTCAAATAAATAAAATTATTTATGACACAATGATGATGCAATGTTTACGTCGTTAATGAATGATTTATATAAATAAGAAGATAATGTTTAAAATAATATCCAAATCTTGTCAAATTCTTATTGAATTATTTTATTTAGAACATAGGCCACCATATCTTATACTTTAATTATTTTGGGACCTTTAGAAGACGAAAAACATTATATAATAAAATAATAGTTTCATGCATTCCAAAAGATCCCCTCCTCTCCCTTATAAAAAGACCCCACTTCCTACACATTTATCACACTTCTCAAACCATCTGGATCATCAAAACTCTACTCAAAAAAGCTCCCAATATCCCTCCCTTCATCCTAGAATCCTTACCTTAGGAAGAAATCTCTTCAAGAAACCCTTTTGGTTCTTACCAAGAGGAGTTACCCAATTTAAAGGTAATGTCTTCTTTTATGTTCTTTTGTTTTATTTTTCTTCCCCAACCCCCTAAAATATTTTTATTCCTTTATTTTGTAAAATAAGCATTATATTAAATATACTAGGATGATTTTATAAGAAGTATTAGAGATAAAGTACACACATCTCCATCTAATGGGTAAAGAACCTACTGTTTCTGTGGATGGCGAATTACTGCCTCACGAAACGATGATTGTTCAATATTCTCCTACCACCTCTCATGGTGGCCATTATGATGGAACTATATTTATATATGATATATTTTATATTTATTTACTCTCTATGCTTCTGTATTTTATATTTAAAACATACCTTTATGCTTTGCATGATGTGCAAATATGATAATTTCATTTGAGGAAGTGTGGACTATCGCCCACTCAAGTGATGTGACTCATTCATGCAATACATGGAATGTATAAAGAATGAAATTAATGAACTTATGTGACCTATATAACATATATATTATACTGGAATTATAATATATATATATATATATATATATATATATATCTCATTTAGTTTTAATTCCATTAATATGAAAAAAATGAAAGTAGTGTTAATGCGTACGTGCGACCAACCATCTCCATGAACGGTGCATTTTATTTTTTATCTCCAAATGTTATGGAATAGTATAAAATGAATATATAATGGATATATATGATGTTAAAATAATTAATACTATTCTGTAGAAGATGTAATTATAACTACATGGACAATTCTTTTCAAACAAGTTCATTTTTTTGACTCATGTACCGAACATCGACAAAAACGTCTGAAATGAACTCACCTAATTAACTAATTATTATAACATTATAATATGTTATATGAATTGAATAAAAAACTTTAAACAAGGTACTTAATCAACAATATATTTTACAAAGTTTATTATTCAGGAATATAAAGAAACGAACAAGACAAGTCGGACTTGAGGTAAGGGATCCTACCTCTCTCTTTCTTTTTTAGTACTCTTTTTTATGTAATTTATTTTAAGATCCTATTTCTAATGTTGGGGGATGTTATTTTATATTCAAATTAATTTAATTTTCATGTTCATATTATGAAATACCCCCTCTTTCTCTCATCAATTCATTTTAAGAATGTTTGAGTGGCGCCGTTAGGCTGCTGAATTTTTGCAACGAGATTTCTTATCTCACTTTTTAATTCTGTGAGATTTCCATTGTTCGCCACTTATTTGCTTAATGTGGTGCTTTGTGTACTTCCATTTCATATATATTATCATGATTCTATTTATATTCATGGTATTCTGTGATTCATATTCTGTTTATTATCTTTTGGTCATACGACTCGATTGATTACAACGAGGTAAGGAGTTTTTTATCTCACTTTTATTCCTGTGAGATTCATGCTATATTTGTCACAATCTCCTTTTAGTGGTGTATGTAAATCCCATTATTCTACTCTTTCTGTAATATAATTTAGTTTATGGATATTTACATCAACATTCTATAGTCCTTCTTTCATGGGGTGTACGTTTCGAAAGTTACCCAAATCGGTAAGGGAACCTTTCACCATCCTATTTTTAAAGAAATTATTTTTGTTAGGTATTTTAATTTACATCTTCTTATGTTGGGATATGTTCTTAAATATCATTATTACTATAAATTTTATGTCCAAGTGATGAGATACCTTTTTTATCTCTCATCAACTGATTTGTTTTGAATTTTAAAGTGACGTCGTTAGGCTGTCGAATTTATGTAAGGGAACTTCTTAACCCAATTTCAATTCTTTGGGTTAAAACTATGTTTCTTGATTATGTCATGCTCTGAATATGTTTGGTTGTCCTCTGATTGTTTTACAGTTAATATCCACTTATATTGAGTGTATTTATATTTGTCACAAAAAAGTATGTAATTGATTTATCCTTAATCTAAGGATACCATCTTTATAAGGGACTTCGTCTCAATCTCTTTTTTATTGAGGAATCCTTTGATTTATAAACGAATTTCTTTTATACGGTGTGTAAAACCCTTTTGTCTTTTCATTTCATTCAAAGGGCATATTTTATCTACGAATAATTTTACTAAATGATAAAAAGGAATGTATCTTTTTTTTACGTAAGCGATGACAACGACCTTTTCTGCCACCATGAGTATTATTTGATCTTTGGCTTCCTTAACAAGTCGTAATGTTTTTAAAAGGAAAATAAATACCATATACTATTATTTTCATATTTTATTATTGAAAATTGTTTTTAGAATGGATTTATTATTCCAATATCTTAAAATTTTATATTGTTATTGCAATGTGAGAGTGTTATTTTTTTATGCTTAAGTTATGTGTTACAATTATCTTATGGTTCTTGGGAAATGTTTATGAAATCGGGTGGTTCCGTGATAAAATAAGGGTGGGTGAGCCTGAGATAGCTCTCCAATGAATTGGGTAACGCGAAGGAGATAAACGCTAAGGTTTATCCAAAGAGATTTAGGGAATATACTGTGATGTGTATTCCCAACGTAACCATGACGGTTGCTCCCAACGTATGCATGTTATGAATGCCACAAGTTACCTTTACATCTTACAATTTCTATGAGTTTTTCATAAATTGTTTGATTTCATGAATTATGTTAAAGTGCTTATGTTTTATTATTAAAGTATTATTTCATTGATTCTTATGTATACATGGACTAATGTTTTCTTTTAGTATTTTTTATATCCCCTAATGATATTTTTATGCTCATCCCAGGTTTTTGAAATGTTTTTCACTTGACATAAAGATGAATAGGGTCAAGGATGGGATCATGGAAGGACGTGCTATCTAAAACATGGAACTAGGCATGTTTCTTATTAAGAGTATTTATTTTATTAAAAAAAATGGAAACTGAGTAGAAGTGTCTACTTTGTAATCTTGTCAGATGTAATAGTTTTGTCATAATTCTCTAAAACTCTAAACCTGAAAAGATCCTCAATGTGAATTATTCCTTTAAATCAATATTATGTAATGTTTTATGTCTGGGTCCTTATAGTTTGTATTAGAGGTCGTTTTAGATAACTTTATAGGTTAGGGTATTCTTCAAGCATAAGTGTCATTACCATAATGGTTATGATTTCAGAAAGAGTCATAGTGGTTTTACATAGATAGTGTAAATGAGTTTAAGATAATATGAATAATTATATCTCAGTATTTACCCTCCTTATAAGATACTATATGATGATTTTACTGATATACTCACACTAACCTTTTTGGTTTTAGTAAATTGCTAGATCTAGAAGACACCAATGTAACAGTGGATGTGAAGGAAACTGTGACAGTTTTCTGAGCGAGAAACTGAATGATATGGGAGCTACAATGAGAACACTTGTAGTTATTCTCAACCAACTATCTAGAGTCATGATTGACCACCTGAACCTTAGTGGTTTTTATAAGGCATCATATATGCGAGAAACAAATCCCTACGAAAGTTCAAGTAATAATCATAAAGTTGAGTAGGTTAAAAAACCTATGTGTCAAATATGTGGAAAGAAACACATAAGAAAATGTTTCAAAGGGACATAAAGATGCTATAGATGTGGAAATGAAGGTCATAAATCAAGAACCTGGCATGGAAAAAGGAATCATCTAATTGACTCTAGGAAAGGGAAAGAAGTTCTTTCTGAATGATCAATTGAATGTTTTAAATGTGGTGTGCATGGTAATTATGAAAACACATGTCATACGAAGAAGTTTCAGGAATGGGATCACCAGGATCTTAAAAATATTCATTTACCAATACGAAATTCCATTCAGAATGAGGATGAAGAGACTGACAATGACCAACGAAAGGTATGGATTATTTCTTAACATATGTTTTCCTATTATTGAAATCTTAGGATATGATTCATGATTTTGTTTGTAGGAAATATTTTTTTCAGAATAAGTTGGAAAGGAGTGGTTAATGGATCATGAAGAACGTTGAATGAGTAAGAAGTCAACATATAAGTGATTCAAGAGTTATGGTAGATTTTAGGATGTTGAAATGCTTAAAAGTATTAAGGCTCTTTTGAAGATGGGATTACATAAGAATACTTTTTATAGTATGTGTAACCCTAAAGTTTGACATATGAAGATTTTATTCAAGGAATATTTATCTTTTCTTTTGTGGATACAGTTATAAAGATCCATTTGGGTTTATATGATTCTTCAATTTGAGGAAATTACCAGTTAACACTTTTTGGGATGCAAAACGAAAGTTATTAGGTAACCTTCATTGTTAAAATATGATATGGTTATTTTTGATGAATTTATCTATTTTTGGAGGATTTTACAAAAGTTTATAGTTTTTTTAAAGGGAAAACACTTAGACCGTGTGACAACCTGTCGCGTCAGACGAATCTGCGGGAATCGAACCCACAACCAAAGTGTGACTGGTATTTATCACCTACCACTGTACTACATGACATACCTGGTTAGTTTTACTAATTCTTTTTAGTTAGGTGATTTTATGAATCAAGAAAAGTTTAATTTGGGTTATATAGTGAAATTATTAACCTATCAGGGGGATATGTGATTAGGTTAATTACTTTTCAATACGGGACTTTAAGTGCAATTGATGTTATTTGGAGAGAATTGTTTAGATTTATCTTGGAAGACTATGTGATTAAATAATTTGGAGATTTGGGTTTCAATAATAGTTTTTATTACTTTGAATAATTTTATGGATATCTATTTATTTAATGGTATTTGATTAAATTTGGGTTTTGTTGGAAAATTTTTGGAGATTAAGAGTAGTTTTTATTTTTGTAAAGGATTATCCTTTTTGGGGGTTATCTGATCTTGTAATAACCATTTTTGGTTTTGGTTAAGGTCTAAAGTGATGGGAAATATATAGTTCTCTTTTGTGGATTAGGATATTCTATAGAAGTTGATTATAACGGCTTAATGGGAACAAGTCATCCCGAATACTCATCTTTGGAGAAAATATGAGTTTGGGTTAGAAATATAGTAAGAGATGAAAGTCTACATGACAGGTATGTAGGTTTACTTATGTTTTTGATAATAGCATAAATAAATTCCTCAATTAAAAGTAACTTAAAACAAAAATATTGTCTGTTAACTTTTCCTATTGGGGAATCAAATATCGTTTTACCCATCAAAATTTTGGGGTTTTCTTGTGGTTAACTTTCTGCTAAACTTGTTTTCTATCACTCTCCATCCGAACATGATGGTTTGTTTTCTCCTCCATATCCATGTTTCCATGGAATCCAATATCTGTTGCCTCGGGTGAACTTTTTACTTCTCTTTCTTTCTTTCAAATTGATTGTTTTGTTGACTAATGTTTTGATGTGGGGCTTTCAATGATGTTTCCGAGCCTGATATTAAAATCACAAGGACACAATTCCCAAAATGGGGGAAGAATGTAACATCCCAGGTAAATAAAGAATATGAAATTTTCATATTTATTAATATTTGTGAATAAAATATTAATATTACTTTAAAAGTAATGCTATGTTCGATGGAGTACGCAATACGCAACAACAAGTTTCTTTGAAACCTTACATCTCACACTAATAATATAATAATATCATTTTAAATGGTAGTTAACGCCTTGATGTTGTAATGGCGGGAATGAATAGAACTAACTACTATATTATTATATATGTTTGTTAAATATTTTTACGTCTATCCAATAAATGTTATAGGCTTAAAATTCAATTGAATCCAATTTTAAGAATAAATATTCTAATATTGTTTAAAAGGTCGATTAACCACCTTTTGATGGAGAACCCTTTTTAAATATATATTTTGTCACTTTTATATGTTATATTTGAAAAAATAAAATCCTTCTTTAGAATTGGGACATCAAAATTTACAATGTGTATGTTTTTGTTATTTTTTCCGATAAAGTTCAATTTTTAATGAATAGTGAACAATGTTGTATTTTAATTCAAAACCTCCTTTTAATATAATTTATTTGTATGGTTATTTTATATTTTTAATTGGTTTTATTGTGTAATTGTAATATATGTTTACCATTTAATCCCATGGCCGTCATTGAAATTAATATCACTTTTGAAATTGGACATAAACAATTTTCAATCTTTCAATAGATATTGTTTCTTAAAAACACACTATTTGTTTTGACAATGGGAATTAATTATAAAATTAATTAATGAACCATATATGTTTTTAATTCTTTAAAATAGAAATAATTTTTGAATTCGGAATAGAAAATATATCTTAGGGTGAATTTTTGGTATTTTTCTGAAAAACATCATTTTTTGATGAATAGTGAAACCACTAAGTGGTAGTTAAAAACTGAATTTTTCATTAAATGAAACATTACCTCTTCTGTGAATTGAATTTCAAAAATCCAAAATATATGGTTGTCATTAGTGAGTAAAATTTGGTTCAATGGGATGAAAATAATTTTTGTTGAATAGTAACAATTGAGTTTTATTAGCCATGATTAGAGGTAATTAGGGTAATTTATGGTTAAAATGATGTTATAAAAATATAAAAATATCTTGACACTATTCATACCATTATTGGATGAGTCATGGATGACCAAGAAAATACATGGGTAAATTTTTAGGAACCCATGGAGCTACTTGTGTAAGATAATGACATTAATACCTTTTATTAAAAGTAAAAATAAAATTTCACAAACATGTATTGTTTTAATAAAACAATTTTTACAAGGGGTTATACAAGTTATATTTTCGACTATAACTATTAATTAGAAATATAAAAACATTTCCTACAACATGGTAATTTTTTTTATAATTTTTATACATCAAATAAATAAAATTATTTATGACACAATGATGATGCAGTGTTTACATCATTAATGAATGATTTAAATAAATAAGAATATAATGTTTAAAATAATATCCAAAACTTGTTTAATTATTATTGGATTATTTTATTTCTAACATGAGCCACATTTTATTTGATGTTAATGATTTTTTAACCATTATAAATATATAAGAAATATATAATAAAATAATAGTTTCATGCTTTCCAAAAGAGCCCCTCATCTCCCTTATAAAAAGACCCCACTTCCTACCCGTATCTCGCACTTCTCAAGAAATTTTGCATGTTTGACCTCTACAAAAATAAGCTCCCAATATTACTACCTTAATTCTAGAAGCCTTACCCTAGGATGAAATCTCTTCAAGAAACCCTTTTGGTTCAAACCAAAAGGAGTTACCTGATTTAAAGGTAATGTCTTCTCTTATGTTATTATATTTTATTTTGCTTCTCCAACACCCTAAACAATTTTTATTAATTTATTTTGTAACAACACTAGTATATTAAATATATTAGGATGAGTTTATAAGAAGTATTCTAGCTACACTTACACACACCTCCATCAAATGGGTAAATAACATATTGTTTCTGTGGATGACGAATTACTGCCTCACGAAACGATGATTGTTCAATATTCTCCTACCGCCTATCATGGTGGCCATAATGACGAAACTATATTTATATATTTTATATTTTATATTTATTTCATCTCTATGATTCTGTATTTTATATTTAAAACATACTTTATTCATTGAAAGTTGTGCAAATGCGTTAATTTCATTTGAAGAAGTGTGTACTACCGCCGCCTCAAGTGATGTGACTCGTTCATGCAGTACATGGAATGTATAAAGAATGAAATTAATGAACGGTGAATTTCATTTTTTTTCTCCAACTGTTATGGAATATAAATGATTTTTAATTCATTTATACTATTCTGGAGGTGACGTAATTATAACTACATGGAAAAATAATTTCAAACAAAGTTAATTTTTTTGACTCATGTATCGAACTCCGACAAAAACGTCTGATATGAACTCACATAATTAAATAATTATTATAACATTATAATATATGATATGAATTGAATAATGAACTTTAAAGGAGTTACTTAATCAATTATAAATTGACCAAAGTTTATTATTCAGTAATATAAAGAAACAAACAAGGCAAGTCAGACTTGACGTAAGGGATCCAACCTCTCCCTTTCTTTTTAAGTACTCGTTTTTATGTCATTTCTTTTAAGATCATATTTATTATGTTGGGGGATGTTATTTTATATTAATCTTATTTTAATTTTCAGGTTCATATTATGGTAGACCCCCTCTTTCTCTCATCAATTCAATTTAAGAATGTTTGAGTGGTTCCGTTAGGATGCCGAATTTTTGCAAGAGGATTTTTTATGTAACTGTTTAATTCCGTGATATTTCCATTTTTCGCCACTTATTTGTTGCATGTGGTGTATTGTTTACTTCCATTTCATATATATTATCATGATTCTATTTATATTCATGTTATTCTATGATTCATATTGTTTTTACTATCTTTTGGTCATACGACTTGATTGATTATAATGAGGTAAGGGGTTATTTTATCTCACTTTTATTCCCGTGAGATTCATGCTATATTTCTCAAGATCTCCTTTGAGTGGTGTATGTACTTCCCATTTTTATACTCTTTGTGTAATATAATTTTGTTTATGGGTATTTACATCAAAATTGTATAGTCCTTGTTTCATGTGGTGTACGTTTCGAAAGTTACCCAAATCGGTAAGGGAACCTTTCACCCTCCTCTTTTTAAAGGACTTATTTTTGTTAGGCCATTTAATTTATATCTTCTTATGTCGGGATATTTTATTATATATCCTTATTGCTATAAATTTTATGTCTAAGTGAAGAGATACCCTTTTTATCTCTCATCAACTCATTTTTTTTTTGAATTTTAAAGTGACACTATTAGGGTGTCGAATTTCTATAAGGGAACTTCTTAACCGAATTTCAATTATTTGGGTTAAACCTTTGCTTCTTGATTATGTCGTGATATGAACATGTGTGGATGACCTTTGACTATTTTACACTTAATATCCACGTATATTGAGTGTATTTATATTTTTCACACATAATTATGTAATTGATTTGTCCTTAATCTAAGGATACCGTTTTTATAAGGGACTTCATCTCCATCTCCTTTTATTGAGGCTTCCTTTGATTTATACATGACTTTCTTTTAAACAGTGTGTAAAACCCTTATTACATTTCATTTAATTAAAAGGTAATCTTTTCTCTATGAATCATTTTACTAAACGAAAAAAAGGAATGTTTCTTTTTTTTACGTAAGCAGTGACAACGATGTTTTCCACCACTGTGAGTATTATTTGATCTTTTTCTTCCTTAACAAGTCGTAATGTTTTTAAAACGAAAATAAATATGATATAATCTTTTTACGTATTTTGGTATTGAAAATGTTTTTTATAATGGATTTATTATTCCAATATCTTAAAATGATATATTGTTATTGCAATTTGGGAATGTTATCTTTCCTTTATGCTTAAGTTATGTTTTATGATTATGTTATGGTTATTGGGAAATGTTTATGAAATCGGGTGGTTTCGCGATAAACTAAGGGAGGGTGAGCCTAATATAGCTCTCTAATGCATTGGGTAATGTGATGGAGTTAAACTTTAAGGTTTCTATGAATAGATTTTTGGAAGATACTGTGATGGGTATTCCAAACATAAAAATGACGGTTGCTCCCTACGTAAGAATGTTATGAGTGCCTCAAGTTTCCTTTATGTCTTATGATTTCTATGCGTTATTAGTAAATATTATGATTTCATGAAGTCTGTTAAAATTATTATGCTTTATTATTAAAGTATTATTTCATTAATTCTTATGTATACATGGACTAATGTTTTCTTTTCGTATTTTTTATATCCCATACTGATCTTTTTATGCGCATCCCATGTTTTTGAAATTTTTCCACAGGACTTAAAGATGAATAGGGTCAAGGATGGGATCATGGAAAGACATTCTATCTAAAATATGGATCTAGACATGTTTCTTTTTAAGAGTTTTTACTTTATGAAAAATATGGAATCTGAGTAGAAGTGTCTACTTTGTAATCTTGTGAGATGTAATAGTTATGTCCTAATTCTCTAAAACTCTAAACCTGAAAAGATCCTCAATGTGAATTATTCATTTAAATCAATATTATGTAATGTTTTAAGTCCGGGGCCTTATAGATATTACATTTATTCGTTCGTAAATCATACCAAGAGAACAACCCATTTTTTTATAAATGAATTATTGATAAGGAAACTCATTGTTATTTGGAATCATAACCTTCAGTAGATAAATAATCACTATGTAAATAGGATAACTCCATTTATCTATATCTTCCATATTATATAGTTATTTTATACCTAATAATATTTAATATTTTATACAATCATAAATCAATAGAGCCTCCATATATTTAATTAATATTTCAAAAAAATTACTATAATACCCCTATTGTCTCTTTTATGTGTGGGTATATTTTGGAAGGCTCTACCTCTTAAGTTAGAGGAGTTTCGGAAAAAAAATGGGTGACATTTTGTAGCCTTTTCTAGGTCTCTATATCATGGTGAATGGTTAAAATAACTATGTAGATTAAGTTTAAATCTTATTCACCCTAGTAAAATGGTAGTATTTATGTTCACTAGACAGTTTTATAACTGCGTGAGAAAATCAAGAAACCCACTTGAAAAGGGGAAGTTTTTCCTTTTGGGTCCTTTTTAATTTTTTATTCTTCCCTAAGCTTCCCCATTTATTATTCACTAACCTGTGTTCGTTATATAGAGTTTTATCCGTCTATCAAGCTCCTCCAATGTGGATTTAGGGCGTATTCTTGGTTATTTGTGACCGTGATTAAATGTTTTTTGTGTATTTAATGTTCTTCTTAGATTTACTACTAGTTTTACAATATTATCTAACCCTAAAGGCCATTGTTGGGCTATTTCCATACCTAGGATTGGTCTAGAATTGTGGTTTTTCTTCCTTGAGATTGTGACACCTTTTATGAGACTTAATTCAATGGATTTCATCATAGGTGAAATGATTCCACCACAAGAGGTTGGTGATTTCATTTAATATCATTTTATTTATGTCGTCTACAGATTATTAGTGATTTAAAATTACATGGAATTAATTTAAAGGTATATATGATATCTATATTGGATTTCTCAATGGTTTTCCATGGTTAGGTGGATTTTCCATCTAGGAAAAATAATTTAATGGATTAGTTCTATAAAAAATGGTTTTCAAATGGTAATTTATACATTCTACATGTTTTATAAAATTAAAAGAATTGTATTCATTGATATAAACCCTTGTTCATTTTGTTTTAAGACAAATGGGGCTTTCAAAGTGGGTTCCGTGATTGTTTTTAGGGGTTTTATTGACTACAAATGGGTGGTGCAGTATAATAAAATGAAATAGATTTTCCATTTGGATATTTGTTTTTTATTATTGATAATCATTAAAACCTTTGGAATTTTGTTTGGATTAAAAATTGTTATTAAAAAATGGATTCCCGATTGTATATCTTAAATGTAATAAGTGAAATATTTTTTTGGCACTTTTTAAAGTGATGTTAATTATGCCCTTGTTGAGCCCTATAGTTTGTTGATGATGTTTATGGTATCTATATTAATTATGTTGGGATGTGATTCATGTTGTGCTTATGTATTGGGGAAATTTCCAGTATAAGTGTGTGAGGTGGGAAGGATGTGATTTTGGTGTTAGACCATGGGTATTTGTTATTCTTAAATGATGACATTTTTTTTCATGACCCACCAACAATAGTTGTTCTAGGATGATACCTATGTTACAAAGTTGTATTTTTCTTGGATAGTTGATATTAGGCATTCGAAAGAAACCCATAGTTGTATATAATACTATACTAATAGTGTCTGACCTATGAGAATATGTAAGAGTGCCCATTTAGTGGATATGTGACTGTTAAACTACCAGTGGTATGTCCACATTACGAGTCTTTTAATATCTTATTATTCCTTGTGGTGTTGCATCATACAATGAATCATATGTTATTCCTTGTCATTATTTATTCACATGTGAGATGATTATTATTTGATGTACTTTCTTGATATGTTGATACTATTGTGGTTTAATCTTTATGTTGACTACCTTTTTACTATCTATTTATTAGCATTATTCGTGACCTTCTATTGTGATGTTATATTATAGTTTCCATTATTTCAACACTTACCATTATTTTGGGTGTGTAAACTATTTTGAAGGACAAGTTGGAAATGATTTTCAATGTAAATCCATGGTTCACATTCTCTTGAAATATTTAAAACTGTTGGTAGGTTGTTCCAATTTGTGTTGTTTTGATGGTAAATGATTGGATTTGGAAGTGGAATTTTCTTGGTAAAACATTTTTTTGGAATGGTTTATGAAACGTTTTTTTAATTAATTGCATGTTCTATGTTTTTTTATTCGTATATAATGAAAAAAATAAAATATATTTAATGTATTATTTTCAAACAATAATTTTGGGTTTATTTTAAAAAATATACCAAATAGAATCCTGGATGTATCCTAGTAGCTTGGTATCACACCCTACATATTCAGGTTGGTGGGTATGTAGTATTCATATATTGTGTAGGTTGTATTCAAGTTTTTATTTAACCATGGATATTGTGTTATCTTCCTTGGGAATCAGATGGTCGTTGGGATTGTGGTGGTGGATTATGAGGAACCTTGATATGGTGATTGAACTTTAGGTTTCATGGAATCAGTTGGATCAAGTTTGTTTTGGATTCTTTGGTATTTCGCCCATTTTTGTTCAAACTTCAATAATATTTTTATAAACCTTATATTAAATAGTGTATTTATGATTTTTAATTTAAAATTTATATTTCATATTTATTTTAATTCCAGTTTCATATGTTTATATTTGGTTCCTTAAAGGAAAATTCAACCCCAATGGTTTTGTTTAATACCCTTGATATAATGGTCTGGACCTCTCTCGTCCATTCCTTTGCTGAAATCTTATGTTTGAGGTGATCTGGGAGGTCAAGGTGACTCATTTGAAGAGTTTTCTAAATTTCTATTTTTCCAATGGTATATTATTTTACTAGTGGGGTAGGAATGGTGAGTTGAGAGTAGTGAGTCAGAACTGTCACTCGAAAGGGCGGATTGCTAAGCAACAGCTCACCGAACTATGACTTGTCGAATAGTCACTCACCGAATGGTAGCCCACTGAATGGACACTCATCTAATAGTGAGTGGTCCAAAGGTGACACATTCATGAAATTTTTTCCAAATATGATGAGTCGTCCAACAATGGGAATGATATGAACAGTGTTTCCAGAATGGTGAGTCATCCATCGGTGACTCGTCCAATGGTAACTCATCCAACAATCTCTCATTCCAACAATGATTCAGGAAAATTATTTCCATTTTCATATAGATTCTCCCCTTTGATGTTATCTTTAATGTAAAATGAATTCATAGACTTGTTTTACAGAATTTAAGGCCGATTCAAATCCCATAACTCTTATCAAATGTTTCTAAAGTGTTTGGGTTCCTTTACTCAGTCAAACCACGTAATATTGACTAGATCTTCCTTTAATAGAGAATTACAAGCATATCTAAACTGGTTTGTGTTGATTCTCAAAATGTCCTAGATATCTTACACCTTTGTTCTTTTTTCTTTGTTTTCCATTGGTACAGGATTCCCTTTGTTCTTCCTCCCATAGGAGACGTGCATTGTGTTGTAGCCTTGGATCATTCCCCCCATAGAGTTTTCCTACTGCATGTGCACCTCATGTTTTGGTGAAACTAGGAAGTGTGGATCCATATTCCATATAAGGTTTGTTCTACTTCCGTTCATCTTGTTTTCGCAAACTATTTCATACTTTTTCTCATTTCCATATGATAGAATGTTTTCTCCATGTTTCTAATAGACCATTCATAGGTGTTGGATGATGCAGTTGTACCGTAGTGTCCTTGGGTGGATACAGTCGTTGTGGGAGAGGTGATTTTGATCCATTATCTTGGATCGTTCTCATGAAAAAGAATATCAGTAAATTTTTTAGGTAGGGGATTCATTACTTCTCTATTTATTTACCTAAAATTGTAGAGCTGCCATGATTTATCCCTTTTGATCACAATTAAATTGACATAGTAAATATTTGAACTAGATTAAAGAATTGGTATCAATTGTATGATGTTTCTTTATACCATGATAATGGTTTGGATCTTGTTTTTCTATATAGTGTGATATATATTATTTTTTTTATCATGCCATTCTTGATGGAAATTTGTAATGAAATTAACGATTAGATTAATCTCAAATTTATTGGTGAAATGATTAAAGAGGCATGTTAATGAATCTGGATGTTTTAGTAGTAAATTGATTTTGATCAAATTGATATAGATATTAATATATAATGGAATTTGTTGATGAAACTGAAGAATGTTGATTATTCTTGATATAAATTATTAAAGGCATGCAAAAATAATTGGTTAATTAATTGTTATTTCTTGTGATAGCTTATAACATAGGTTTCCCAAAGTTTGAACTTATGAATAAGAATCGGTTAATTGAATATGGAATTAATAAATGGTTGTGTGATAAGTGTAAAACCTTATGGCGTTTGAGTTACCCAATTTCTCATAAAGTCCACATGCCTTAGGCTTTAGAATCCTGAAAAATCATTGTGCGTGAAAGATGAATTCCTTGTTTAGGGCCAAGATCCCAATTGTTATGTTTGATTCATGTTGATTCTACTATGACGAGATCCTAGGATGGGTGAGCCTAGATGTATGTTGAGGTATATGGGGAAGAAAGGCCCAGTTTTTGTGACATTAGTTGATTCCTAGAGTGGCGAGATACATCAGTTTATGTATGTGGGTGTCGGGAAGGACACCAGAGGTGATGGAACGAGTTTAAGATAGGCTTACCTGTTGATAATAATGTTTGGTACTTGTGGAATTTTTATTGTTTACCTTATTTAATCTCCCATCTACTTGTGGTTGATGGTATTTCTTACCCTACTTACAAATGAGTCGAGGATGTGTGGGTTATTCCACATGCTTTCTGTGTTTAGCTTCTTGATGATGGATGGGTCTACGCTATTGCTATAGGTGGTAAAGACTCAAGGGGTAGTTCATTTACTCTCCATGTTGATCCCCTTGGGCTTGGTATCTTAGAATTTTTTCATAGAATACTTCTAAATATAAAAAGTGTTAATGTTCTTATTAAATGAATAATTTTTTAACCCATGGGGTTTGATCTTGTTGGGATGCATTGATGACGTTGTGACTCTAAGAAGTCGTGGACTCAGTTTGGTTTTTCCTAGAGGGCATGCATCTTGGATGAAGGACAATTAAATCTAATTTGGAATCGATAATGGATAATTAATGTTCAAATAATTAATTAACATAAAGTGGAACTGATAGAAATAGATAATGTAAATTAATAAATCTATTTAAATGGTTGTGTACTTATAGGATATCTAGTCTTAGAAGTGGCAGCTGGGAGTCTGAGAGATGTTAGCTATAGTTGAGTCTATGACTATGTCATGCCCATTGTTTGGTTGTGATCTATATTATATCATGTACTTTTTTATTTCTACAAGCTAATATACCTTGTTGGATAGGGAAACTAACACCCTGAGGATTATTAGCCATGGCGGAGTTTTTCCCAACATTCAAGTGGGAGTATGGATGACTAACTACCCCCTTTTTCTCCACAAATTTCTTATTGGTAGTTAGTAGTGCTAGTATGCATGATGGTTAGTTTTCCCCATATACATGTGTAGAGGATTTTAATGGATTGGGGTTATTTCACACACAAATATTATGGATATAGACTCATATGGACTACAATAGGTGTTACATGTATAAGTTGTGATGGTTTGAGGATCCAAACTCAATGTATGGGTTTTGATGGATTGAGGTATAATACTTGATGTATAATACACATTATGCAAGCTGTGGTAGCTCCCAAAATCTACCTAGTAACTTTTTTTTTTTGATGTGGTGGTGTGTTGCACGAGGTGCATGTTGTGGTTCTTGGCCCATGTGTCTTCAGGATAGCCTTTTTAGATACATATTCTTAGGATGTACAATATTCAAGAAAAGAGGAAACCCAATGGGGGTGTGATAGTGGGGTAACATTTATATTCTTTATTATATTATATGATCTTTTATGAGATACTTTGTTAGAGTATCCATGGTGTGGCTGGGAACGTAGCATACTTTTTTGGTGATGAGTTAGTTTCACTTATGGTTCATTATGATTTAGCATGATTCCATTACTTTTCTATGAGAATATCTGGGGAGGATCCTATTGAGTATACTGTTATACTCACCCTATGTTATATAAACTATTTTTTAGATTAGTTGGAGAAGGTTTGAGATCGGGCTTGTTACTACCAGGTAGGGGGGTTTTTAGGAGCTATTTGGGCTTTGTGGTCACTGTTGTTTTACATTATTTTGGTACTTTTAGTTTTTCCTATTAGTTGTAGTATTTAATTATGACAATACGTATGCGCACTTGGGTTTCTTTTAATTTGTAGTTTGTACAGGAGGTAGATTGTTCCTTTCTTATCTTTCTCATTTGCATTTGTTCTCTTGGAAGGTAATGCCTCCCATATGTGTGTTTACTATACCCATGGTTTTATTCACCAACCCAAGGCCTATTGGAGGTGGGACTCAGGTGTCACTATCTCTCTTATCCCATTTCTAGCCAGGGAGGGGTACACTTTTTAAAGAGGGGGTCATGATAGAGTGGTATCAATGGTATGGTCTATTGATTGGACTGAGTTTCTAGTTAGGAATAGGTGAGGTTACATGGTTTGATAGGGAAATAGTGTCAACTAAGTTTTGCAGGCATTGTAAACATGAGAGACCAGATGAGACATGGGTATTTATGGACCCCTGTGATCTGATGCACAAACCTTCATTATTATAGTGGCTACTAAACATTGTGATACTTTTCGTAGGGTAGAGACCTCGGAAAAGATCATGCATAATTCTTTTTTTTCACCTGTGTTTGAATGGATAGACCTTCGGGAAGGTTAACCAAAAATGAATAAAAGAAAATAATTAATTAATGTTAATGTCTTCCATATTATGGGATTTGGAGCTCTAACTATTTGTCCTTTTGTTGGCATGGATCTAGGTCTACGTCCTCGTCAGGTTCATACATAAGATGTTCAGATTTTTTCACCAACATATCTTCATATAGCATAGGTTTAAGACAATGACACTTTGAGGGATTTCTATGATTTTCAGCACTAGAGTCAGTAGATGTACGAGGGATCTATTTTAGATGCAGTCACAAAACACTAGTTGGAAGAGTTTTAGATATATTTTAGAAAGATTTTTTCTTGGATGGAGCCTATGGTAACATTGGTTGTGATGATTTTGTGTGGGGAATCTAGACAATGGTGTTTCTTAATCCTCTGGAATCGTGAGGAGTCGACAGTCTCATGGGAGATGTTCCAACAGCATTTCAGAGATGAGTTCCATTCTTTGATAGTGAAGGAAACATGTCACCAGGAGATGCTTACCCATTGGTAGAGGGGGTCTAGTGTGAGAGGGTTCAAGACCCATTTTAGGAAACTTCTGTGATATGCTTTAGACCAATTTTCAGATAAGGAGGCTATGGTGATGCTTTTCGAAGAGTCTTTGCATCTATGGATCCAGCATTAGACCCCCCCCCCCCCCGTTTTTTCTAAAGATATATCATGAGGTGTTGGAGAGGGAAAATTTTATAGAAAATTCGTTAGTTAGAACCAAATTATCACAATTAGGGAGTCTTCAAGATTACTCAAGAAGTAGATCTGTGGTCGGGGGTTCCCAGTTTTTAGGGAAAAGTGTTCCCATTTGGATGGGGGTAGGCCTAAACCCTCAATGACTAATTTATCTAGGGTTACTGTATATCAAGAATATTCTAAAGGATCAGGTTCTTGTTTTTTTATGGAGGTTGAGATCATAGGTGGCATAAGTTCTAAACCTTTCACAGCAGTTAGTGTGTTCTAGGTGTTCCCCTCCAAGTTCCTTCATTGAGAAACTTCCAGCCAAGGCTACAACATAAAGTTTCAAAAGCTTTTGATTAAAAAAAGAGAAGATGGGGAAAGGACAGGATATCCTCAAGATGCTCCCCCCCCCCCCAAAGAGAATAGAGTGACCATGGATGTGGTAGCTAGCAGGGTCAGAGAGGTCCTAGAGCAGGTTGTGGTCAGCTTCATGTATTAGTGTTACCGGTGTCGGGGAATCTAGATATTGTTCAACATACCCTATTATTATTTTCTAAAAGGGGTACTTGCCTTTTTTTGATTTTGGATTGACACACTTCTTTATTTCACCTTTCCTTTTCAATGACTTCGGACTTGATTTATAGAGGCTTCCACTGCCCTTGGGGTTTATTACGCTAGTTGGAGGTCAAGATGACTTATTTTATGAATGTAGAGACTATGATCTAGTTCCAGGAAAGCAAACCTCTTTGGGATATTTCCTTTGTTTTCAAATTCAACCATATGATGTCATCCTCATAATGGATTTTTTGTATTCGGTGTAGGAAATCATGGATTTCTTCTAGAACAATGTGGCATTCTTCGATATTGCTGGAGATATAGTAATGTTTGTTGGTGAGTGAGTCCCTCAAATGGGTTAGAGGCTTATTCCATCCTTATCATTCTTTATGGATGAAATGATGTTCAGATCTTTAGAGATTTAGTAGACAAAATTTCTAAGGGTCCAGGAAGAGTTCCTTTATCTCTTTCAATAAGTGGTTTTAGCATTACCCCCATAGATGGGAGATCGAGTTTGGGATTGAGCTATTGTCTGGTGTGTCTCCTATATCGATGTATCTATATAGGATGGAACCTTAAAAATTGTGAGAGCTGTATATTCATGTCAATGGTATGTTGTGGTGTGGTTTTGTTCGGCCGAGAGCTGCAACGTGGGGTTCACCATTGTTTTCTTGAGGAAGGATGATGGATATTTACAGTCGTTTATCGATTATCATCACATGAATGGAGTGATAGTAAATAAACGTTATCCAATTCTATGTATTAATTATTTATTCAATAAACTGAAGTTTGGAAGTTGGTTCTCGAAGACAACTTTTTTGTTAGGAAATCCCGAATATTTATTTTCATTTTCATCATGAGCATTAAGAGTTTTTTTTGTGATGTCGTTCGGTGTAAAAAATTCTCTAGATATGTTCATGGGGTTAATGGACGTTGTGTTCCGTGTGTTCCTAGATATGTTTGTGGTGGCCTTCATCGATGATATCCTTGTGTACTCCATGTCTGAGGAGGAGCATGTAGAGCATATGCAGGCCATTTTTGGAGTTCTTCATCAACAACAACTATTTGGGATGTTTTGGATGTGTGAGTTTTTGGCTTTAGAATTATATTTCATGTGGTATGTCGTATCAATTTAGAGAGTAGATGTGGATCCATAAATAATTGAAGTAATTTTGTCTTTATAATTCCCCAAGATAGTGGCATAAGTGAGAATTTACCTTGGTATCGTATGGTATTATAGGATGTTCATAACCAATTTATTCTCAATTACAACTCCTCTAATAGTGTTGACCATAAAGGATCAGCGGTTCATGTGGAATGATTAGTTTTAGGAAGATTTTTAATATTTGAAGGAGGTTTTGGTCCGTGATCTAGTTCTTTGTAATCTAGAATATATCAATTGTTTCTTACGGGACTCATTAGTTGCGTCCCTACAAACATTGATATTCCACCCACGATCTCGAGTTTGTTGTTCTGATGTTTTCCCTGAATATCTGGATACATTAGTTGATAGGTGATCATTTTGTGGTCTTCACCGATCATAAGATCTTGAGGTCCATTTTTTCCTGCATGACTCAAACTTGCGACAACATTGGTGGATAGAGTTCTTATAGTATTACAGCATCTAAATTGTGTATACACCTAGAAAGGGGAATATTTTCACCGATGCTTTGAACATGAATTCATGTAGTGATGAGGTGCATAAATTAGGTGAATCCTGGAGTGTAATGAAATAGATTTCAACATTGCATTTGGATATGGGGAATGTTGGGGGGAATGTGATTTCTTTTTTTAGATTTTGAGGTAGTCATATCTGGTGCAACAGGTGGAGGAATCCCAGTTGGTGGATCTTGAGGTGGAAGTTTGGAGAGACAAAGTTTCTTTTGTGGTGAGGCCCCTGATGGTTGGTGTGATGGTGAACAACATAGGTTGTTGTCATAGGGAATAATTTTCCTTTCATTGTGGATAAAATGTTTCTGAAGGCGGCTGCCCATCTTGGTAAGTGAATGTTTGGTCGTGGGAGTAATCTTTCTCCCTAGTTTGTTAGGCCTTTCAAGGTGTTGGCTTGTGTTGGAGTTGTGGCCTTTCGAGTAGCACTTACCCCATAGATGAGAAGGATACACAATGTTTTTCACATGTCACAGCTCTATTGTTATCTTCATAATGACTCTCGTGTCATTGATTTGGGTGATATCAATGTTGACGATGATGCGAGCTTTGTGGAGAGACCTGTAGAGATCCAAGACTACAAGGAGAATGTGTTTCAGGGGAATTTTATCACATTGATTCATGTCTTGTGGGGGAACAGTGTCATAGAGGAGAGTACTTGGTAGTTTGAGTCATATATATGTCCTTAGTACCCCAAGATATTTGATGTTTAGATATTCTCTTCTAACATTTTTCATTTGGTGGTTGTAGAACCTTTGCATTTATGAGAGGGGTTTCCATTGTTTCTTGTTTTGAATTTCTTTATTTTGAATGGTATTTCCCCCGAGAGAGTGTTTAAGAGTTGGTTATGGTTGTTGTGTGGTTTCTAGTTGTATGATTTATGAAGTAGTTGATCTCCTATGCTGGTGAGATCCTTGAGAGGTATCTCACAGCATGGATATTGGGAAGACCCTTTTTTTGTTTCTGGTCTGGGATGGTTTAGGATTCCCAGGGGTGAGAATAGTTTGATAGGTACTTTATGAAATGACTTAGACCTCTCTGGTCCATTCCATTTTTGAAATCCGGTGTTTTAGGAGATCTGGGAGGTCTAGGTGACTCATTTCAAGAGTTTTCTAAATTTCCAGTTTTCCAATGATATCAAATTTCACTGGTGGGTCAGGAATGTTGAGTCATGAGTGGTGAGTTGGAATGGTGACCCACAATGGTAGCTCGCTGAATGAAAGCTCACCAAATGGTGACCCATTGAATGGTTTCTCATCGAATGGTCACTCATCTAATGGTGTGTGATCTAATGTTTAGATAGATGTGAATAGTGTTTCAGGGACAGTGAGTCATCTAATGGTGAGATAGATGTGAACAATGTTTCCAAAATGGTGATTAATCCAACGATATATCATCCAATGGTATCTAATTCTAATGGTGAGTCATGAATAGTGTTTCCATATTCCTACAATTTCTCGCCTTTGACATTATATTTCACATAAAATGCATTCAAATCTTTTTTTAATGGATATAATTATGATTCAAATCCCATAACTCATATCTGTGTTTTCTTAAGGGTAGGAATGCTTTTACTCAGTCAAAATGCATAATCTTGACCAGATCTTCCTTTAATGTGGAATTCCAAGTGCATCTAGACTACTCTATTTATATTTTTAAAAGGGTCAAGATATCTTCTACCCTTGTTGTTCCTTCTTTATTTTTCATTGGTATGGGATTCCCAAATTTCTTCTTTCCATAGGATTCTTTTATTGTGTTGTATCCTTAGATTGTTCCCCCTTGGAGTTTTTCTTACAGCATTATCACCCTCTATTTTAAAACAACTAGTAAGTGTCCATCCATCTTCGATATAAGGTATGTTATACCAAATTTCTCTTGGTTTCCATGATTTGATCGCTCTCATTTCTCATTTTCAGGTGATGTCATGAGATCTCCATGTTTCTAATAGATATTTCATGGGTGTTGGTTGATATAGTTGTGTCTCGACATCCTCAGCTAGATGCAGTCATTCCAGGGGAGGTGATCATGATCCATTGTGTGGGATCGTTCTTGTGCAAAGAATGTCAGAAACCTTTTGAGGTAGGGGATTAAATTTTATTCTATTTATTTACATGTAATTTTAGATATATCATTATTTATCCCTTTTGATCCCAATGAAATAAAAATAATAAATATTTTAACCTGATAAATGAATTGGAATAATTCATATGTTGTTTCTTTATACTGTGATAATTGTTTTCCACTTGATTTGATAGATAGTGTGATATATAAGCCTATCTTTTTTAGCATGTCATTTTTATGGAAATTGGTAAAGAATGTAAATCATAGATTTATTGTAAATTGATTGGATAAAGGATTAAAGAGGCATGTTAATGAAACTCTTTGTTGTTGTTATAATTTAAAGTTGATCAAATTGATGTAGATATACCGATATAATGGATTGGGTTGATAGAAATGAAGCATGCTGATTCTTGTTGATAAAAATTATTAAATTCATTCCAAATTAATTGTGATAGCATGTGATATCCTGTTACATAGGTTTCCCATAGTTGGAACCTATGAATAATGAATTAGTTAATTCAAGATGGAATAAATAACTTGTTTTGTGATAAATGTAATGCATTATGGGGTCTAAGTTACCCTCATTCTTGTAAATACCAAGTGCCTTATGCTTTGGATCCATGATATATCATTGTGTGTGAAGTCCAGATGCCTTTTTAGGGCTAAGATCCCAGTGGCTATGTTTGTTTCATGCTACATGGGTTTTGATGAGAGTCTAGGATGGCTGAGCTTGGATTTCTATTATGGTATGTGGGGTATAGAGACCTAGTGTTTGTGGTAGAATTTAACACCTAGAGCAGTGAGATATATTGGATAATGCATGTGGGTGTCATGGAGGACACCGAAGGTGATAGAACATGTTGACGATGGGCTTAACAGTTAATATGAATGCTGGATACTTGTTGAATCTTTTGATTGTTTATCTGATTTAATCTCCCCACTGCTTGAGGAAAATGTTCTTTCCTACCATCCTTCAAAAATAGGTGGAGACTCGTCGGATATGTCATGTTCTTTACGTGTTTAGCTTCTCGAGGATGGATAGTTCTATTCTCCTAAAATAGGTGGAAAAGACTCGACAGGTAGTTTATCTACTCACCGTGTTGATCCCCTGTGTTTGGTAGCATAGAATTTTTTCTTAAAATACATGGAAATATTGAAATTTTTAATGCTATTAATAAATGAATAATTTTTTAACCCGTGGGGTTGGAGCTTTCTAGCATAAAATGATGAGGTTATTACTCTAAGAAGTCATGGACTCTTTTTCGTTATGCATGGAGGGAATGGATCTTGATTGGAGGGATAATTAAATGTAATGTGGAACTAATAATTGTTAATTAATGTTTAAAGAAATAAAGAAATAATTTAATACTGATAAAAAAAGTGATAACATAATTTTATAAATCTCTTAAAATGGTCGCGTGATTACAGGATATATAGTCTTATTAGTGATATCCAAAGTCAGAGTGACGCCGGCTGTAGTTGAGTCCAAGACTAGGTTATGTCCATAGTGTGGTTGTGAGTTATATAATATCATGTAATTTTTTCTATATGCTACTCCCCCTGTCGGTTATGAAAAGTGACACCTTGGGGATTCTGTGCCCTTGGGGTGTTTTGCCCAAGATTATGGTGGGAGGTTAGATGACTGACTACCCCCTTTGGTCCTTCTATCTTCTCTTAGTAGTTACCAGTGATGGTATGCTTGGTGGTTTGTTTTCCCCATATATACATGCAGAGGGTTGTGGTGGCTTATAGTAATTTCACATACAGATATTCAGGATATAGATTCATATTGACTACTATAGTTTTAATGTGTATAACATGTTATGGCTTGGAGATCCATAATTATGTGTGGGTTATGATGGTCTGAGGTATAATAATCGACTTATAATACATGTTATTAGAGCTATGGTAGATATTGGAGACTACCTTGTTGCTATTTTTTGTGCATGTTGTGGGGTGTTGCATAAGGTGCATGTTGTGGTTATTTACATAGGTGTCTTCAGGGTAACCTTTTTGGAGAGATATACTTAGGATGTATGATGTTGGGGAAATGTGGAAAACCAGTGGGTAAGTGGAGGAAGGTAACCCTTTATATTCATTATTATAATATATGCTCGTGTATGTGATACTTGGTGAGAGTAGTCATGGTGAGGCTGGGAACATAGTATACCTATTTAGGTGAAGCGTTAGTTTTACTTTTTGTTCATTGTGCTTTAGCATGCTTCCATTACTTTTTCTTGAGAGGATCTAAGGAGGAGACTAATGGGTATACTCTTATACTCACCCTACATTATATAAACATTTTTTGGTCAGTTGAAGAGATTTAAAGATCAAGATGGTAACTACTAGCTTTTGTATTTGTAAGAGATGTTTGGGATTCATGGTCAATCTGTTTTACTTACTTTCTCTACAGACTGTTTTCTCTTTCAGTTGTAGTGGTTCTTGCATGAAATTACATATGTGTAGTTGGGTTTCCTTTAATTTGTAGTCTGATTAGGATTGGGTTGCTGTATGTCTTATCTCTCTCTTTCAAATGCGTTCTCTTAGAGGGTAATGCCTTCTATCTGTGTGTTTACTATAAAATCAGCACTATTCCCTAACCTAGAGTCCACTGAAGGTGGGACTCAGGTGTCATTATCTGTCCTCTCCCATTTCCTGCCCAAGAGGGGTACACTCTGCGGGGAGGGGTCATGACAATTGAAACTTTTCTTCAGTCCAGGGGGATTGGGGATGATCTGGGGGTATTTAGTGGTCCCTCTCTAGAGTCCTCTTGATAGATATCCCACATTGGTTTATTATAAAATAGTATCAAAGATTCACTATTTAGTATTCGGTTTTGTATGGGTTTTTGGATACTAGGATTATCTTTGGGAGTCAAGTGGAGTGTCTGGGTGATGGTTTGGACATCTCTTCATCATAATGAACCTAGAGATTCCATGGGTGTATCTAGATTGAGCCATTATCATAGGTTCATATTTGGATTAATTGATTCATATTTAAAGTGTTGAGATGATAGTTTTATCCCATTTGAGTGCATTTGTGATTTTTGGGGCTAATTTGGTTTTTGGATGTAGAAATGGTGAACAGATCATGGTTTTATAGTTTGAACACATGGTCTGGTAAACTGTGGGGTGCCCATACGACATGGATCTATAACAATGAATGTTTGGATTACATATTCGATGAATGGTTTACTAGAACATGTGTTCCAACAAGTCATAGTGTAATTTATCCTTGGAAATTATTTTTTTACTCCCTTTATTCATAGATTGACTCCAATAGATTATTACATTACTTTAGTTTCATATATGAGAGTTTTAATTGGAATTTTGATGGAATTTGGTGAGGTAAATATTGTTTTATTTGAAATGTGTGTTGTTTTTCTTGTCTTTTCACATTGGTGAATTTACTTTTAGATAGGAAATTGGTTTTCATATCAGAAGAGAGGACAACAATGAGGTCTTTTCTTTTTCAATGACCATATTTGGTGGATTGATGGTATGATTGGTTTTTTGAATTAATTTTTTTTTATTTGAAACTGCTTAAAAACTTACTTTAGACCACTAGGCGGAAGGATGATATGTATTTAATTATTAAAGTGTATATTTTAATAATTTATTTAGGTTGTATTTTCCTTGATATGTTTTATATAAAAGATGAGATTTGATATTTGTTTTCAAAAAAAGTGTGATATTCCCTTTTTAGGAAAATTTATGTGATGATTTAAAAAAGAAAAAGGGTTTACCCTTTAGATAAATGACTTTTGAAATTGGTGAGTCTCAATAATGGGTTAATGTTTTGATAAAATAGTAGTGGAAAATAGTTGATCTTTCAAATGATATTTTCAAAGTGGTTTGAAATTAGTTTTGAAATGTTTTCTTAAAGTGATGTTTGGTTTGGTTCCCTTCGTTATGGGGATTCTTGTTTTATTTGAGGAGTTTGGGTGTTTGGGATCACAACTTGTATTTTTTCCTAAGTTCCTCCCAGAAATTCATAATAGAAGAGTGAGTATAGTACTTTGGGGTTCTATATTGATGGTTTAATTTTATTTTTTAGGATTTAATGTAACACCTCGATCCCTCTAGACCAGAGCTAGTGCATTAATTGTTATATTATAAAGGTTAGATGAAATGAAAAACTATAATGAATGATCAGTTTGGTAGTGTTGAAGAAACTAGATACATAAATGTAACTAAAATTACATTGGAAAAGGTTAAAAAAACAATTCATAACAAAAACAAAAAATTGCGTCCACAGGAACTCAATAAATGATATCATCTTCATCACCTGTTGAAGGTAGAAAATGAAAGGGGTGAGCTCAAACGCTTAGTTAGGGTTACAAATAGGGTAATCATGAATCAATAATCACTGAATCATAAACAAATATGGCATGGTGAATAAATGAAAAAAAACATGCCATTAATAAACTGAGAAAGGTCCTGAATCCATAGATTTTTTCATAGTGAAAATCCCATGGATAGTAATAACTGATAATGAATAAAAAGAATTATTATTAATTATATGTCATGTATCTATAACATTATACCATAATACTATTAAAACACTTTAGTTCAGCGGGTTGAAACCCGTCTGATTTTTGGAAACAAGCTCGAAGGACTTGTCGCCAACTGATTTGTCTCATGAGACCTAAAGATGCATTGAGGGGATATAGATGGCCCCAACCGCCCCTGAATTTCCAAATAATTCTTTATACATTGATTCAATACAATAGAAATATTCCTTTTCAATATCCATATAGAGTAGAGTATACAGATTCATCAATATTTCCATAGTTAGAATAACTTTCTAAATAAACACCGTATGTAAAATGGTATATGGTCTAGAAAACAAAAATATCCATTATATGAATTTATGGGTATTTTATAAAAATATAATTTCAAATGAAAAGTGATCTCAAATGGGCATTAGGTACACCACATAAGGATTATTAGGTGCACCACACAAAGTTAGTCACGACAAAATAGTAGTTGAAACAAAGTTTCATACCACAATGTAATCGGTCGAATCATATGACATAAATTAATAAACCTCAAATGAATCATTGAATAAAATGAATATAAAGAGAATCATGTTGTTATATATCAAATGGAAGTACACATATACCACATACAAAAAATAATTTTCGAATAATGGAAGTCTCATGGAAATGAAAGTGAGATGAGAGACCCCATAACTTATGCTCAAGTGTGTTCTTTGTTTGTTTTAATGACCTGAATAATAAAATTTAGATTCATTAATTAATAACTCCAGAAACTTCTATACATTTAATTTATTTATTATAACCTTATTAGGTTCATTCGTGGCCCTTTTATCGGTTTAAGAGGTTCAATTTTCTTGTTTTTGAAGCATTTTCTTCCTTAGTTTTCATGATCCGTTTAACAGTTTTCATGTAGGGAAGTTCATTTGAAATGTGGTTAAACATCCAGAATTGTTAATATATCTTATTAATGACATTAATGAGATATAAATTATTTTGGGTTATATACCATGATGATGATTCATTAGTTAATAGTTTATTACAAATATTCAGATTAACTTGGTTGTTTTGTACATAATGAACTTGTTTTGTATTATTATCTTATATTATGAGTGTCTTAGGATTCATGAACATTAATGAGATGAAAAACATATATTATTATCTGGTTCAACCATTAAAATTTTTTCTTGACTTATAATTAAGGATAATGTGAAGAACGAAACTCTGTCGTCCATAATGGTTATAAACTGGAACCTCATGGACGTTGATTTTGTTTATAGATATAAAAGGGAGGGAGTAAGGATATTGATGATATTTATTCAATTAAAATGATGTAATTCCAGTATATATATGATACTAGAGTTTATCATGGTCATTTGGATAGAGTATGTGGGGAGAGAAAAATAAAAAGATGAAATTGAAAATAAAAGAAAAGGTGAGAGATCCCTTATGAAAATTCGGCAGCATAACGGCATCGCTTAACATTTCATGAAATGATGAGAGAAAAAGGGTATCTCATCATATTTCAATCAAAAGTACAGTAATACGAAAACATAAAATCAAACCCCAACATATGTGAATAGAAAATCAAAAAGATAATATAAAGAATTTCTTGACTAAAAGAAGAGAATGAAGGATTCCCTTACCTTGTAGAGTAACTCTTAGATCTTGATGGATGGGACCTTGGGGGATTAAGGATGCATTGGGATGATGCATTGGGAGGAAATACCAAGATAGAATCAAGGATATTGATATTTTAATGAATGAAAACGAAGGGTGGGGGGTGAGTGGTTATTTATAGTAATTAAGAGAGTTTTTTATTAATTAAAAGGGACACCTTATTAGTGGTTTTCACAAAACCATGGGATTTACCATGGTATTTTCCCATGGTTTAAGCCACTTAAGACACATCATGTCATAAGATACAGTACACAAGTCTACCATCCCTTTATATTAATTATTATGTCATTATGATGTCATTAAACTAACAAAAACTCAAATATGTATTTTTACTATTCACGGAAAATTCAGGTATTTTAGAAAAATCCAAAATATTCACCCTAAGCATTTTTCAAAGTGTAGAATTTAAAAATTAACTCCATTTTCAGAAAATAATTTTCTAGGTATTTTTAATTTAATTTGTAAATAAAATCAGAGTTCATTCGAAAAAATAACAATTTAAAGGTATAATTAGTTTCGTATTACATTGAAAAATCAATTAACTTATCCTTATATTATTACTTTAAGAAAATAAAATATTATCATTATTTACTATTTATAAGTGTAATATTACTATTCATATTACTATTCATAAGGGTATGCTACTATTCATAAAAAAAATCAAGTTGGTTCTATCAGACTCCAAATGACTTACTAGTCACCACTCTAGATGACAGTTTTTTAAAATTCAAAACATAGAAGTGGAAGTTTTATGTTTAATGGAAAGTATATGACTTTCTCCTATAATGTTTTGTTTCAAAAACGACTTACTGCTTCATGTAATATGGAATATATAATGAATAGAAAGTATTTAAGAGCAATATACCATAAAATGTTTGGGGTGTTATATTATTCCTTCCTTCGGAAATTTCATCCAAAAAACTTTATGTATAAAGCCAACCAAAATGATGTGTTTGGTTCTTCTTCATGAAACCCTCTGGTTCCCATGTTGCTTCCTCCATATTCTTGTTCCTCCAAAGAACCGTTACTAGACGAGTTGTCGGATTTTTCAATACCTTCTCCCTTGTGTCAAGAATCACGATAGGATTTTCACAGTATGAAAAATCAGGTTCCAGGTCTATTACTTCATATGTGAGTACATGCATTAGGTCTGGCATGTATTTCTTCAACAATGGCATGTTGAACACATTATGAAATCTAGAGAGATTTGGTGACATATCTAAATGGTAAGCTATAGCTTCGATTATTTCCAGAGTTTGAAATGGTCCGATGTACCTTGGGCTCAATTTCCCTTTCTTACCGAACCTTAATACACACTTCCACAAAGATACATTCATAAATACATGATCCCCGACTTGGAATTCCATATCATTTCTCTGGTTTTCATCATAACGTTTCTGACTAGTTTGGGATTCTCTAATAGGGGCTTGTATTTTCTTCAACTTTGTCATGGTCTCTTCAATAATTTATGGGCCTATAATTTTCCTCCCATTGACTTCATCCTCATAAGTTGGATTTCGACATCTCTTTCCATATAATGCTCCATATGGAGCCATTTGAATACTAGAATGGAAACTATTGTTGTAAGAAAATTCCACCAAAGGAAAGTATTGATCCCACATACCTTTAAAGTCAAGGTATCATGACCTCATCATGTCATCAAGAGTTTGAATAGTCCTTTTAGGTTGTCTGTAAGTTTGGGGGTTATAAGCAGTACTCATACGATGCTCTGTATTCAAAGATTTCTGGAGACTTTTCAAGAATTTTGATGTAAATAGAGGATCTTGATCGGATACAATTGATAGAGGTGCACCATGAAGTCTTAAAACATCATTAATATACAGTTTTTCCAAGATCTCATGTGGTAAGTCCTCTCTTATAAGAAGAAAATGTGCTGATTTTGTGAGATGATCAAAAATTACCCATATTGCATCATTCCTTCTAGGTTTCCTCGGTAGTCTGATGATTAAATCCACCATAATGTTATCCCACTTATACATAGAAATTTGTATAGGTTGCATCACTCCATTGGGGTGTTATCTCTCTTCCTTCACGTGTTGACAAACTAGACACCTTGACACGTAGTCAGCAATTTCCCACTTCATATTTTCCCATCAATAATATTCCTTCAAATCTCTGTACATCTTGGTTCTACCCGGGTGTATAGAGAAATTTGAGCCATGGGAACCATCTATTAGTTCTATTTTTTTCTTAGGTATTGATGGAACACATACCCTCTTCCCAAATTTTAGAACTCCTTCTTCATACACAAAGTCAACCAATCTCCCATCCTTGACAGCATTAATTTTCTTCTACAGATTCTTATCATCAGATTGAGGGATTTTTAACTTCTCTAATAAATATGGTTTAGCAATCATTTGAAAGATAAATGATGTTTCCCCTACCTTAACAATTCCTATATCCATCTGTAGTAGATCAAAAAATATAGGATCTCTCTCAATCCTCATTTGAGTTAGAAGTCCATTATCCTTCCTACATAAAGCATCTTCCACCTTATTCTTCTTTCCTGGGTGGTAGTGTATTGAGCAATCCTAATCTTTGAGTAAATCGAGCCATCTTCTTTTCCTCATGTTGAGTTCTTTTTGAGTGAAAATGTATTTCAAACTCTTTTGATATGTGTATGTCTGACATTTTTCACCATAAAGCTAATGTCTCCATATTTTCAGAGCAAAGATTATGGCTACTAACTCAAGATCATGAGTTGGATAATTTTTCTCATGGGTTTTCAACTATCTTTATGCATAGGCAATAACTTTATCATTTTTCATAAGGATGCAACCTAGACCATTTTTTGATGCATCACTATATATTACAAATCCATCACTTCCATTTGGAAGAGTCAAAATTCGAGCATTTCCAAATCTTATTTTCAATTCCTCGAATCATTCAGTACATTATTTTGTCCACACAAACTTAACTCCTTTATGTGTGAGGTTGGTTAGCAGTTTAGCCAGTCAGTCGAAATTCTATACGAAACGCCGATAGTAACCTCCTAAGACAATAAAACTACGTACCTCAATTATGTTTTTTTGGCTTGGTCCATTCTTGGATTACCTTTGTCTTTGAAGGATCAACTAGGATTCCACCCTTTGAGACAATATGCCCTAGAAAAGAACCCAATTGAAGCCAAAATTCTCACTTGCTAAACTTACCATATAATTTACTCCTTCTAAGAGTTCTCAGAATAACCCTCAAGTGATTCTCATGGCCTTCATAGATTTTTGAGTATACCAGGATATCATCAATGAATACCACAACAAAGTTATCAAGATATTACTTGAAAACTCTATTCATTAAATTAATGAAAATAGAGGGTGCATTTTTCAGTCCAAAAGGCATCACTTTAAACACTTAATGCCCATATCTAGTTCGAAATGTTGCCTTTGTAATATCTTCCATCCTCGAACACAGCTGATGATATCCGGATCGAAGGTCAATCTTTGAAAAGTATTGAGATCCATGAATTTGATCAAATAATTCATCAATCCAGGGTAGAGGGTACTTATTTTTTATTTTAATAACATTGATTTCCCTATAATCAATGCATTGCCTCATGGATCCATCTTTCTTTATGGAAAACAAGACCGGGGTTCCCAAAAGAGAAACACTAGGTCAAATAAATCCTTTGTCATTTAACTCCTCTAGTTGCTTCTTTTTCTCCACTAACTCCACAGTGTCCATTCTATAGGGATTATTTAATATAGGTCTTGAATCAGGAATTAAATCAATAGAGAACTCAACTTCCCACTCTGGAGGATGTCCTGATAAATCCTCTGGAAATACATCAATGTACTATTGCACTATGTGCAATCTTCAATTTGAATATTTATTTCCTCACCCATTGATATTTTTATATCTTCATCTCCAAGTATTACATTCAGTAGAGCTACTGGGGGTGGTTCTAGATAATAATTAGGTGGTTATGTTTCTTCCCTAAAGAAAAGGGATTCTACACCATTTTCAAAACATGTAACTTCCTTCTTCTTACAATAAATCTTTGCATCATAATTTGACAGCCAATCCATACCGAGAATTATATCATATTTAGTCACTGGTATGATGATAAGATTTGAAAATAAAGCATGTTTTGGTGTCTGGAGGGGGACTAGTCGACATGCCTTTGTTGCAATGACACATCCCCTGGGAGTTTTGACTGACAACTCCTTTACTAAATCATATTGTACATATCTAATTTTCTTGGAAAACTTGGAAGAAATAAATGAATGCGATGATCCAGAATCAAAAAAAGTGTTGGCTATGTTTGAGGAAAAAATTAAACTACCTGCCACCACGTCATTAGGAATTTCAACCTCCGTTGTTGTAATCTCATAGGCTCTCCCTTGTTCTCTTTAATTTTTCTAAGGAAAGTTTCCTTGGTGCTTAGGACACTCAATTTCATTGTGTCACATCTCTCTACAGTTTTAGCATTGAATATCACCGAATTTTTTCTTCCCCTTGCATTCATTAGATCGATGACCCTTTTCTCTGCCGTTATAGCTAACTCCCACGCCTTTCATGCATTTCCCGAGTTGATTATTTCCAAATTTCTCACATAATAGAAATATCTTTGTTCCCTTTATCTTCTTTGGTGCTTCTCCTTTTCCTTTTTTATCAGAGTATCGCTTCATATCTTGGTTTCCTTTGAAAGGATTTGATTTAGAAAATTCCCTCTCTATTTCGATGGCACCTGATACAATTTCATCGTATGATGAAAATGATTGAGAAGTAGGTGCCCTTTGAAGACTTGGCTTATGACCTTCAGAGAAATGATCAATCTTATCTATCAAGTCAGGTACATAATCTACGGCATACCTGGACAGCCTTGTGAAAGTATCCACAGACTCTACAACACTGTCTTCTTCCCTTTGTTTTAAGCTAAGTAATTTCTTCTTCATTTCAGTTCGTTGCTCACAAGGGAAATATTTTTTAAATAATATATCCTTAAAGGTCATCCATTCTATATCTTCTATTTCTTCTTCCCTTGTGGTATTTTGAATCATGGACAACCATTGATCTACGTCACCCTTGACATAATATACTGCCAGTTCTACCTTTTCATTTTCATTGCATCTTAATGCCATGAATATCTTTTCAAGGGACTCGATCCATTACTTAGAAACCACTATATTAGTAGTCCCACTGAAAGATGAGGGCATCTTCAGTATGAAACAATCCAACATAGGTTTGGAATGGTTATTCGTTACAACTTGATCAAGTTGTCTCAATATTTTCATGATCTGATCTTCTCCAATGTTGACTGCGTTGACTAGCTCAGTAGGGAGATCCCTACCTTCCCACGAGTATTGATTCCCATTCTTCCATTAGAAGCCATTTCTAAATAATGAGATACACAATATTAGTTGATGAATCTCAAATAGAAAATCACTCAACACAGATTGAAATTCGATGCATAACTAATCTTATAAACATGGTTCCTCTAAGGGAAAATTTACATCAAACTCCTTCATAATGTATTGTAAAGAAAATGTGAATCATGCTAAGCATATCCCCCGGGAGTGTCGTAACCAAGAGTGTAGCAAGGCCCATTGTTGTGCAATAGTTCCCGTTCGATTCTAGCTCAAAGTGGTGTTTTCGGGTTTTACCCCTACATAAACCTGTGCCAGAGTCGCCTCTTCCTGCTCGTATCTAGATAGGGATGTATTGCTTAAAAATATCCACATAATCTATTCCTTACCAAAATACCAGGACAATATTTTATGATTATCCTAAAATACTACCTTTGGGATATGTTCCCTACAATACATTTCCTAATCTAGATTCCAAGTTTCTTACTAAGCTTCCTCTGATACCAACTGTTACACCTCGACCCCTCTAGACCAGAGATGGTGCATTACTTGTTATATTGGCATGGTTATAAGAAATGAAAATCCTGAAGTAACGATATTTTTGGTAGTCTTGAAGAAACTAGATACATAAATGTAACTCAAATTACATTGGAGAAGGTTACAAAATACAATACACAATAAAAACTAAAAATTGCATCCACAGGAACTCAATAAATGATCTCCTCTTCATCACCTGTTGAAGGTAGACAATGAAAGGGGTGAGCTCAAATGCTTAGTAAGGGTTACAAATAGTAGAATCATGAATAAATAATAACTAAATTATAATCAAATATGGCATGGTGAGTAAATGAAAAACACATGCCATAATAAAATGAGAAAGTGCCTACATCCATAGATTTTGTCATAGTGAATCTCCAACGGATAGTAGAAACTGATAACGAAAAAGATAATGCTTATTGATTGGATTTCAAGTATCTATAACATGAAACCATAATACCGTTAAAACGGTTTAGTTCTGTGGGCAGAAACCTGTCTGATTTTTGGAAACAAGCTCAAAGGGTTTGTCACCAACTGATTTGTCTCATGAGGCCTATCGAGGCATCAAGGGGCAATATCAGGCCCCACCTACCACTACATGTCCAAATAATTCTTTATACATTGATTTAATACAAGAGAAATATGCCTTTTCAATTATTCATATAGAGTAGAGCATACAGATTCATCAATATTTCTATAGTTAGAATAACTTTCCAAATAAACACCGTATGTAAAATGGTATAGGGTATAGACAACAAACATATACAGGATATGAGTTTATGGATATTTAATATAAATATAATTTCAAATGAAAAGTGATCTCAAATGGTCAGTCAGTACACCACATAAGAATTATTAGGTGCACCACACAAAGTTAGTCAGAGGAAAATAGTAGTTGAGACAAAGTTTCTTACCACAATGTAATCAGTTGAATCATATTACCAGAACATAATAACCCTCAAATGAATAATTGAAAAACATAAATATAAATAGAATCATGTTATTATATATCAAATGGAAGTACACATATACCACACACAATAAATAATTAGCGAATAATGGAAATCTCACAGAAATGAAAGTGAGATAAGAAACCCCTTATCTTATGCTCGAGTGTGTTCTTCATTTTTTTAATGACCTGAATAATAAAATTTGTCATAATTAATTAATAAATCCAGAACATCCTATACCTGTAATTTATTTATTATAAACTTATTATGTTCATTCATGGCCCTTTTATGAGTTTAAGAGGTTCAATTTGCTTGTTTTTGATGCATTTTCTTCCTTAGTTTTCATGATTCTTTTACCAGTTTTCATAAATGGAAGTTCATTTGAAATGTGGTTAAACATCCAGAATTGTTAATATATATTATTAATGACATTAAGGAGATATAAATGATTTTGTTTTATGTACAATTATGATGATACATTAGTTAAATGTTTCTTACAAATATTCTGATTAACTTGGCCGTTTTGTTCATAATGAATTTTTTTGTAGTATTATATTATATTATGAGTGTCTAAGGATTCCAGAACATTAATTAGATTAAACAATATATTATTATCTGTTTCAACCATTAAAGTGGTTTCATGACCAGTAATGAAGGAGAATTTGAAGAATGAAACTCTATCGTCCGTAAATGTTATAGATTGGAACCTCATGGATGTTGATTTCGTTTATAAAAATATAAGGGAGGGAGTAAGGATATTGAAGATAGTTCTTCCATTTACATGATATAATTCTAGTATATATATGATACTATAGTTTATTATGTTCATTTGGACAGAGGAGGTGAGGAGATAAAAATAAAAGAGATGAACTTGAAAATAAAAGAAAAGGTGAGAGACCCCTTATGAAAATTCGGTAGCCTAACAGCGTCGCTTAAAATTAAATAAAATGATGAGAGAAAAATGGTATATCATCATATTGAAATATAAATTACAGTAATAAGAAAACATAATATTAAACCCCAACATATGTGAACAGAAAATCAAATAGATAACATAATGGAAGTGTCGACTAAAAGAAGAGAATGAACGATTCCATTACCTTGTAGAGTAACTCTTAGATCCTGATGGATGTGACCATGGGGGATTATGGAAACCTTGGGAGTACTTATAGGGAGGTAATACCACCAGAGCTTCGAGAATTTTGATTTTTTAATGAATGAAAAATAAGGGTGGGGGGGTGAGTGGGTATTTATAGTAATTAAGAGAGAGTTTTTATTAATTAAAAGGGACACCTCGTTAGTGGTTTTCCCAAAACCATGTGCTTGACCGTGGTATTTTCCCATGGTTAAAGCCACTTGGTACACCTCATGTCATAAGACACATTTCACAAGTATACCAGACCTTTATATTAATTACTATGTCATTATGATGTCATTAAACTACTGAAAACTCAAATCTATATTTTTACTATTCACAAAAAATTCATGTATTTTAGAAAAATACATAGAATTGACCCCAACCATTTTTCGACGTGTAGAATTCAAAAATTAACTCCATTTTCATAAAATAATTTTCTAATCATTTTTAATTTAATTTTTAAATAAAATCTGATTTAATTTTAAAAAATAACAATTTAAAGGTATAATTAGTTTCGTATTACATTGAAAAATAAATTAACTTATCATTATCTTATTACCTTAAGAAAGTAAAATATTATCATTATTTACTATTTATAAGGGACATATTACTATTCATATTAATATTCATGTTACTATTCATAAGGGTATGTTACTATTCCTAAAAAAATGAAGTTGGTTCTGTCATACTCTAAATGAGTTACTGGTCGAAACTCTTAATGACAGTTTTTCAAAATTCAATACATAAAAGTGGAAATTTTATGTTTAATGGTTAGTATATAACATTCTCCTATAATTTATTCTTTCCAAAATGACTTAGTTCATCATGAAATATGGGCTATCTAATTAATAGAAATTATTTAAGAGAAACATTCCATAAAATGTTTAAGGTGTTACATTTAACTTTCTCTATTATTTACATCCCCCAAGATTTAGGTATATTTAAATGATGACATGAGGCTTTTTGAGGTATTCCCTATATTTAGGTGATGCCACCAACCCAGGTTAATATTGAACTGGGGGATGCGGTTATGTCTTGCCACAAGTGGTCAGTAGTTTTTAAATGCCCAAGTGATAATGTTTATCCATTGAATTTCAGGTTGTTTGAGTTTTTAAAACATGTCCAAGGTTATTTTTTTTCTTAAAATATGGTTTTCACTTGTAATTTCAATTGAGACATGAAATGAAAAGTAATTATAGGTTTTAAAAGATGATTCACAATTGGATTTGGCATTTTAAAATGGGTATTAGACCTTATTTGGTTCATTAAATGAAATAGGATGGATATTTTTCAAATTCCGAGGGTTTTTATGGTATATTAAAGCCAGTGATTTAGAGTACCAAGAACTTTGGAAATTTTTGGTAATTAATTTTAAAAAAATTATACAGTTTTATTATGTTTCACCGTATATTATGTCCTGATTTAAAATTTCAAACATGTGTTTTAAGCCCTTTGAGGGTTTTAATGTAAAATGATTTTTTTGGAACATTTTCATCTGTTGATTTTTCAAAAGTAATTTAGTTGATATTTTTCAATACATATTTCAAGTTCATGGTATCAAAAAAACTTTCTAAGTGAAACATTAACCATTGGAAAGTGTCACTTTTTTAGTTTTCTTATATGGATTCAGTGAGTGGTTTTTTAATTCATTTTCATATTAGATTATGGAAAATATTTATAATGTTATTTTTTGAAAATAAATGTGTTTTTATTTGATTTTATTGGGAAAACATTTTGAAAGATGCCAAAATGTGTTTTGGTTGGTTGAATGGTTTTTAAGAAATTGATATCTTTTAGTTTTGGAAAAAAGGGGATGAGGATGAGAATGTTTACTTTCATGTGGTTTTTTATTTAAGAAAAATGTTAGTGTTTTTGTGAAATTATTGTGCTTGTTTTTTTAAATAAATGTGGATTTTCTGCCTATCATTTCGATTGTGTGGTTCTATACTGTTTCGAACATGGGTGCATGCCTCATTGCTTTGGTTTCCTTCTTTTAAAATTTCCATTTTTTTCTTATGTTATGACCTATTTTAAGGGTAATTTATTATTAATGTAGGTGTAAGTATCCATTGGGTCAGTACATGGGTGATTAATAAGGATGTTTCCTTTATGATGTTGTGCACTCAATGGTAATATTACTGTGGGGTTCACCAAGGGATGATAATTTGAGTTCAGGTCCAATAATAGTATTGTAGAAGAACTGTAGCGGCACTATAGTAGCAATGTAGTGGTAGTGGAATTGAAGCACTGACACCACTCTAGTGGTGGTGGGCACTGTATCATGGATTGTAGTGGTGGATACACTATATCAAGTATTATATAAGCCTGGGTACTATACTAGAACTATTCATCAGTGACCCTTTTTGCCAAAAAATTAAACCAACATGCCATATAATGGGATTTCACGCCCTCTATGCCTACAGACCAAGTAATGAGATTCATTCCAATTGGGACTATGAGCCATGTATTGAATAAATAAGGCTCGATGTGTGGCCTATCTCCTTGGGATGGCTATGCCCAGCCTTTCCAGCCAATGTGTGAGGTGTATGTGTGGGTTTTTAACATAATCATACCCCCCAAGATTATAATATATATATATATATATGGTGACTTGGGGAATGATCTCATATCATTTATAATTGTGTAATTCCATTAAAGTTCTCCCTTGTGGAGGTGAGTGCTAATCATGTTCACGGATTAACCAGGTGAGTGTTGACTTTATTAAGGTTGTTTTTCCATTGAGGAAGTGGGGATTTTTTAATAAGTGTTATTGGGAACCTTCAAAGGCATTATTCTCTATATTGGATGAATTTCTTTTATGTGTTCTCTGGTTTCACACAATTTAGGGGATTTTTAAATGGTGGGGTGACTCATGCTCACACTCCACTCTCATTTTTAGGTCATCTATAGAACTTTTGTTGGGATTTTGTTGACTAAATTTTGTATCTTTGTTTTTTTGGTTGATTAGTTTAGTGAAATCAACGTTTCTTCATAGTTTTTTCCTTGGGACCTCTCTATTGGTTCATTTTCCAAGTCTCCTCGCTTAATAGAGGGTGGGTTCTGGCCTAATATTTGTTCTTCCAACTAAATATGAGATTTTTTTAGTGAATAATGTGGCATGGTTGGGAGTTTGTGACACTGCTAGTGTCACTTTTATATGTTTGTTTTGTTTCGTTGACTAGGATCCTCAAGTTGGAGGCTTTTTAGGATGAGAAGGGTGAAATTTTTGAGATATTTTTTTTCAGATTGTACAGTTAAGGCACATGTTAAAATTACTATGTATCCTATGTGTGTATCTCATTCACCCTAAAATAGTGGAGATCTATACAGTTATGGTATCATTTGGTTATCTATGTGGGTATACCATGATACCCACAGAAATAATGATATTTTCCATTTTTTGGTTCTTTTTAATTGGGGTTTACTCCATGGGATTACCTATTCGTTTTCCCATGTCCTAAGCACCCTACATTGATTTTTCTCACTCTTTTATGTTATAAAAAGGTGTATTTAAGATGGTTTCTTTAATGATTATTTAGAAATTTTGGAAGGTTAGGGGTCTTGTCCTCTAATTCATTAATTCACTTCCATTTTCCCCTTCTCCTCTTACCATAGTGTCTATTTTTAGAAAATTTCCACACCTAATGTTGTTCTAAAATTGGGGTTTTGTATCTTTGGGGTTGTGATACTTCGTTTCAGTCATAATTTAGTGGATTTAAAAAATGGTGACATGATTACCCCACATGAGGTAGGTGGTTCCATATCATTTCATTTCTTTTAATAGATTCATGGATTCTTTGATACATTAAAAGTGTTCTCAATTAATGTGAAGGTTTATATGATATATTTTTTTGATTTTTAAATGGTTTTCTATGCATGGGTAGTGTTTTCCTTTGTTGAAAATCATTAAACTTCATTTTTTGGATGTCTTTTTTTCAAATATTAATTTATGCATTCTACATGTTTTATAGAATCCTATGAATGGTTTCATTTAATGGATCATTTTTTAATTTTGTTTTACGAAAAATTTTATCTTCAAAGTGGATTCCCTTTTTTAAGGGGTTATCTTGATTTAAAAATGGGTGGTTTTGATTTGTAAAATGAAATAGACATTCTCTTGGGTTGTTTAATTGTGACTGTTGATAATCATTCATTCTTTTGGAAATGATTTTTCATTAAAAACTATTTTAAAAAAGTGATTTCTAATTTTATTTGATATATGGGATAAGTGAATGCATTGTTGGAACATTGTAAATTGATGTTTATCATGCCCTTATTAATCCCAGTTGTTCATTAACGATGTTTATTTAATCCTTATGATAGATGTTGTGATGTGATTCATGTCATGATTATGTTTTTGAGATTATTCAAATTTAATTATGTGAGGTGGGAAAGATGTGAATGTGTTGTTATCCCATAGTAAATTATTATTTTCATTTAATGACATTTGTTTATTAATGGATAGCCTCTTTTAGTTATTCTATGAGGTGACCTAGGTTACTAAGTGGGATGTAGCGGGATATTTATACGATATTTGAGGTTACCAACTAGCTATTAACACTTACTTGTACATAATAACTGGCTAGTGGGGTGTCACTGATGATATTAGGTATGAGTGATTCAGTTGAGGGATGTGTGACTACTAACCAAGTGTATGTAGGTCCGCTTTGCTTGTCCTGTACAATTTTGTTAGTCCTTTTTGTGTTACCCCAGGATATCTATCAGTTGTTATATCATTCAATTATTTCATGGAATGTGAGATGGTTATTATTGGATTGAATTTATTAATATTTTGATCCTCTTATGGTTTTGAGTTAACATTGACTAGTTTTGTTCCATCCATTTACTAGAATCATTTGGGACCTTCTATGGTGTTGTTTTATTATAGTTTCCTTGGTTCCCCAACTTAACTATTTTTTCAAGTTGTAAATGTATTTGAAAGAGAAATGGTGATTTTTTTAAGTAATGGTTTTGGTTTATATGATTTCGATATATTTAAAACCATGAATTGGTTTTTTTCAAATGTAATATGTTTTAAAGGTATATGATTGATTTTGGAAATGTAATTTTTTAGGTAAAACATCTTTATGTCATGTTTTATAACTGTTATTCTTTGAGAAATTACATATTCCATGTATTGTTTTCTTATATCATGTAAAAAAATGCGAACCTATTTGAAGTATTGTTTTCAAACTATCAAATTTGGTTTCTTTTATAAATGGATTCATATGGACTTATGGAGGTATCCTACTATCTTTGGCTCACACCCTACATAATCCCATTAGTGGTTATGTAGTATTCATGTCTTGTAAAGGTTTTACGTAGGTTTATCATTCATGTTTGATCTGTTATTATCTTTCTTGGGAATCGAATGGTTGTTGGACAATGGTGGTAACTTTTGAGTCACATAAATATGGTGATTGATATTTGATTTCATGAAACTGGTTAGATGGAGTTCTGTTTTGGCCCCTTTGGTCTTCTAATATTTTTCCTTTTATCTTCTATTCTAGTTCTATAAATATTAAATTAAATGGGTTTTTATGTGATTAAATTTGTAATTTATCTTGTATCTTTATCATTATTCCATGTTTGGATGTTTATATTTGGTTTCTTGTGGGTGAAACCATCCCCAATGGGTATTTTTGACACCCTTGATGCTTGTTGTCAGCCCCTGGGTATCAAGGATGCTCCTCGGGTAAGAGTGGGTCCATCTTAGGAGTCCTCTTTATGGATGTACCATGTTGGTTCATCACATATTGACAATCTATAAATTTGTATTTAGTCACCATTATCATTTACACAATACGATCTACAACATTTGATATAATTCAAAAAATATCCATGGATTCAAAAAAAATTGTTCATTCCACTTTCTAGATGATTTTTCTTATTCCCCATGTTTGGTCTATTATTTATAACATTGATAAATTCTGTAAAATCTCAAAGGTTCATCAAATTCGGTAAGAAAAATCATTTCAAAAAATAATAATGTAGACATGAACACCTGATTTAAGAAGGGTCATTTCTATACATTTATATATATAAATTGACTAAATCATATATATATGCACATATAATATATATATACATATTTTCAAACTTTTTTACATATGATACAGATTTATATATTGTATATAAATAATATATGTTCATAACCGCTATAAACACACACATAAATATATATATACAAACATATGCATAATAAATCACACACATAAACATGCCAAGATATATATATATACATATTCATGCATATATTAATATATGTATTATGTGTCTGTGTCTATATGCCCACACACATATACATATATAAAAACATAAATAGTCAATGAATATATATATATATATATATTAGAAAAAATTATAAAGAAATATATAATTATAGATAACAGGTATAAAAATATTACATAAATAATATATGTACAAAAACACTTGGAACATATATATATATGTATAATATTTATATAAATAGACACACACTGTATAAAACATAATGGTATATATATACACACAATATAAACCATATATACATATATTAATATATGTATTATCTATAAATATAAATACGAATATATAATAAACATTGTATATATATATAACATTAAGAAACATATTAAATAGATAATATTTATATATAAAAATAATTAACATATGTGTATATATATCAACCATTATAAGTATAAATATTACAAAAAATATTAATATATATGATAGAAATATATATATTATATAAAGACATTAATAATATGTGTTTGTGTGTGTGAAGACAATTTTAAAGAATGGAGAAAAAAGAGAGGACCCCACAATGATTTTACAAACATTAGAAAACAAATTGGAATCACATGCCATGAATTATATATCAATTTGTGGATGCAAATGGATAATATTAAATTATTATAGTAGTTAATAACATTAATATGATGTGGGTAATAATAAGGGGAGAGGGATAATATCAAATATGCTTTAAAATGATTGGCCCCTTCTCAGTGCGATATGAATAAGTGTTGAAATAATGTTCTTTTATCAGTGGTTATATTGTGTTGAGAAAATATTAACTTTCTCAATTCTTATTTAGCATTGAGAAATTATTGGTTTTCTAAATGATAAGTAAGAGATAAGAAAAAGGTTATTGTATAATAAACCTATTATCGACATTGTGTTGGTGTGTGTTATCTAGGTGTTCGTGTGTATGTGCATATTGATTCAAAAATGTCATGGGGTGTGGAAAAGGAAATTTATTTCCCAAATAGATTTAATTATAGTTGTAAGCCTATTTTTTCCAAGATAGGCATGAAAATAACATACTATTACTTATTTATAGAAAAAAATTTCTTGGTTTTCAATATGATTTATTTTTTATAATAATAAATATCAAAGTAGGTAAAGTGGATTGAAATAATTATGTTTAAAAAGTGACAAGTTTAGACTTATATTTCTATTTCGTAATGTTATCATAGTATTCAAAACGGTTTTACATCTATTCTTATTAACTGATAAATTATGGAATCCGCAATGGATTCTTCAATCACTTTTTTAAAGGATAATATAGAGATTAAGATAGGAATGGTTAGTTCCTGGTCTACCTATCTTCTTGTGTGTATAAAAAGTAAATAAACCACTTTTAAACTACCTACAATATATCCTATCAGGTATTAGTGTTCCTGGGTAAAAATTAATAACTTATTTCTTCTGCACACGTGCCAGAAATTGCGAGACACTCACCAACTAAGTCGTACTCTTCTATTGAGACAAGTTGTACTAGTTTGATTGGGATTAAAAATAATCAAAATTATTACTAAAAAATGAGTTATTGCAAAGAATAAGATTAATTTTTTAAAAATATTAAACATTTAACTATAAATATATTTCATTCAAAAATAATAATACTTTTATTCAATAAAAGAATAAATTAGGCATTATAAATGATTTTCCCCTTCCCTGACCACTCAAAAGATTGCCTCTCCATTGTAAGGGTAATAGTGAAAAGGGGATATCAAAATACAATAAAAACTAAAGTAAAATATAAAATTAAAAAAGTAGAATAATTAATAGATTATCTCAAAAAATTATGAATTAGAATAATTTGACACACAATTATTCTTTATTTTATAGATGCATGGATTCCTCATCTCGAGCCTTCTCAAAACCTACTGAGATATTTCTATTATGGAATTTAGAAAGTTTCTTTCCATATAAAAGTATAAAATACCAAGTTATTCATAGTTTTTATATTGTGTTATAATGTTTCCATACTTATGATTTTCTTATAAATAATCCATATCAAACCCTCCTATTAATTCCATGCATAATGACACAGAAACAAAAATCCATAGTTCAAAATATAGGTAAATAACTCAAAATTGGATTTTGATTATCCCATGATCAATTATTTCAATGTCATGAATAACACCAACTATGGAACAGTCACATGTTTACAGGTAGGTATATTGAGATCAAATGAAACATATCCCTAAAAACATCACACATACACCCATAATTTTCTAATATATGAAAATTATATTACTACAAGGTTGAGAAAAATGAAACATAAATTTTTTAAAATGAAATATATATTGAGGAAGATCACACCTATACTAGAAATATTCATACAAACACTCAACTCCAATGAAAAAAATCAACTCCGTTTTCCATTTTTTAGCCTCTTTAAAAGAATATCATAGATCCTCCTAAGTACTTAAAATTATTCTAATCTTTTGGACTCTCCTTTATATATTATAAAAAATTAAACCAATTAAAAGGTATTAATTTTATCCCAAAAACCATATAAAAATTATTTATATAATTTTGTGTCTTTAATAGATATTTTATAAACATGAAAAAAATGTTTCTTAAATTTCAAAATGTCTCAAATTATAATGATTTAAGAAGTATGAGAGAATAAAAATAAATTTATTGTTGAGTTATTATGATGAATTAATCGTCTCTATCATTTTTACTACACTTAAACCTTTGAATCTTGGACAACTGAATATCAAAAATATTACCAATGAAAAATTCAAAAGCAATGACATGGTGAATTTTATTATTTAATAAAATGTTTCTAAAACTTATCATCTCTCCTTAATGTTGTTGGAACAATTTTCTTACTTTTTCACATTTAATATATAGAGACCCTATTATTATACACATATAATTACCAGATTTTATGCATAATGAAATATCATATTACAAGCCAAGGATCGTGAAGTCTACTGTCCTAGAAGACTAGGTACATGAAAAAGAAGACATAAAACATTTATTTATTTAATATTCATAATGATCTCATAACATCCATTGTGATAATACATATTCAAATGATAAACTGGGGATAACTTGAACAAAGGGATGATCTAAAAAAGTCCAGTTAGGGAAGAAACATAAGAATAAATCATTAGAACATGGGTTAGAAGGCATGACATAACGATATATAATGGAATTGAACATATTGAATCATGACATATAAACATGTAATGAAATAAACATGGATTCATAGTAATGTGTAATCAACATAAAACATGTCTTTATCATTATTCATGTATAATTTCACATAGAGGAGCACAAGTCAAGGTTAACCACCAAGACCATTGGGCACGGTAGAATGAGTCAAGGCTAACGGCCAAGACCGTTACACGTAACATCTCATGAGACTCATATTTACCTAATGAATTGGAGATCTATATGGCTGAACCCATATTAAAATGTTCATTAATATTCATTATATATAATTAATCATACATAATCAATCAGACATAAATATAAGGGTATCCATGGAATGAAATGGGAATCATAATCATGTAATAAAGAATAATGAATGGGTCTATCATAAAAGTGTCCCTAAAAGAAAGTAATTAAAACATAAATGTAAATTAATAAGGGAAAATAATCATATATTATGGTAAGTGATGTAAGATAGAAGTGACAACATGTAAGAATTGTATTTAAAAAAATTTAACATTAAAATGTTTTAGTGCGGTTTTAAAGAAAAATTCTAAAAATCATTGAAAATTTAAAAGGGAATAATCACTTATATTAAACCATAAGTGAACCAAAAAGGTTTATATAAAAAAATAGTGGTTTTATATAAATAATGGTTCTTTAAAAATATTATAGAGTTCTCTTTAAATTAGGTAAGATTTCGGGAAGTTCCCTTAAACGAGCTTGCTTATTAGGAAGTATTGATGAGGTAACCACTTAAAAACATGTATATACTTGAAAGAGAACAATGAATAAACCTTATTACATGATTTTGGAGAATTTAAATATTATTTTTAATATGTACATAGAAATAAAAGATAACATCATTTGGGTAAAATGAAAGATAGATCAACCCGAATGAATAATGGGGGTTCAGGTAGAATCCCTTACATTAAGTCTGAAGGTTTCCTTCACATGATCTTAAATTCATGGATAACCAAATTAAATTAATTAATTAATATTTAAATAAGATATTATTAAATTAATTTATTTATTATAACCTTATTATGTTCATTAATGGTCTTTTTGATGGGTTAAGATGTTCAATTTCGATGTTTTGGAGTGTTTGTTTCCTTGGTTTTCAGGATTGGTTTACTTATATACATAAAAGTAGAACCATGTAAGAGGAAAATGGTTGTAAAAAATTGAATTATTATTTTATTATTGAATATAAATAATATTAAATGGTTATAAAATTCATTTTCTTATTTTTAGTGAAGATGAATCATTATCGAAAACATTATTGATATCTGTTTTGGTTAATTGGTGGGTTTTAATCACAACGAACACATTTTTCTTTATAAATTAATATCACATGTAAAAAATATTAAAGAACATTAAATAATATACAATACATATATTATAGTCTTGTTTGACCATAAATATGGTTTCATGACCATAATTGAATATGGAAATAAAAATTAGAAACTCATCGTCCTTGAATGTGATAAATGAACACATCTTGGAAGGTGTTTTCATTTCTACTATAAAAGGAGGGGAAATGGAGATGATGATGAATTATTAAATTATAATAAGAAAATTAATGTATATTTAAATTACTCTAGTTATCATAACATTTTTATTAAATATGGCGAGGAAAGAAAAAGAAAGAAAGGAATATAAAAGATAATAAAACAAATGAAAATAGGAATGCATCTCTTGATTTTATCTTCCTTGAGAGCCTCATTAGGGGAGAGTATATTGTATTTTGAAGATGAAAATGGATTATAGACTAAGTTAGAATCTTGGAAGGATATTTTATCAGAATTTAGAGAAGGCACAACTCATTAGAGGAGTGAATAGAATAGGTAAATAGGGGTGGTATTTATAGTGGATGAGAGGAGGGGTTTCCCATTATTTTAATCAATAGTCTGATATTTCTTCTCAAGACTATGAGAAGTATTTATTATTGTGACAAATAATAGTAATTAGTCATGTGAGTTCAAGATAATGGCCTTAATCATCCATACATCTACTAGTGACAACATAATTCATGTATTTAGCATTTATCAGAAATTATCATATTTCACTATTCATTCAAGAATAATGTATTTCAAATAAATCCCAAAAATTAACCATAACCAATTTTTGATGGGTAGAATTAAAAAATTAAATCCATTTTACACTAATAATATTCTTAATATTATAGTTTTAATTTTTAATTTAAATCATAATTTACTTGAAAAATAAAAATTTTAAAATTAAAACTATTTTTCTATCAATTTAAAAAATTAACTACTGTCTCTTAAAATTATCGCATAATAATAATTAATAAAAATAAATATTTATGAATACATTTTAGGAAAATAATATTTCTTTTAAATTAATAAATTATTCATAAAATTGTAATTAAATAATCATGAAATAGAAAAATGCCAAACTTAATTAATAATTTTTGAAATATTTACAGACTTATACTATTATATAATTAAATCATATTGTCTCTCACAATATGGATATACTTTATTTCTATTTATATTATTATAGTTACTATTAAATTGGTTGGTTTACTATTCATTAGGGTCACATTACTATATCGAAGATCGAGTTACTATTTCTTCAGTATATGTGTCTTAACTTCAAGTGATGCCTTTTACTTCAAACATTATTCTTGTATAAGGTTTGAATTGTGTTATATATGTAATATTATCTGATTATAATATAATTCATAGTTATAAGAAGGGAATTCCACAGATAAAACATTGGTTTCTTACATTCTTTCCAATTATGAAATTTCACCCTTGAAATTTCGTTTTTCATTCTAATTTGTAAATAGGTGTGGTTACTTTTCCTTCATTTCTTCCTCTAGTTACCATGTTTCTTCTTCGTACTTAAGGTTCTTCAATTTTAAATTGACACGGTGAGTATTCTTCTTACGTAGAACGTTATCTATATGATCCAATATCTTCACTGGTTTCTTCTCATAGGAAATATCATTTCCAACTGTACCACAATTGAAGACAGTACATGTGAAGGATCTGGTATGTACTTCCTTAATAAAGATAAATGGATGAAATCATGTACTTTAGAAATGGTAGGTAAAAGTGGTAGTTGATAGGACACAACTCCAACACTATCAAGAATTTCAAAGGGGAAAATGTACCTAGGACATAGCTTTCCATTCTTCCCAAACCTCATGACCTTATTCCGTGGGGATATGCGGAGGAATACCATGTATCCAACATTGAACTCATGTTCCCAACGATGATTATCTATATAACTCTTATATCAACATTGGGATACCTTGATGTGCTACTGAATTGTTTTCACCTTCTCCTCTATTTATTCGACCATTTCAAATACTAGCATCTTACACTCAATGTCTTCATCCCAACATGAAGTCGTTCTGCATATTTTCCTATAAAGGGATTCATATGGTGACATTCAAATGCTGAAGTGGAAAAAAAATTTATATGAGAATTTAACCATTGGAAGATGTTGTTATCATCCTTATTTAAATTCTATTGAACATTCTCTTGAAAAGTCTTCCAGTGTCTGAAAAGTTCGATTAGATTGGCCATCAGTTTGAGGATGAAAGGCTATACTGATGTTTAGTTAAGTTATTAGAGAATGAGAGATAATTTTACAAAACATTGAGGTGAATCATGGATCAATGTTGGATACAATAGATAGTGGCACTGTATACAACCTTACCACCTCTTTGATATATATATATATATATATATATATATATATATATATATATCTTTTCAAGTTGTTCCAATGATATGTCTTATCGAATTGGGATAAAATGAGCTGTCTTTGTAAAATGATCCACAATGACATACCAGGCACTTACATGTATATTCATCAATCTCCTTCTTTATATTGTCCCCCAAAAAGTTCTCTTGGAGATATCGATACATCTTTATGCTCCCTGGGTGAATAAAGAATGTTGAGCTATGTGAGTCATTCAGAAGCTCATTCATTATCTCTAGATAATATGGTACACATAGTCATGAACAAAATCCTACATCTCCTTCCTCATCAATATTAAACTCTTAGAATTTATCATTTCTAATAACCTTCACCCTTTTCTGAATTTCCAGATCTTTTTTTGATCATCCTTCCTTTTCTCCATGAGGGATGGTTGAGAAATCATTTGAGTAAGGATTGATGATGTTTCTACATTAATGATTCCCATTTCCATCCTATTCAAATCTAATAATATTGGATCTTTTTTAATTCTCATCATTGATAAAGATGTCGGATCATTTCTATTTAGAGCATCTGCCACCTTATTTGACATACTGGGATGGTATTAGATTGAGCTGTCATAATCCTTGATGAGATCCAACCATATTTTCTAGAACATATTAATCTCTTTATATGAGAATATATATGTTTGACAGTTGTGATCCATATATATCTCTCACTTCTCCCCACAAAGTTAATGCTGCCAGATTTTCAACATTAAGATCATAGCCTCAAACTCCAGAACATGTGTGGGATATTTTTTTTCATGAATTTTCAACTACCTTGAGGCATAGGCTATCGTTTTATCATTTTTCATCAACACACAACCTAATCTGTTATTTTAAGCATCATTTTACACTACAAAGAGTTCTCTACTTATCACGAGTGTGAAAACTGGTGTAGTGATAAGCCTCTTTTTGAGCTCCTTAAATATTTCCTCACATTCTTGAGTCCAGAAAGAATTTACACCATTCTGTGTTAGCATGGTCATTGGGATTTAAAATCATGATAAGTTCTTAAAAAATTGTTGATATTAGCTGGTTAGACCCAGAATGTTGTAGATCTTCGTTAAAAATGTTTGCATGTGCCACTCTTCAACTGCCATTGTCTTGGAAGGGTCTATATATATCAATTTTCATGTGATAAAATTCCCTAAGAATGATAATTCCTCAATGAAAAACTCACATTTACTGTATATTGTATAATATTTCTCCCATCAGAAATTAATCATTATAGTATTCAAATTCACTTTGTGTTCCTCCTTGATCTTAGAGTAAATTAGAATTTCATTTAAAAAGACTACCACAAAATTTCAGAGAAATTGTCCAAAGACTATATTAATTAAATCCCTGAATATTTATGGAGCATTAGTGTCACAACCAGTCCCCCGGGGCCCATGATGTGACTACCCCAAGCCCGCCATCCATAGGCTAGGGGTAGGTGACTAGCACCTAAGGTGTATTCCATAAAACTGGGAAGACATTGCCTTTATAACCTGTAAACTCACGCAACCAAGAACACAACAAGATACATACATGAGTAAACTTAATAGTAAAAAGAGGGTGTACAGTATGTGAAAGGGGCCAGAATACAAGCCCAACTAGAGAGTACAAGAAAACTTGAAAGTTCATGTATACTGAATAGCTCCTCTGAACACCCACCAAGGATTCTACCTGAAGGGTAGTTAAGGCTCTTGAGCGGTCACCTCTGCGGTATGCCTCAACTAAGTTCCACCTCTGAGCTACCTCCAGTCCTGGCACCCTCATCCAAAGTCAGCGTTGTCCATCGTCTGCACCAAACACAACAAGGTGCGGGCATAGACTGTGTTGGGGTGAGTATAACAATACCCATTAGGGACCCCGAGACCCTCAGAGGTCTAACAAAACCAACAATGGATTAACCAAAAATAATGAAAACATATTAAAACCCTACATAGGTATATGCTCATACATATACCTAAGTTATCAAGTATAGCCTTCACATTCATTAGGAAACACAAGGTCCAACTCAAAATCCCAAATCTCATCAGTTCCATAAAGGAAGGAATACTGCGAAGGTAACACCACAAAGGTAAGTACCACAGAGGTAAATACACACATAATAATATCACAAAGGTATCACCACTAAGGTATGTACCAAAAAGGTATGCCACATGAAAGAATACCACAAAGTTATGCCACAAAGAAGATTACCACAAAGGTAAAGACTCAACTCACACCAGGTATAACTTAGGTTCGGAAGTAGAGACGAGTAGATGAAACTACTAAATCACCTTACTATGTTAAGAGGTAGACCCACATAAGATCCTAAATCATCAGACCCACGTAGGATCCTAAATCATTAGACCCACAAAGGATCCTAAATCATCAGACCCACATAGAATCCTAGTACAGTAGACCCACGTAGGATCCTATAGTAGTCCCACGTGGATTCCTAGAGTGGATCCAAGTGATACATGCGATCACAGACCCACAAAGGATCCCAAATCACAAACCCACATAGGATCCCTCTCTCATGTTACAGCCAGCTACAGGGTTCCCACACTAAGATCTCTTGATTCTGGGAGGGTTTGCTCCTCAAGCCAAAGGTTGATAATCAAACTTCCACTAAGTATGAAGAATAAGTATCCCAAAAGAAAACCATGAAATATGGGTCTCAACGCAACAGACGATGCGTCAATCAAACGCCAGATCTGTAAGTTATTGGACTTTTAGTACTAAGGGTCTGATTGGATTCATGTTTGATCTTTCCCAGCCATACCCAAACTTTATCCAAAACTCAAGTGGGGTGTACCAAAAGGACCGTCTCGATCCAAGGTTTTCGGTTCCATAGACATTTCATCAAACAGATACTCATAGCACAAGATATGTCCGAAAGAACAAAAAGGGTTGAAGTTGGTCCGGGTCCAGTCTGACCCAGTCAGACCGACCCGTGTCCGACCCTGGGTCTGACCCAGCCCGCTGGGTAGCCTGTGCTTGGCGGCCCAGGGTAAGGCATGTCATACCGATAGCCCGCGGTGGTGGCCCGGTCAACCCACGACTGGTGGTTTGGCCAGCCCTTCTCTTCTGCGAGGCGCGGTCACACACCACTCCATCACCGGTGGCCGGCAGTGAGCCGACCGCCGTCCCCTCGCTGTCATGGCACAAGGTCATGGAACTTCTCTACTGGGAGGTGTGGACACGTTCCACTACCCCTTCGCGCTGCTGTCCACCGCCATCCGCCGCCCTTGCTTCACCACGGCTGATGTGTCGTGACCCTTCTCCTATGGCGTGGTTGCGCTGTCGTCATCTTCACGACCGACCGTGATGTGGACCGCCGCTTCTGAGCCCCAGCTATGCCAATCGCCAGCACCGGTCGCCGTCCTCCTCCATCGCAATGATCGCATCAAAAACACAAAGGTTTCATAGAGGTTGGTTCATGTTTGTTTGGCCCACACCCTCCGCATTAGAGCGAAAGAAAGCGGCTCATGGGGAGAGGTTCAACATAAAAGAAATTTAACGAATGTAAATCAAAATCACACCCCTACCATGAATGTACCATTAGAGATCGTCTATTATTGGAGAAAGATTATCGTTTCTCGATCCCAAAGCAAACCTCCTCCAACGACACTGCTTGTTTGACAAAAATCTATTCTTCGGTTCCTCCATGGTGAGAATTGTTCTTCCTCAAGAGGCTCATCCAAGAACATCCTTTTCCAACGATTCCCCCCAAAAACCCAATAGGTGAAATGCCAACATAAATTCAAATAGTTTTATACAATTAATTTACGTTGGAATAATAATTAAACGACTCAATTAAATGGAACTATCAATTAATTGGAGAGTTGGAACAATTAATTGGAGAATTCTAAGGGTATTCCCCCACATTAATGAAGGATTTGGGTGGTCCCCACCATTGAATTCAAATTTGGAGGATTAAAGCTCTTATGGTCCCCACCTCTATAAATCAAAAGGAGGTTACCAGAAAAATACAAATGTTAAATATTTTTATTTTATCCAATTCTTCCATGAAAAAGTGAGAAACTAACTTCCACCCTTGACCTACTACAGTCGAGGTGAAGGTATCCTTAAGCGAATACCAGCACTGCGAGTTCAATGGTTTCCTCAGATTTCAATTCTGAGAACTGGTTCAAAAGTTACAAAAACTCTCTCACATGTTTATTGAATATACTCGAAAAAAATTTTCGTAAATTAATTTCGGGAACACTGGGTCTCAGAATTACGCGCCATCAATTTTTGTGGACTCATAATATTCCCATATAATTAAAAAAAGTTACATGGAAATTATGGGTCTTTAAATTCTCCCCAACACATGGATTTGCGTCTCTGAAAGCCACATCACAAAAACATGGAAAACAAGTTGGGGTATTGAGCACGAATCTGAGCTTCCCGCTCCCATGTGCGCTCCTGGAGGTTCCCGTGCTACCAACGTACACACACTAAAGGTATTGAATGCCCATGAAGTTCCTACTTCTATCGATCCTAAATCTCCACTAGAACCTCCGTAAACATTTTCCCATAGTCAATGGCTAGCTCTCTCTGGTCGATGAAGTGAGAAGGGTCATGCATGTATCTCTTCAACTGGGATACGTCGAAAACATTGTGCACCTGGTACAACTATGGTAGAAGATATAAGCGTTAATCCACCTCACTAACTCTGATGAGGAACTGAAAGGGTCAGATGAACATCAGATATAACATCCCACCTGGCTACATCTCTACAATCCTCATCGGGATGAGACCTATAGAAAGATGTGATCACCATCCTTGAACTCCAGAGGTCTCCGTCTCCTGTCGGCATAAGAGTTTTGTTGGCTATGTGTGGTCTTCATCCACTCTTTGAAGATATGAACCTTCTCTGTGGTAGCCCATACCATATCTGGTCCCATGAGTACGGACTACACTAGGTCATTCCAGCACAATGGTGATCTACAAGGTCGGTCGTACAATGCCTCAAAAGGTGTCATCCCAATAGTGGAGTGATAGTTGTTGTTGTATGAAAATCATACCACGGGATATTGATCCTCCCAACTATGAATGAAGTGGATGATGCAAGCACATATAATTTCCTCAAGGGTTTGAATGGTCCGCTCAGTTTAGCCATCCGTCTGAGGATGGAAGGTGATGCTCAAACAAAGCTACGTCCAGAAAGCCTCTTGCAACCCGTTCCAAATCCAAAAAGTGAAATGGGCATCACAATTAGAGACAATAGTCGAGGGTACTCCATGTAACCGTATAATCATCTGCACATAAAGGCATCTCATGCTCTCTACTGAACACTGCTCTCTGATCGGTAGGAAGTTGGCCGACTTTGTGAGTTGGTCAATGATCACCTAGATAGAATCATGACCCCTAGATGTTTGTAGAGGTCCTAGAATTAAGTCCTTGGATATCCCATCCCACTTCCACTCTAGGACCTCTAAAGATGAACTAATCCTGTTGGTACCTGATGCTCTACCGTCACTTGCATAAAAGTGAGGCACTGAGAGACAAACTCTGCTACTGTTATCTTCATTCTCTGCCACTAGTGCTATCGTCAGAGGTCCTGGTACATCTTCACCACCACTGGATGTATCGCTAGATGGGATTTGTGGAACTCCCTCAATAATACCTCATGAAGTGACACTGGTACCATAGTACATCCTCTGAAGAGAATGACATGCTCCCAACCTTCAGAAAATCCATCAGGGGCCTATCCTGTGGATATCTGAGGACGTCGATCCTCACAGTCAGTGTCCATGTGTTGCCCTTTCCTAACTCACTAAATAAGTGGAGGAGTGACTATAAGAGTCTAAAGAAAAGATGATCCATCTCTATCCACATAGGATATGTACAAAGTGTCCAGCTACTCTATTGCCACACCAAGCAGATGTATACCATATCTCCTGCTGAGTGCATCTGCTACAACGTTCCCCTTCCCAGGAGTATAAAAAATCTCAAAGTCATAGTCCTAGAGTAACTCAAGATAACACCGCTATCTCGGGTTCAGGTCCTTCTGGGAGAAGATATACCTGAGACTCTTCTGATCAGAGTAGAGTGTAAAATGTTTGACCATCATGTAATGTCACCACATCTTCAAGGCGAAGACCACTGCTGCTAAATACAAGTCATGGCTACCATAGTTTTCCTCATGTTGTCTTAGATATCGACAACTATATGTGATAACTACTCTCTCATACTGCAGGACACATCCGAGCCCGGTCCGTGATGCATCTCAGTAGACTAAGTACCCTGCGCCCTCCTCTGGAAGCCTCAAGATGGGGGGCACCAGTCAGCCTCTACCTCAGCTCGTGAAAACTCTGTTGGCATCTCTCTGACCACACAAAGGGTTCCCCTTCTTCATCAACACTGATAAAGGTGCTACAACTCTAGATAATTCTCGAACAACCATCTGGTAGTATCCAGCCAACCCCAAGAAACTCCGTACCTCCATCACACTACTAGGTGGATCCCAAGAAAGTACCGCCTCAATCTTCATTAGATCTACCACAACTCCAGCCTCCGAGATAAAATGTCCCATAAAGTGAACCTCTCAGATCCAGAATTGACACTTTGAGAGTTTACCAAAAATCTAGTGCTCTCGGAGTGTGTCCAGAACTACCTTCAAATGATAGGAATGCTCCTACTCCGTAACCGAGTAGATCGGAATGTCATTGATGAAGACTACTACAAAGCAATCAAGGTTTGTCTGGAAGATCCGGTTCATGAGTCCATTGAATACTGCTGGAGCATCGTTCATGCCGAACCACATAACAAAAAACTCATAATGGCCATACCGGCATCTGAAATTCGTCTTATGCACATCCTCTTCTTGAAATCTAAGCTGGTGATAGCCTGATATGAGGTCTATCTTTGAGAACCACTGTGCTCCCTTTAGCTGATCCATGAGGTCATCAATCATCGGGAGTGGGTACTTGTTCTTCACTGTCACCTGGTTCAAGCACCGATAGTCAACACAAGGTCTCAAACTCCCATCCACCTTCTTGGTGAACAATATTGGGGTTGGACAAGGAGAAACACTGGTCTGGATGAACCCCATCCCCTATAAGTCCTCCAGATATACCCGCAACCCACAAAGATCAGTGGGAGCCATCCAAAAAGCTGTTGTAGATATTTGTGCCATCCCGAGGTACAAGTCAATGTAAAAGTCCACATCTCTATGAAGAGGTAGACCTAGAATATCATCAGGGAAGACATACGCGTACTGGTCTACCACAACAGGATAGCTTAGACTTTCCAAATCAACTACTCTAAGGGTAAGGCTAGCCAATTGATGAGTGATCGTCTTCACTCCTCTTCAGGTAAGTCCACCATGTGCTGCAAAGGATACCTTCTCACCGGTGAAGGTAAACCTAGTCCCATCAGTGCGGACACACCACACTTTGTTCCTAATATATTCAATCAGAGCATAGAAAGCGGATAACTAGTCTATACCCAAGATGACATTTTAAGGCCTCGACACCGCTACTAAGAGATCGCAGCCAAAGCTCTCGCCTTCTAGAATAAGCTCACACTACTAGAACCCATATTTAATCATCAAATATGCTCCTTAGGAGTATCTAGCCATAAGGATCGAGCCAAAAGTTCCATTGGAATCTATGAGCTTCGAACGAGGGTAGTGGAAATAAAGGAATGACTAGAACCTGTGTCTATAAGTATTGCAGCTAAGGTGGAGTAGACACAGATCGTACCTCGTATCATCTTCAGAGCACTGGGATCATTGGCCTTAGCTGTCTGGAGCTGAGCTCACCCCTGTCTACCTACTCCCTGTGGTTGGGGTGGACCACCTGGTGGTAGTGGAGGTAACATCTCAATTCGTCTCCCCCCGCTAGCTGCACGGCCAGCTCCTCTGCCACGTCTGCTTGCTCCTTGCGGACCTCCTTGGTCGAACCTATGTCTCTTCTTGGAAATTCTTTCGACCATCTGTTGATCATCCGTACAACAAGATGAGAAGTCATGAGCCATGTGACCCTGCCCACCACATGTGTAACACTGTATGCTCCTCGCATGACTAGATCTGTCTCTGGTGCCCCGCACAACCGACCCTGAATCCTACGGTCGTCCACCTATAAGTCTGGCCCTCTTGGACCTCTATGACATCTGTCTTCTACCACCTATAGAAGAATTCAATATGTGATGCCCAGTGGTGGGTCTCTCTGTTGTTGACTGCTCCACAAGAAAACTCTCCACAAATAGGGCTCTCCCTAACACCCCCGACTGTGTCAGGATGCTGAGAGAAATCCTCGAAGCCTTGATCTCACTCTTGAGTCCATTCTTGAAGGTCCATGCCCTAAAAATGGGTCCCAAACCACATCAGTGGAGTAGCGTGAGAGGTTGGTGAACCTTATGGAGCATTGAGCCACAATCATGTTTCCCAACCAGAGATGAATAAGCTCATGTATGCGCACTGCGTGAAGGGTCGCTGGGATAAACTCTGCCCAAAACAAGCCCTCGAAGTCTTCCCAGAGAGGTGTCACCTCGTCGTGGACCTGGAGCATCAAGCTCCACCATATGCATGATGCTGCCTGTAGAATACTAGTGGCACAGATCACCATGAGATCAGCTGTTGTCCTAACTAGTCGATAAACTATTACCACGGCCACTAGCAAATCCTCAGCCACCTATGGGTCTATCTCACCCCAGAACCTCGGTGGCCTCTGGCGCTGGAACTCGTGCAACATGCTAAAGCAGCATGCACCCTCTGTTTCTGAGGATGGTGGTATTGGTGGCCCAACGAGTAATGGAACCTCTGGTGCCTCTGCCGGTGCCCTTATTGATAAAGGTCCCTGCACCAAGGCCTCATCGCTCAGTGGGCTATCATCATGTACTATACCCCGAACCCTAGCTGACTGTCTGCATGAAGGCATCATGAAAGGAAACAGGTGCGACACGGTCAATAAGTTATACCTGGTGGGATGACTCAAAAAGATCACAAATAAAAGTTTTTGAAACACACACACAATCAACGTTTTAATGAACTGAGTCGAAAATCAGAAGTCAGGGTCCTAGTGTATGGATAAATCGACCGCCGCACCAATACAGGATTCCCTAAATTGAAAACCAAACACACTACACTTAACACTATTTCTATTAAAATGATTAGATTCCAATGTTCTATGGTATAACCGACTACTATGATACCAATTTATCACAACACGTCTCCCGGGGCCCGTTCCGTGACTACCCCAATCCCGCCTTCTATAGGCCCGGGGCTGGCGACTAGCACCGAAGTCGTATTCCCTAAAACTGGAAGGGCATTTCCTTTATAACCTATAAAAAAATGCAACCAAGCACATAGAAAGATACAAACACAAGTAAAATTAAAAGTAAAAAAGAATGTTTACCATAAGTGAAATGGGCCAGAATACAAGCCCAACTGAAAAGTACAAGAAAACTGGAAAGTACATCTAAATTGAACAACTCTTGAGAACACCCTCCAAGGATCCTACCTAAAGGGTATGTACAACTCTCGAACAATCGCCTATGCGGTACTCCTCGACTAAGGTCCACGTCCGAGCTACCTCTAGTCCTGGTACCCTGGTCCTCATTCAGCATTGTCCGTCATCTACACAAAACACAACAAGATGCGGGTGTAGCCCATAAAGGGGTGAGTATAACAATTCTCAGTAGGGACCCCAAGACCCTCGAAGGTCTCAAAAAACCCACAAAGGATAAACCACAAAGAATGAAAACATCTGACAACCCTACTTAGTTATATTCCCATAAAAATACCTAAGTTATCAATTATACCCATCTCATTAATGAGGGAACACAAGGTCCAACTCAAAAGCCCAAAGCTCATATGTTCCACGAAAGAAGGAATACGATGAAGGTAACACCACAAAGGTAAGTACCATAAAGGTAAATCTAGACAGAAGAATACCCGAAAGGTATCACCATGAAGGTATGTACAAAAAAGGTATGCCACATTGAAGAATATCCCAATGGTATCACCACGAAGGTAAGTACCACAAAGGTACGCCACAAAAAATATTACTATAAAAGTAAAGACTCAACTCACGCTAGGTATAACTTAGGTATGGTAGTAGAGATTATTAGATGTAACTAATGAATCATCATACTCTATTAAGAGGTAGACCCACGTAGGATCCTAAATCATCAGACCCATGTAGGATACTAAATTATCAGACCCACATAGGATCCTAAATCATTATACCAACATAGGATCCTAGTACAACAGACCCATGTAAGATCCTAGAGTAGTCCCACATTGATTACTAGAGTGGATCCAAGTGATAATCTCTATCATAGACCCACAAAGGATCCCAAAACACATACCTACATAAGATCCATTTCTCATGTTACAACTATCTACAGGGTACCCAAACTAAGCTCGCTTGATTCTGGGAGGGTCTGCTCCTCAAGCCAAAGGTCAATACTCCAACTCCCTAACGTTGATCCCGAGTCCCACTGGTACCAAGCACCGGCACTGGTTTCCATCCTCCTCCATCGCGAAGATCATATCAAAACCACAATGTTTTCAGAGAGGTCTGGCCATATTTGTTTGGCCTACACCCTAATCGTTAGTGAAGAATCAAGAGGCTAATGGGGAGAGGTTCAACATAAAATAAATTTAATGAAGGTAAATCAAAATCACAACCCTACCTAGAAGGTTCCATTGGAGATCATCTGCGGTTGAAGACGGATTGGCATTTGTCGATCCCGAAGCAAGCCTCTCCAACGAAGCCTCTTGTTTGATGATCCTCTGTTCTTCGGTTCCTCCTTGGTGAGAACTGTTCTTCCTCAAGAGGCCCCTCCAAGAACACCCTTTTCCAATGATTCCCCCCAAAAACCCTATAGGTGAAATGTTAACTTAAATTAAAATAGGTTTATACAATTAATTTAAATTGGCACAATAATTAAATGGCTCAATTAAATGGCACTATTAATTAATTTGAGAGTTGGAACAATTAATTGCAGAATTCTAAGGGTCTTCCCCCACATTAATGAAGGGTTCAGGTGGCCCTGAACATTGAATTCAAATTGGGAGGACTACTCTTGTGGTTTCTACCTCCATAAATCAAAATGAGGTTACCAGAAAAATAAAAATGTTAATTGTTTTTATTTTTTCCTATTCTTCCATGAAAAAGTGAAAAAATAACTTCCACCCTCGAACTACTGCGGTCGAGGTGAAGGTATCCATAAGTGAATATTGGTGTTGCGAGTTCAATAGTGCCCTCCGATTTCAATTCCAAGCACCGGTTCAAAAGTTACAAAAACTCGCTCACACGTTTACTGAACGTACCTGAAAAAAAGTTTAGAAATTTATTCCAGACACACCAGGCCTCGAAATCACACACCGTCAATTTTCACAGACTCGTAATATTCCCATATAATTAAAAATAATAATTTACATGGAAATTTAGGGTCTTCAAAATTAGAGAGTCCTTAGGTAATCACTATGAACTCATAGTGTCCATACCTCGTTTGAAATGAAGTTTTGGGAATATCTTCCTTCCTCACCTTTAATTAGCGATATCCTGACTGAAGGTCCACCGTATAGAAATAACTGGCCACCCATTGCTGATCAAATAAGTCATCTATCTGAGGTAAGGTTTACTTGTTCTTTATCATGCTTTTATCAATCACATGATAATTAATGTATAGGCGCATTGATCCACCCTTATTTTTAAAAAAGTGGATTGGTTCACCCCATGGTGAAGCACTCCGTCATATAAAACCCTTATCGAGATTCTCCTGTAATAGCATATTCAGCTCTTCCAGCCCAAAGGTGGCCATTCTACAGGGTGTGTTTGATATAGGTGGGTATCCAAGAAAAAGTTGAATTGAGATCTCAACCTCTTGATCAAGAGGAATACTAGTAAATTCTTCATAGAATACATTAGTGTAACCCCTCATGATGGGAATGTCTTCGAGCAGTAACATCTCCTATGTCTCAATCATTTGAGATAGACATGCTTGATCATAAGGCAGTAATATCCACACATGAGGCAATTATTATACAGGAGAATCATCTTCCTCCTTAAACTTGTAAATAATTAGAGGATGCTTAAGGATGTGAGGATTGATCTACCTCTCTTGGCAATTAATGTTTGATTTGTATAAGGATGGCCAATCCATGCCCAAAATAGTATCTAACTCCACCAATGGAAGTATGATAATATTTTTTGGGTATTTCAATCCACAAACATTTATTGTGGAGGAGTTATAAAGCATGGAAGAAATATTTTCCACATTCACTATTCTCATAGATAACTAAACCTCAAAATTTTAATGTGGTTTTTGAATAGTTATACGAAACATGAATGATGTGAAAGAATGTTTAGAACTAGAGTCAAATATTAAGTTCACTATTCTTGAATGAATAAATAGTGTACTCATCACCACATCGTTGTCTTGCTCCACCTCAGTCATAGTGATAGCATAAGACCTTTATTGTTTTCATGGAGGTTTCTGTTGATTTCCTCCTAAAACCCTTGGTTGAGGGAAATTGTTCTTATAATTCTCATGTTCCTTGGGATTGAAACACTGCACTACAGGCTGAATGTTGATCTAAACCTTCTTTTATTCTTCAAAATTAGATGGATTCTACACATCCTATTTTATTTTTTAACCATATGTCCCACTCTTCCACATTTGATGAAATTCATGGCTCCCTTTAGATAGTCTCATGGATTCTTTTTCCCATAAAGTTGAAATTTGGGATGTATTATATTCTTTCAATCATGGGATTTATTTTCCGAACCACCCACATTAGACTCCATTTTTTGCTTTTTATCATTGGGCCTTCGAGTCCACTGAGAGTCTCTGATCTCTATTTCAACCTTGAGGGAACAATGAATAATCTCTTTATAACTGTTGAAGTCACAAATCACCAACACATTTTGTAGACACATCTTTATTCTGCAAAAGAAAATATCCACCTTGCTTCTTGTGTTAATGACAAATTCATAGGTGTATCTTGAAATCCTTGTGATGTATGCTTCGTACAACCCGATGGACTCATCTTCCTTTTTATTATGTTTGGGGAAATCTATTTCTATCCTTAGATGAATGTTCCAGGGAAAATATTTAATGGAAATCATTCTCTTATATTCCTCCCAATCCATGGAATCAATTTTATCTCAGGGATTCATATTCATGGTCAGTGTCCACCAATGATCATATTCCATATCAAAATGATAGACTGCTAGTATGACTTTATCTTATTTTGTGTACTGGATGACATATAATATAATTTCTATGGAGTTAATCCACTTTTTTGTGTGGAGGGGATTAGAATATCCACTAAACATTGGTGGCCATTTCCATATAAAGGATTCGAGAACAAATTTCTCTTTCTTTTTAGGAGGATGGAGTTCCACACGATTCAAGTAATTATTCATAACATGATCTAGTAGAGAATGTATTTTCATAATGTTTTGAGAACCTATTACCATCATATTAGGAATATCATTAGGAAAATTGTCACACTACCTTTGAAATTTATAGTTTTAATGTGTTCTTATATTTCATTCCATTGGCCAAGAAAAATAAAGTAAAATTATGCTTCCGAAATACTTAGCAAAAAAAAGGAAACTTTAAACACAAAAGATTAAAATCTTAAAAGAAAAGTATTTCCTAACTTTCGATTCAATAGGTTTCTATCTAGGTTTTCTATAATATATTTCCTCAAATTTATTATTATGGTCTTCTTCTTTTTCCCTTAATAATAGTTCATACTACACTTATGAATTTTCCAAAGTATATCCCCTAGGAGTGTCAAGAAAGGAGTGTAGAAACGCCCATTATCATGCACCAGTTCTTGTTCATGTCTAGCTCACTGTGGTGTTTTTGGATTTTACCCCTAAATACATTTCTGCCAGATCCACATCCACTAGTTCATATCCAGATGGGGTTTTATTTTATTGATAACCCACTTACTCTAAATTTACAAAAATTTAGTGATATTTTCTTTTACTTAGATTTATCCATGTGGTTTTTACTAAAGTGATCTATTACTAATATCCAAAAATAACAAGACCATCCTCTGATACTAACTATAGAACCCCTATCCTTTTACACATATCATTACATGATTTTAAGAATAATGAAACATCATATCAGAATCCAAGGATCGTGAAGTCTAGTGTCTTGGTATACTAGGTACATAAGACTGAAGAAATAAAAAAACTATTTATTTAATATTCATAAAGAGCTCGTAACTTCTATTATTATCATACATCTCCATAAGATAACTTGGAGACAACATGAAAAAAGGGATGTGCTAAAAAATCCCAGTAAGGGAATAAACATAAGAAGAAATCTTTCTCACATGGGTTAGAAAGCAAGACATAATGATATAAAAAGGCATCGAACTTCTGAAATCATGACATATAGACATGGAATAATATAAACATATATTCATAATAATGTTTCAGAAGCATAAAAAATGACTTTAGAATGATTCAAGGCTCTTTGCACATAGAGGAGCACAAGTCAATGTTAAATACTAAGAATGTGGCACATGGTAGGATGAGTCAAGGCTAACCGCCAAGACCTTTACATATAACGTCTCATGAGACTCGTCTATAAAAAATGAATTGGAGTTCTATTTGGGAACACCAATCATAAAATTTTCATGAATATTATTTCTAGATAAATAATATTACATAATCAATCATATATAAACGTAAGAGTACCAATGGAAAGAAATGGGTTTCATAATCATGTCAAAAAGAATAATGAATGGGTGTATCATAAAAGTGACTATGAATGAAAGGAATTAAAATCTAAATTGACATTAATAAGGTAAAATAATAAAATATCATGTTAAGTGATGTCAAACAGACATGAAAACATCCCAGAAGAGTATTTATGAAATTTTAGCATTAAAATGTTTTTGCGCAGTTTTAAGGAAAATACAAAAGATAATTTAAAATAGAAAAGGGAAAAATATTTTATATAAAACCTGAAGTTAACCTAAAAGTTTTTCATAATAAAAAAGTTTGATTTTACCAAAACAATGGTGGCATCAAAAAGACTATAGAGTGATCTGGAAATTGGTTAAGAATTCATGAAGTTCCCTTAAATGGGTTTACTTATCGACAAGCATTGAGGCGGGAACCACTTAAAAACATGTATATCCATGAAATATAATGATGAATAAACCTTGTTACATGAGTTTTGAGAATTTAAATAGCCTATGTAATATGTATAGGGAAAATAATTGATAACTTCATTTGGGTAAAATTAAATATAGAGAAACCTGAAGGAATAATGGTGGTTCAAGTAGAATTCCTTACCTTATGTTTGAAGGTGTGCTTCACATGATCATAATGTCATGGATAAATAAATTAAATTCATTAATTAATATTTATATATCCTCTTATTCATTTAATTTATTTATTATAACCTTATATGTTCATTCATGGTCATTTTGATGGGTTAAGAGGTTCAATTTCATTGTTTGCGGGCGTTTGTTTCCTTGGTTTTCATGATTTGTTTACTTATATACATGTAAGGATAACCATGTAATATGAGAATGGTTTTCCAGAATTGAAGTTTTATGTTATTATTGAACATCTAGAAGACTACATGTTAATAAAATTCATTTGGATATTTAGGGATAACATGAATCATTATAAAAATCTTTAATGATAACCATTGTGGTTAATTGGCGGTTTTTAATCAAAACGAACACAATTTGAGTTATAAATTAATATAATGTATAAAAAAGATTAAAAAACATTAAAAAAGATATAATACCTTTATTATGGTTTTTTTTTGACGATAAATATTGTTTCATGACTTGAATTGAAGATGTTAATAGAAATTGAAAGCTCGTCATCCTTCAATGTGATAAATCAGCAAATCTCAGATGGTGTATCCATTTCCACTATAAAATTAGGGGAAAAAGAGATATTATGATGAATTATTAAATTATCATAAAAAATTATAGTAAATTTATGTTAATTTAGTTATAATAACATTTTATAAAAGGAGAAGAGGAATTCAAAATAAAGAAAAGAGTATGAAATAAAATAAAATTATTGAAAAAGGGAATTTACCTCGAGATTTTATCTTCCCTAGGAGCCTCTATAAGAGAGAGGATCTGGTATTTTGAAGACTAAAATGGCTTATTGATTAGGGGTGGAGAGTGGGAGGATATATTAGTTGAATTTAGAGAAGGAATAAGTCTTGAGAAGAGTGAAGAGAAGAGGTAAAGATGGGTGGTATTTATAGTGGAGTAGAAGAGGGGGTTCCCATTATTTTAATCATTAGTTTAATATTCTTTCTCAAGACTATAAACAATCTAGATTATTTTGACCAAAAATAGTAAGTTATAATGTTTGTTCATGATAATTTCCATAAATAATTCATACATTAGACGATGAAACATAAATCATGTATGTAGCATTTAGGGAAAATTAACATATTTCACTGTTCATTAAAAATTAATTTATTGTAGAAAATTCCCAAATCATTACCCTCAACATTTTTTGATGTGTATAATTCAAAAATGAAATATATTTTTCAAAAATAATTTTCTAAATTTGATAAATTTAATTTGTAATTAAAATCATAATTTAGTTTAAAAATACAAAATTTAAATTAAAACATCATTTCTAACACTTTGAGAACATAACTATGGTCTTGTAAAATTATATTATAATCACAAGTAATACAAATAATTATCTATGAATAATTTTTATGAAAATAAAATTTCTTTTAAATTATTCAATAAATCATAAAATTGTAATTAAATATATATGACTTACATAAATACCAACATTTAATTAATAATTTTTTCAAAAAATACTTTATTGTACTATGATATATTTATATAATATTGTCAGTTATAATATGGATAAATTTTATTTATACTTTCTTTAGTGAGGTTACTATTTAATTGGTTGGTTTACTCTTCATTAGGGTCACATTACTATTCCAAAGGTCAAGTTACTATTTCATCGGTATATGTTCCTTAACTTGAAGAGATACCTATTATTTCACTCATTCTTCATTTATAAGATCTGAATTGTGTTTTATATGTAATTTTATATGATTATAATATAATACATATTTATAATAGGGGAATAACATTAATAAAACATGGGGTCACTACACAATTACTTCCAATTTCCACTTTCCTTCTTATCTCTCTTATACCTACATTTTTTGAAATGTTTCACTCAACACTAAAATATAGTTTCTCAAGAAAATCATTTCAAATAATATTTTTGTGAACGTTTTACCATATACATGGTGAGTTTATTAATCTTAACCCAATGAGTGAAGTATTTTTTTTCATTTCATGAGGTATTTTTAGGGTTTTTATAAAGATTATGGTCAGTATTTTCTTATGATAAAATTATGATATAAATTTAAAATAATTCTCTATGATGAAACATAAAGAATGAATTTTATTTTTATTCAAGAATATAATCCTCCTTCTCTTAATTATTATACATATTTATCTCTATCTATTTTAGATTATTATAATATATTATTCACATATTTTAAATTGTAGCCATAAGAAAAAATTCCTTTATTTGTTTCTTTTAGTGGTTTTCACTTCTTTTTTTTCTTTTTTTGTTCTACTCTTGATGAAATAACGAGTATTTTAAATTTATTCTTGTATGTGTGATAATTATTCTTGATAAATCATCCATATATAACATATAGGAACATTTTAAGTATATTTTGGATTCATACAATGTTATTTGTTCTCCCAAATCTTATTTTCCTTCATGTACAGGCTGCATTTGAAAAATTCAACATCAATGAATTATCTATTCCCTATTTTCAGCCTTTTTGTAATTTTTATATTGAATTCAGATATTTAATTTTGATAAGAATAGAGTTTTCAGATGTAACTAGCGGTATAATTTCTTTAAAGAGTGGTAGACTTCCATTACCAACAATGGAATATATTCAGGTAATCTTTCCATCCTTCCCAGCTTGATTTTTCTCCCAAATATATAGTAAAAAAGTTACAATATGTCCTTAATTTTCATAATAAAATCTACCAAACAGCTTCTCTAAACTAACTCCATCAATTCCCCTAAACTTGAATTATACCTAGATCATGAATCTACTTAGAGAGAAATTTATATTGGAATTTCAATTTTGTAATAGGCTAACAAAGTCATATATGGATTATAATGGCTAAAAGGGTAAAATTTCATGGTATTATATAAAATTGAGTTCATTTGAAAAGGTATTTTCATTTAGATTAATTACTATATCATTATATTATAAGGTCCTTTAATATTAAAATGTTTTGACTAAATTATATGTCATGTAATGGTTATTCAAACATTCCTTTTTTATCCCATGTAAAAGTAAATTGTAAATATGATTTCAATGTTATCTTAGAAACCCCTATGGTAAGTGGTTTAAAATATAGGGTATTATTTCATGGCATGAAATTTGAAAATTAGTGGGATTTTCATGAACATTCCTCAAATAAAATTTATTGGAAATTTCATTTTATCATTCATATAGGTTGAGAATATGAATTTGATTAGTATTTCAAAATATTCATTGATTCATGGTTTTTCTTGTTTATTCCAATTAAGATTAGTAAATTTTAAAAAAACAAAAAAAATGATAAATAAATCACTCATAACATAGGAAAAAGAAAAAAATTGAAAATGTAAATTTGAAAACCCAAAAATTCAAAGGTTTCTTCCCCCGCATTTGAATGATGGATTGTCCTTAATTTATTCAATTAGATTTAATATATGGGTAGATTTTAAAATGAATAACATTATAAAAGAAAATTATAAAGATTGGTAAAATATGATAGCCATTCATTGATATATGAGTCAGAGGATTGTGATCTCATACATTTATTTTTTAAGAAAATATCCAAATAATATCTTTATATTATTCCCATTGACATTGATTGGGTTCTAGTTTCCATCATTCAAAACATGCATATCACAAAATAGATACCCATCAGTAATGTTTAGTTGACCTTCCCATCTAGAATAAATTTTTCCTAGAATCAGTTTGGATCTTGAATTGTATGATATCACAAGTCTCCTAGATGGAAGTATTTCTCTTGAATCATTATGTTATATGCCTATTTTACTCTTTCCTTTTAGTTTTTTAAATTCTTGAAAGATTCCCTACTTATAATTTTTAACGTCTTTAGCTACAATCTTTTTTCTTTTCCATCTCATTCAAAGTCCATATTTACTTCTCTCAAAACCTAGTATGTCTTGGTTTTCAGCTCCATAAGTTGGTAATATCTCATTCAACTAATTATCCAGTTTTGACTCATAGAAATGGGATTTTTGTATATTACTTTATACTCCCATAAGGTTTAAACTAACATTTTTCTATGTTGTTTTCTTTTTTTATTGACATTCATTTCTAAAATCCCATTTACTTGTCTATTGGGAAGTCTAGTGAACAATTTTTTTGGGAATGATAGGGTGTGGGCGTCTTGTGATGTACAACATATTAAATCATTAAGTCCACTATATTTCTATTTGAGAATTTGGTTCTTTGATCACATATGTTGGATCTTGTAACTCCAACCACATTTAAATTTAATGGATTTAAATAATGAAGTTTACCAAGAATATATTTATGTCTTGAATTTTATAACCAAACATTGTCACTTTTCTCGAAGTCTTTAGAGTAATTCAATCTATCATGGTCCACTCTAAATCATACCATATAGATTTTTAAATTTTCTAAATTTTATCTATTTATATCTAACAACTCTTGAAGCTATAATATTCTCTCTTTTCTAGCATTTTTTCAAGTCTAGATTTACTTCTCTCATAGTTCAATATGCCTTTCGTTCTATCTTAATAAGTGATATCACTTTCCATAGATCATATTGTATTGATTCATTCCCTTAGGATTTATATAGGTTTTTTTATCCCATATGTTATATTACAAAAAATGGAACCTATAAATTCTATTATTATTGATTGAATTTTCTAAAATCCCATTGATTTTTCTATTAGACACATCAGTTTCACATCTATTTGTGAATAGTAGTGTGTGGATGTCTTGTGATGTGTCCCATATTTCCTCATTAAATCCTCTATATTTAAATTATATAAGTGGGTTCCATGATCAATACTCATTTCTCTTGGCACTCCAAAACTAAAAAATATGTAAGGAAAAAAACTCACACACTACAGTAGCTTCATTAGTGATTCTAATCCTTGGATTCCAAATATTTTGAATCATAACCCATAGTAAGAATAAGATACTAGTTTTAAAATGAAATGGTAGAGGGGACCATTAAAATTTTTCCCTAAACATAAAATATTTCACAAAATACAATGTCTTTTATTAATTTTTTAACTATTTGAAATGTTTCGAAATAAATTTACATTTATAACATTTATTACCTAATTCTTGTGCATTATTTAAAAAACATATAATCACAAATTATTTAACCCATAAAATTTATTGTTGATTTTTTATTTCCATATTGGACACCAATAGTTATTGTGTGAATAACTGAAAAATTGATTCAATTTCACTCTTAGGTAAACATATCCTAATCAAATGATCATGAACGTTTTTAACATGTATGGATCTTACCAAATGTAAAATTTTGATTTAGTTCTATCTGATTAAAATTTTCTGGGGGTTTAAGTGAGATGGGGTGATATAGGTTACAAATTAATGTACTATGTCACCATACCATGGCACTATTATATCAATAAAGTGAAACTTCTCTATTACAATGTGATCATACATTGCTAATTTGTTTATAATTCAAACATCATCAGTATTGAGAAGCCTACTCAAGTGATTAAACACTTGGTTCTTAGATTCATTATTATCCTTAATCTCTAGGTTGAACTCATATAGATGTAACATCCATCTAACCAACATTTTCATTGTATATTTTTTATTCATCATGTATCTAAGTTTTTCTTGATTAGAAAATATAGTGACTTTAGTTCTAATCATATAGGTTCTGAATTTATCTAATGAAAAATAACTACAAGGAAATCCTTTTTAAGTATCAGTATAGTTTAGTTGGGCAGCATCTAAGGTTACTTATTCATAATAAATATGACTTCTTTTATATCCTTAATTCTCTAAGAGTTGAAAACTCCAACATCTTGGTTATAAGAATCATAGAGTAACTCAAAGGGATTCCCCCATCTTGTATGTTCATCACAGGTGGAATGATTAATAAACTTTTCAATTGAATAAAATATTCCTTGCAGTCATCATTAAAATAGAAATAAGAATCCAATAACATTAATCTATATAGTAGAATATAAATCATGTTTAATTCCTTGATAAACTTGTTATAAAATCCTACATTTTTATGGAAATATAAATTTTGGATTTATCCAAAAAAACTATTTTTTTGTGGAATGAAATTCCACAATAATATTCCTTTTATACCATTAAATAACACATCCCAAAATTTAGAGTCAATTTATTTTCATTGAAAATTAAAAAAAACATATTGATTAAACAATGATCAAATAAATTTCGAATATAGTAAAATCTTATAAAAATACATCTAGTAAATCATAAATCTAATATGAAAATATACTTACACACACCTCTGAAATATATGTGAGGCAATACAATTTCCAAATGGAATCCTTTTATAGTAAATTTTTTCAAATGGAAAAGTGCATGTTCACTTTTCATGGTGCTTTAGGGTAAAAGGTGCCTGAAAATATCATAAAAATACATCTAATAAACAATAATTGGGTTTCCATGATGATATTTCAAACAAATGATCAATAAAATTAACGGTAAAATAATGTTTCCTAGTAACCATAATGAACTTCCTATAATCTATACAAATAATCCATCAGTTTCTAATTCTCATAGGAATTAAATCATTATCTCATTCTTCATATTGGTTAGGAAAATTTATATTTTGAACAATTTGAAGGGGAATAACCCATTGTGAGTATGTAATGGGGTGGATGATTCCAACCTCTAAAATACTCTATCTCATTTTTAACTAACATCATCGTTGTGGGATTCAAACTTCTTTGAAACTACCAAATACGTTTGTAATTATCCTCAAGAAAAATTCTATGTGAGTAGATTTTGGGGTTTCATCCAAAGATATATCTTAAATTTAATATTATTTCATGAAATTTTTCTTCCAAAATGTTAATAATTATATTTTCTTATGTGGGTTATAATTTATTTTCCATGATCACTAATACTTTTTATCCATTCACAGGGTACACATACTTAATATTCATGAGAAAATGTTTTAATTACAGTTTGAAGAGTTTATCTAAAGATGAAAATAGATATGGGTTCATTAATTACACAACTCGTATTCTTTAAAAACAGGATTACAAATAAGTTATTTCATTTATAGATAAACAATAAAACCCATTTTTAGACTCAAAATTTAAATATTATTCCATACTATAAATGAATTATTCATAATTTTTAGATGGCTTCATTTTCAATGGAATTTATAATAATTAATTTTTTCATAAGTATAAAATTCTTATGACAAAAATGGGTCTTCAGTGGATTAGGTCTCTTAAAAATTGGAAAGTGTATGGAGTTAAAAGTGAGACAAAGGGTTCTTTATGGAGCTAATGTTTTTGAAACTGACTATATTGTCTCTAAAATAAATTGTGTTTTTTTCTTCAATCAAATTAATGATTATCTTAGTTTTCTTCAAGAAAGGTATACCAAAAATAATGGTTGAGTTTTCTCTTTTTACATGCTCAACAGAAGGAATTTTAGAGGGAATATCAATTCTTGGACTCTTATAAGTACATCCTTCCATACTCCTATTTCAAAAATTATAGATCTTCGTGAAAATTTTGCAACCACTCTTGTGGGATTCAAATATACTATCTGTAATGATGAAAACATTGGGTGAGGAATAAAATTTATGGAAGAATCTAAATCACATAAATCATTTGAAAAGGTTATATAACCAATTGTGAAAAGGATTGATAATTTCCATGGATCATGAAATCTTATTTGGAATTTTTTTTGTGATTATGTCTGAGACACTTATTCTTAAATTGACAAATTCATTCCCTCAAAGTTTCCTTTTATTGATAAAAATTTCCTTGTGTAACTTTACATACATTGGGATTTTATTGAGGTCTTAATAGATGAGAATATTAATTCCAATTTTTTGGAATGTTTCTAGAATTTCCCTTTAATTCTATTCTACTTTAATACAATTATATTTGACCATTAGAGATGAAAATGGAAGTATAGGGTGTTTATTCTCTTTTGGTTATTTTTATCATGGTTTCTATTGTATTTTTATCCTCTCCAATTTAGATCCCTCTTATTCATTAAATTCTCATTTATTGGGATCACTGTTATGTTGATTTTGTAAAGGATCAGGTAGTGTCAAGGGTTGAGTCTCCTTTCCACTTCTTGTTGTCCCCAAACTAACATTCTCTGTTTGATTAGATACTATTTTAGGCTATCATATTTCCCATTTTTTTAAACAAAATATCTACAGTACTACTCATATGATTTCTTAACTCTCATAATTAATTCCCAAGAGTCTCAAAACCAAGCTTTGGTTACTACTACACATGTGGTGGTACCATTTATATGGTCTGTTCATAGGGTCCCTTTTATTGGAATAGTAGATAATGTTTGAAATTTGGATGATTATAAGTTTTCTTATAATACTGTGGAATGGGTATAGCTCAGAAGAATTGGTTTTACTGCTATTAAGGGGTTATCCTTATTAATTTCATTAAAATTAATTCTTTCATCATTATGTGGATTTACAAATATGAATTAAGCTTGTGATTTGACTACCCGTCATTAATTATATTTCCAAAATAGCCATAGTTGATAGTATTCCACATAAATCTCAATGTATTATACTACATCACACTAGTTTGTGAAATAATGAGGGGAGAGACATAATATACATAACATGGTTAGTTTTTATTTTTCACTTGTCTATTTCAACTCTATATATATCAAAATTCTAGTTGTCTACTAAAGTCTTGATTCGAATAATGGAGGTAATCTGGTGGTTCTAACCTCATGGGAACCTCTTCTACCAATATAACTTGCATCAAATTATTATGATTTCTAAGAAATATTTTCAATTAGTCCATTGGATTCTGCAAGTTATTTGTCTGTAAAAGATCCACCAGCCAAGGAATCTATATGGTTTCTATTATTTCAAATAATCCCATGATAAAAGAACACAAAGAACTTATTATAATTTATTTCTTGATGTTTTCTCCAATGGATTTACTAATGGAATTTACTTCATTCTAGATGGTTATTCTTCTTAATTTTTGGATAAATATTTATAAAATGTATCTATATAGTTCACTATAGTCATTAATTTTTCCTGTTTATAGGCATTAATGATCTTATATGGAATCTCTTTGAAGTGAAAAAGATAATTAACTAAAATATACTTTTTCTTTATCCACTTCTCATGGATTTAAGATAGAGTATAGAAGTGTGAAAATTTTAGTGTTCATGTTTGGGTATTCTCAAAAAAGAACATAAAATTTTCTAATTTATTGGATTAATCAATTTTAATGTTCAAAATCATTTTTCCTACCAGAAATGGAAATATGATTATTTAAATATATAAACTATGGGGAACATAGGTCTCTCGAGGATTGTTTAGGGTCAATGACACTAGTGGTAAGCATAGAGTAAACACTTGATGTTTTACTTGAGTCACTACGGGTTTTTTTAAATCACGTTGTAAATTAAGTTTTCCATGTTTGGTAGGTAATGTTAAAGAAATTTTAGAGTCAAAATAAATCGATTGGTGACTATAATATTGGGTCATGAAAAATTAATGAGTTGTATATTTTGGCCCTGATGCCCAAGAAATAAAACCATGTATTGATGCACAATCGTTCTTGGGTGTGGGAAAATTAATTTATCAACTATGTTAAATATATTTATTGTGGTAACCTAAGGTTTTCTTCTATATAGGAGTTTAAAAAATATATTATCTCTTTTCTTTCATAAATAAGGGTTTTTTTAAATAGACTGATTAAGGGAAAAAATAAAAATAATTGGCAAAATTTTGTTTTCAAAGTAATATGATGAGAATGTGATCTATTTAGGTTTCTATTTCCCTTTTCAATGCATTCATATTATTTGAAATATTTTTACATTTCTACTTATTTATTAATAAAATATATAAATTTTCATTGGTTTTCGAATCACCCTTGATTTAATGTTATTGTGGGTACTTACATAAAAGTTGTTACTTCTTGGTTATCTTCCGTTCATGTGTCTGTGAAAATTTAATAAACAACTAATAATCTACAATTAAAATACCCAATAATGTGTTGGTATGCTAAGGTAATTAAGTAATAAATTACTATTTTCTCACACATGCTAGTAATTGGTAGACACTCACCACCTAACGTATTGTATTCCTTTGAGACAAATTTCACTAGGTGGAGGGAGATTATATATAAAAAACCTTTTAAATAGAAAACTAAGGAGGTTAAATCTTAAACACAATTTTATTTAATGTATTGAAAAGTTCACTGTAAACCAAAATCATTAAATAGAATGTAATTTTTGGTCAATAATTTTAGTCCTCATGAATTACAAAATGTTTCATTATCTTTCTGGATCACTTAAAATATTACTCATCCATTTAATGGGTAAATGAGAAGAATGGGGATGGAGAAAAAATTTTAGAATCGAAGTAAAACAAAAAAATTGGAAATTAACATCATCATAATTTTTTTTGTAAAAATAATGCAAGGTTCCCATCTAACACATCCTTTTTATTTATTTTATAGATGAAATGATTTATCATACATAGCTTATGGCCAAAACATAAAGATATTCCTTATTAGAGTTTACATAATACTAAATTATTTGTCACCGTATAAAATCACACGATATTCGTAGCCATTATTTTGAGTGTGCATGTTTCATTATCATTGGCTTTAAAGAAAATTATCCATGGGGAAACATCTTATTGATTTCATGAATTAAAACATTGAAACCCAAAACCTCATCTCGATGTTTAGGTAAATATCCTAAAATCATATTTTGATCATCGAATGATATATTTTCAAAAATTAATTAATGGAATTATCATTGTAATATCCAAACACACATAGGTGAAAAATGACACCTATATTGATCTCAAATGACACATATTCCTAGTAAATTCACACATACACCATGAAACTAGACACATAGGCCTAACAGATGACAAAAAAGTTAAGAAAAATGAAACATATATTGATAAAAATGACACTTAATTTGAGTTAGATCACACCTAGACTAGGAATATTCACACATACGCCCTGATACAAGGAAACCTATACTCCGCTACATTTTTATTTTTTATTTTCATTCATAGTGTCGCGAACCAACCCGGGTCAACCCTGAACTGGTCACTCGAGCCGGCCCGCAACATGGCCCAAGGGGTTTTCCCGATCCCCATGGGCTCGCAACTGGTGTCGGGCATCAAAACAGAGCAAGTGGGAATGATTTCTCCCAAAGATATAAAATAAAGTATGAGAAATAAAATAGAACTGGACGAGATAGATAAACAATGGGAAAAGAAGAAAAATGGCCAACAAAATCACATTAACGTGACCACGACCAAAACTCATCGTGACTCCGAGAGTTGTTCACTAGTCCACAACCAACTATCACCAATAATGAGTGAGCTTATGTCAAACCTACAACAAAACTAAAAATAGGAAAACACTATATGCGTGAGTATTAAAACTCAGTAGGCATTCTCAACAACTATTCCCAATGCACTACCTTTAAACAAAGAAATTTACTAATTCCTGGTTTGAAATAAATTATATAAAATAAGGGTTTCCACACACACACTTCCATTTCTAAAACAAGTAACTGTCTATTTCCCTTTTTAATTTAAAAACAAGTTTAATGATTGAAAGAAACAGGTGCGTTGCATTTTAAATGATTTCTGTGAGAAATTTATAAATTCAAATTTCAATTGTTATTCAAATGGAAAACCACACAAAATACACACTAAGGGAAGTGGAAGAGAATTGGCACATAGGGCCAGTAACCGAACTAGACCTCTCAATCATCCGACACACAAAAATAAACACTAAAGAAAACATGGGTCGAACCTAGGAGATCATGAACAATCCAGAACGTACTATAAATGTGAATCATCCTGAAAGCATCCTCTAACTCGATGACATCATAACGCCCTATTGCTCGGAATATCCCTACATAGCCTAACCGAGGGGCCCAATCCCCATAGAAGCAATAACGCAGTATTCCCCTGCTATGGGGCCACCAGCCAGTGCGTAATCTGAACTATTACGGCAATCGTTCTTAGCAGATTCACTCACTATGCTAGGTTCCCATGTTAACACAAGAAACAAAAAGGGGTGGGTCCAAAATGTAAATCAATTAGTCATGATGCACAAGCATCACATACAGCTCACGAAATCAATGCACACCAAATATCACCCCTGAGTGGGTTTTCCAATATAATTTATTTCATTAAAGTGCCAAACGGGCCTTCACCAATTTTAAAGAAAAACCTCATTTCTAGAGAAAACCCAAAACACATGTTCAGAAGAAATCATTTATCATTAAAACTAGAACTACATTTGAAATTCCGTGAATTATGTTTAAAATACAACTGGGCATTCTTTCAATACTGAGTGTTTGCTCATCAAGAAAATGTTTGAAGTGTCGTGTATAAAATAAACGACTCTTTTAACACCAAATAATCATTTTGAAATTAATTATATTATATTATTTCTCATTTATTAAAATTAATAAAACATCAAGAAATTAATAAATTCTAAATTTAAAGGTGAGTGCAGTGGGGGACCTACATTGGCTCGCTGTCCAAACACAATGATGCAACGCGCCTCCCACGGGCGCGCAAGCATGCACGCAAGCTGATGATCACTTGAGCATGGAAAAACCTTGCCAACGCTCTACAACAACAAAGATAACTAAAATACGTAAACAAGGACTAAAAACAATCCAAACGAACAAATAGCACAAAAGAACCACCAGGACCTTCTTTCAAAACATAACTCATACTGCTTGTACTATTTAATAAACCACTTTAAAATTTATAAAACGATCTCCAGAGAGTAACCCAAAACCCACACACCCAAAAACTCATCCAAAGGACACATTTTTTTATCAAAGGAACACCCACAACATACCATGATAAAAAAATGCACGACTTTCATAGTTGGAAAAGCTATATACAGAAATTCATGAATATATATTAAACATCACAAAACTAGTTCATTTAAAAACTAAAATTCACACCTAACTAATTAACCAAAAAGCATGGAAAATCAATAATTTAGGTGAAACAATTAACCAAATAAATATTATCTACAATATGAAATCATTTAAAAAATCATCTAAGAAATTTATGATGTACTTCTTAGTATCACAACAAGTATTTCCTCTAAAAACACATGTAAAAACCTCTTGAAATCAAAATCACATGAAGTCACATCCAAAAATAAGAATAAAAATAAAAATAGAAAGTTTCGCATCACATGCACAATTTAGTAACCCACTTGAACAAATTACCCATACCAACCCATTTTAAGAAAACCACTGTTTCCACAAAATAACCAATTTCAAATATAAACGCACACCAAAACCACATAAAAACACCTTTGACACCACTCATGCATGTCAAACAACCACAAGATCAATTTCTAATAAATTCTATAATAATTATAAACACCATCATAGACTAATTAGACATATTATATTGATGATAAACAAGAAAAAAATGATAATTGAAACAACATAAAAACCAATTAATTTCTCTAGAAAGGAATGGGTCGAAAGAGCCTACCTCAAATTGAGCGCAGACGTGACCAAACTCCGATGGAAGGTAGAACACTCCCTCGCGGACCAACTGCAAACCTAAAACAACGAGATAAACATGAAAACTAAAACTCAGGGTGTTAGGGCTTTTCTAAATCAAAGGAAAACCCCTAAAAATCAAGAGGAAAACCCATGTGGAGGAGAAGTATGCCCACCGGAGAGGGAGACATCGAAGATGGTGTCGGACCCGCCGCTGGCCGGAGTAAGGAGGGCGGAGCGCGTCCTAGCTGGAGGTGCGAGAGTTGGGATGTGCAGCGCAGGAGAGGCAGGGATGCTATCCCGATGCGCAGTGGGGTGAGGCGGAGTGCCTGGTGAAGGTGGACGTGGCCGGTAGTCCACTTCCGAGCAAGAGGCGAAGACGGGGGGCAACACGGATGGAGGGAGAAGGTAGGCACAGACCTGGCGTGCGATCAGAAATCGAAGATGGGGGTAGAAGGGGGGATCCGCTTGGGAGGACTACAACGGACATGGGAGGAGAGGCTAGCGCAGGAGAGGGGGCAATGTGGCGTGATGCTGGGGCGCAAGCAGACTCACATGAGCAGGGTCCTGTAGGGCGAGGTAGCAGTGATGAAGGGGGGCCTGGGCGGAGAGTGTGAGGTGAGTTCAGGTTGGGCGCAGGAGGGCGAGGCGAAGCCGAAAAGCTACTACCGAGAGAGAGCTGATGGTGGGGAAGTGCCGTAGATGGGGGGTGAAATCCATGAGGTGGGGTTGTGCAGAAAACCAGGGGAAATGGAGGAGGTGAGCTAGGTAGAATAAGGTTTCATTTATTTTTTTTCTTTTTTTATAATATTAACAATAATAATAAAACATAAATAAAAATAATAAAATGACCATAATGCATATAATAATAATAATAATTAATAACAATAAAATAATAACTATTGATAATAATATTAATAACAATAATAAACATAAAAATAATAAATGTTATAACAATAAGAATAATAAAAAACAAAAACAAAAATAATAATAACACTTCGTTAATAATAATACTATTTATTAAATAATAAAATAATTATTATTATTTCAGAACTTAAAAATTTAACCTCATTTGTTTGTATAAAAATTTATTTATTTTTAATCATTAGATACTTTCACGGATTCTCAGGTTAACGACGTGACTACCGCCCGATATGCGGTGACCGCGTGTGGGTCTGAAACCCATGCAAAATATTAAATGACCAAAATTTTAATCTTGGACCTTGGCGTGATGACCCAAAGCCAAGAAATAATAAAATATAGATAATTTAAGAAGTCTGGGTGTGATATTTCTCCCCACCACAGACACTTTCGGCCCCTAGAAAGTCACCCAGCTGAACGATGGACCAAACAAGAATTCATTCACAAATAAAACCAGAAAAACCCACAAATATAAGATAATGGGAGAACATGAGAGGGTTCTACCCACCACAAAAACTCAACTAGTGTGGAAGTTTTAACACCCAAACATACCATCCCAAGAGTGGGGCATCACGGGAGCTCCCAACGGATCTAGACTAAACTCTACAGCACATGCGAAACAACACCTTCGTGAGAACTTGGAACTCTTCACTCAGACCAATGAAATCCCGAACACTATAGAAAAATCTCCGAGTAGAACATAACCCAAGAAGTAAACCCAAGAATAACCGCAAACCTGGACTCCTCGACAGGCACTTACATCCCCAGATGAACACCACTAAGCCAAGATTGACCCATGCAAGGGTCAATCACACTCTTAAGAAAAACACGCAATGCAGAAAACCCTAACCCGACAAAAAAAATTGTTTAGATTACAATAGAGAATGTTCGTCATAACTCCACAACAAAACAATGATCTTTCAACAACATCAAACATTAACAGTAGAAAAAGAAGAACGAAACGAATTTAAATGTTCCACTTCCAACACATAACACAAGACCTGGACCAAGGCTTCACACCCCTGGAAAATCATGACTGAGCACGAGCTTCACCCCAAGACCTGTAGCTCGGCTCTGATGGCTGAAGAATCTCCTACCTCAAAGTCAGAAAATAGAATTTATCTGGTCACAACATCTTCTTCAAGCAATGTTTCCTACAGAATTTCACTAAATGACCCAGACATCTGCAATGATGGCATGTCTTCGAAAGGACGTAACATGACGACTTTACGTGACCGAACTAGCCACACTAGTTTCACACCACTGAACGGTCTGATGAACTAGAAGTCAAGAACACTATAGAGGAATCATTAAGAATAGGTCCCTCTAGTACACCCTGCTGTCTAGATGGGGAACCTTGATGAGAAACTGGATACGCTGGATTACCAACCATCTCTGCACCGAAGACCAACTCAGCTAAGAACACCTCATGCACCAACTTCTCAAAAGTGATGCTTCCAAAAGGGAGGAATTTCTCCTTGATATCTCGATGAAGACCCCTGATGAAGGGAGAATTCTTCATCTAGTCCTACGACACTACCCCTGGAAAAAGAGACACAAGATCCTTGAAATGGTCAACATACGCTTTCACCATTTGCTGGCCATGTTGAACACACATGTGCTCTTCAATTTTATTCTTCTTCACCTACACATGTATAAACCATCGAACGAAAAAGAATTTAAAGACATACCACATCATCCCAACATACAGTAATGGCGGGGCGAACAACTCCCACTCGTCCAGAGTTGGACCTTCGAATAGACCCAAAATAGCATGCACTCTAACATCTTTGGGAGTTACCAATACCCTGAAGATGCGCTCGACCACTTCAAGACACTCTACAGTCTCTAACAGACTCCAATCACTATGAAGGACAAAAAACTTCCGAGAAAGACCAATAACTGGGCCTGACTCATCAAAACTCTGGGGACCTTTCTGGGTTGAATTTCAGAACAACATATATAACACCAGGCCAAAAATGATATCAATCAATGAAACAACAATAAAGCACCCTCATCCAAAAATAACCAGCTCAAAAAACCAAACAACCAAAAACACAACCCAAAATTCCCTTTTCAAAATTTTTATTTCATTTTAGATTCCCAAACCACCGTTTTTTATTTCAAAACCCCTTTCTTTCAAGACGAGTTTCCAAACACTAAATCCAAATTTTAAACCAAAATCACTTTCCAAAACCATTTTCCTCTTTAAAAGACAGTTTAGAAAACAAGGTCATGCCTTTAATTTCAAACACACCCAGGTAATCCCATGAACCGTTGCACCTGTCTTCATCCACTTTCATTTATACGCACCAACACGAACTTTCAATGCATCCTCTCACATGTGAAAACGTTCATAAAGAGTATCTAAGGTTTCACCCCAAACCATTCTCGACCAATTCCCAAGCAAACACCAGTTTTCCAACCAAAGGCTTTCAGTTTTAAAACCTATTTAATAAAATTAAAGTCATTTAAAAGAAATCAGTCCCATTTTCAAGAACCCTTTTTTTCATTTCCAAAATTGCACTTACACCAACCAAAACAACAACGACACTCAACTTGCATCAAATCACTGGAGTGAGGGACTAGCAGTCACAATTAACCTGGAGATATGGTAGTGGGACATGCGCCATGTAAGCGTCAACATCTAAGAGGAATTCAAACCGTTTACCCGGACTCCACATGGTTCACTACTCCATGTGAGATCATGATGTAACATCAGTTTACCTCTATTGTCACCCCTCAATCCAAAACCAAATAGAACGAAAAAAAGACTCAATTCCTGGACTATCCCTATAAACTTGAGGTGCGGAATGGGCGACAGTTCATGAAGTCCTTCTCGTACCTACCTATCAAGTCCCGACAATCCTAATATCTATCTACCAGACACCACAAATAGCAATAATCTCACCTGATACCATTTTTTCATGAACCAACCTGGGTCGAACCTGAACCGGTCACCTGATCCGACCCGCGACATGGCCTGAGGGGCATTCATGATCCCCACGGGCTGGCAACTAGTGCCAGGCATCAAAACAGAGCATGTGGGAATGATTTTTTCCAATGAAATTAAATAAAGCACCAAAAATAAAATTGAACTGCACAAGATAGATAAACAACGGGAAAGGAAGAAAAATGGCCAACAAAAGAACACTAACCCAACCACAACCAAAACTCATTGCGACTCCGAGAGTCTCCCACCAGTTCACAAAAAACTCTCGCCCACAGAAAGTTAGCTCAAGTCAAACCTGCAACAAAACTAAAAATAGGAAGACACTATAGGCATGATTATTAAAACTTAGTAGGTGTTCCCAACAAACTATTTCCAATGCACTGCCATTAAACAATGAAATTTACTAATTCCTGGTTTGAAATAAATTATAAAAAATATGGGTTTCCACACACAAACTTATATTTTTGAAACGAGTAACAGTCCATTTCCCTTTTTAATTTAAAAACAAGTTTAATGTTTGAAAGAAACAGGTACGTTTCATTTTAAAAAAAATCTACGAGCAAGTTAGAAATTCAAATTTCAATTGTTAGTCAAATGGAAAACCACACACAACACACACTAAGGGAGATGGAAGAGAAGTGGCACATAGGGCCAGCAACCGAACTGGACCTCTCAATCATCCACCACATAAAAATAAACACTAATGAAAACATGGGTCGAACCTAGGAGATCATGAACAATCTAGAACGTACTATACATGTGACTCATCCTGAAAGCAAGCTCTAACTTGATGATATCATAATTCCCTAATGTTCGGTATAGCCCTACATGGCCTAACCGAGGGTTCTAATCCCTATAGTAGCGATAACTCAGTATTCCCATGCTATAGGGCCACTAGCCAGTGCGTAATATAAACTATTGCAGCAATCATTCTCAGCAGATTCACTCACTATGCTAGGTTCCCATGTTAATACAAGAAACAAAAAGGGGTGAGTTCACAATGTAAATCAATCAGTCACGATGCAAAATCATCACATACAGCTCACACAATCAACGCACACCAAATATTACCCCTGAGTGTGTTTTCAAAAATAATTTATTTTTTTAAGGTGCCAAACGGGCATTCACAAATTTTAAAGAAAAACCTCATTTCTTGAGAAAACCAAAAACACTTGTTCAGAAGAAATAATTTATCTTTAAAACTAGAACTACATTTTAAATATCGTGAATTATGTTTAAAAGCTAACTGGGCATTCTTTCAATACCGAGTGTTCACTCATCAAGAAATTGTTTCAAGTGTCGTGTATAAAATAAACGGCTCTTTTTACACCAAATAATCATTTAGAAATTAATTATCTTATATTATTTATCATTTATTAAAATTAATAAAACATCAAGAAATTAATAAATTCTAAATTTAACAGTGAGTGCAGTGGGGGACCTACCTCAACTCGTTGTCCAAACACAGCGACGGAACACACCTCCCACGGGTGTGCAAGCACGAGCACAAGCTGACGATCACATGAGTGTAGAAAAACCTTACCAACACACTACAGTTGAAAAGATAACAAAAATACGTAAAAACGCACTTAAAACAATCCACACGAACAAATTGCGGAAAAGAACCACCTCGACCTTCTTTCAGAACATAACTCATACCACTTGTCCTATTTAATAAACAACTTTAAAATTTATAAAATGATCTCCAAAGAGTAACCCACAACCCACACACCCAAAAACTCATCCTAAGGACAAATTTTTTATCAAAGGGACACCCACAACATACCATAATAAAAAAATTACTTTTATAGTTGGAAAATCTATATACACAAATTCATGAAAATATATCAAACGTCACAAAACTAGTTCATTTAAAAACTAAATGTTGCACCCAACTAATCAATCATAAAGCATGAAAAATCCATAATTTAGGCGAAAAAATTAACCAAATAAATATTATCTACAATATCACGTCATTTAATAAATCATCTATGAAATTTATGAGGTACTTCTTAGTAGCACAACAAGGATTTCCACTAAAAACACACGTAAAAACCACTTGAAATCAAAAGCACATGAAGTCCCTTCCAAAAATAAAAATAAAAATAAAAATAGTAAGTTTCTCATCACATGTCCAATTTATTAACCAACTTGTACAAATTACCCATACTGAACCATTTTATGAAAATCACAATTTTCCACAAAACATCGCATTTCCATTTTACACGCATACCAAAAACTACTTGAAAACACCTTTCGCACCACATATGCATGTCAAACAACCACAAGATCAATTTATAATAAATTAAAAAAATTATAAACACTATCATAGATTAATTAGACATATTATAATGTTACAAAACAAGAAAAAATTATAATTGAAGCAACACAGAAACCAATAAATTTCTATGTAAAGGAATGGGTCGAAAGCGCCTACCTCAAATCGAGCACAGACGCGACCAAACTATGATGGAAGGTAGAACACTCCCTCGCAGACCAACTGAAAACCTAAAACAAAGAGGTAAACATGAAAACTAAAACCCAAGGTGTTACAGTTTTGCTAAATCGAAGGAAACCCCCTAAAAATTGAGAGGAAACCCCATGTGGAGGAGGAGTATGTCTAGTGGAGAGGGAGACAGCCGAAGATGGTGTCAGACGTGTTGCTAGCCGGAGCGAGGAGGCCGGAGAGATTCCTAGCCAGAGGTGTAGGGGTCGGGATGCGAGGTCTAGGTGAGGCGGTGTCACTGGCCAGATGCACAGTGGGGTGAGGCGGAGTGCCTGGTGAAGGTGGGCGTGGCCGACAGGTCGCTGCCGAGCGAGAGGCGAAGGGGGGGCACCATGGATGGAGGGAGAAGGTCGGCATAGACCTGGTGCATGAGCAGAAAATGAAGAGGGGTGGGGTGAGAAGGGGGGATTAACTCAGGAGGACTGTAGTGGACATGGGATGTGAGACCAGCACAGGTGAGGGCGCAAATCGGCATGAGGCTGGGGCGCAAGTGGACTCACAGGAGCGGGGTCCTGTAGGGTGAGGTAGCAACAACGAAGGGGGGCCAGGGCGGAGAGTGTGAGGTGAATTCAGGTCGGGAGCAGGAGGGCGAGGTGAAGCTGGAAAGCTGATACCGAGCGAGAGATGAAGGTGGGAAAGTGCTGCAGATGGAGGGTGAAAACCAAGAGGGAGTGCTCTGTAGAAAACCAGTGAAAAAAGGGGGGTGCGCCGGGTAGAATAGAGTTTCATTTATTTCATTTATATTAAAAACATTAATAATAAAACCATAAATTAAAATAATAAAATGACCATAATAAATATACTAATAAAAATAATTAATAACAATAAAATAATAACTATTGATAATAATATTAATAACAATAATAAACATAAAACTAATAAAAGTTATAATAATAAGAATAATAAAAAAACAAAAACAAAAATAACAGTAATAACAATAATAACACCTCTTTAATAATAATACTATTAATTAAATAATAACTTTATTATTATTTGTTTATAACTTAAAAATTTGACCTGATTTGTTTGTATAAAACTTTATTTATTTTTAATCGTTAGATACTTGCACGGATACTTGGGCTAACGATGTGACTACCGCCCGATGTGCGGTGACCGCGCATGGATCCGAAACCCATGAAAAATAATAAATGACAAAAATTGTAATCCGGGACCCAGCCTGGACCCTGGCGTGATGACCCGGAGCCAAGAACTAATAAAATATAATTAATTTAAGAAGTTCAGGTGTGACAAATAGAATATTTGGGCTTCTATAAAGTAAATAATATTTTTAAAAATCCATAACTATCCATTAAATATTAGGATATAGAAAAATAAATATTAAATCATTTATTTTATTGGAAAAATAAAAAAAATCATAATTTTGGATCATTAATCAATATTTTGAAAACATATCAAATTTATGCTTTAATTCTAAAACATCCAAAATTATAATTATTTAACAAGTGTGATAGAATAAAATGAGTTGAATTTTTAAAAATATGATTAATTATTTTAGGATTACATTTATATATTATATATTTATATATATATAACATAAATTTGTATGTATATTATATGTGTGTATGTACATTTATTTAAATATTTAAATATTGTATTTATTATGTATGATTGAATATATATATTTATGTATATTTGTGTAGATATGTATGCTTATATGTATGTATGAATCCTTTTATGTATGATGTTGGCATTATTTTATTTATCATAAAAAATATTATTTTATATTTTCTTGAAGTTAAATATATATGTAAATATTTAATTATTTATGTATGTGTGTGCGTATGTGTATATATATTTTTTATTATAATATATATAATAATTAATATATATATATATGGGTTAATATATATATATATGCTAAGAAAAAATACATATATACATATATAAATGTATATATATGTATGATATTTCTTATGATTATAATATATAAATTATTTTATAAGTGAGTCAATCATGAAAAAATGGTATTTTTTCAACCCCTTTATCACTTTATTATGGCCATTTTTTAATCCATGTTTCAATTATTTGTATCTACCTTATTATATTTTGAGACACATGCATAAATACCCCAACCCAATTAAAATGAATGATTCTTAAATTATATAAATATTTATAATTAATGATTTAATAATTTTAAATTTAAAATTATTTATAATTTTAAATAAATTTTAAATTTTATATCAATTGAAATCAAAATAATTAAATATAACATAATGGGGTTCGGGTTTAAGGTATCATGAATCTAATACTTGAATTTGACTCAGTTTTTGAATTTCATTCCATAATTTTTTTAAATTTGATTAAGTAGTATTCCAAAATAATTAAAGTGAATAAATTTTATAGTCTTTACATAAAAGGTAGGAGTAATAATACATGTTTCCTTCAATTAAAAAGTATCACCCATACTTCTTCCGATGAGTTTTTTTATTTTTTATTAAAAAAAATAGGAATGGGGTTGGTTAAAAACTATTTCACATTTTCCACTTATGTGTAACCCATTTATTAAAGCTTGAAATGTATTATTGCATGAATTAAAGTCACATAATTTCTTATGGTATCTTATGTTAACTCAATTCATGCAAATCTATCTATATTTTTACATTTTTTAAATAGAAAGTTTTTAAAATTATTTTTAACAGATTATTTTATTTAAAAAATAATTACAATGATATCATATTATGAATTTATAATTCATTCATTAATATTTTTTAATGTATTTTTTCATTTTTTCTACTATATTATTTCAATGAATTTATTTGAAAATGTAAGCATATTTATTTTTTATAATGTTTTCCTAAATATGTATTTTAATTGGATGGATAAATTTTGGAATTATTTCATGTGTAATATAATTTCATGAAAATTAATTGGAAAATGATAATATATTTTTATGTTATGTTGAATTTTTTAATATATATATATATATTGATTTGATGTCTAATTTTTTGAATTTTTTCGAATATATTATTTTAATGAAAGTTTTCAATGTGATAAAATATTTTTAACTTATAATGTTATTATATTACTTTCTAATGATGTAAATTTATAATAATATATACATTTTATATAATCAAATTAGTAATTATTTAGAAAATAAATTTTTTCCTATGTAATGATGAATGTAAATTAATTATATATTTTCATCATGCTACTGATATTTTTGTTGTGGAATTATAAAATTTATTTTCTAAATTGATGTAGAAATTAAAATTTGATAAATGAAGTAAATATATAAGAGTTTTAAATACATGAAAAGTGAAAACAATATCAATTATGTTTGTATCGATGTCTTGGAGGAAGAATTATGTCACATCCTAGTATATAATTAATGCAACCACATCGGGTTTGTTGATTCTCATACACTGGATATTAATTTTCATGTATAGTTTCATGTATATAAGTTTCCACTACATTATCCATTTTCGTAAGTGGTGGATTAGAATTCCCATGTTTATAATTTATTCCCAATTGTGTAGAAGATAATTCTTAGCTAAAACCATCTCCTATGTGGGAAACAACTTTTTTTTGGCTAGATTCATATCCATAATGGAAAGAAGATGATTGTTATAGAATGGGTTTGGGCACACTAGGAAAAAATTTGAAATGAAATACTTTCCAATTAACAATATCAGTAATCACCATTGTATAATTCATTATAGACAGTTACACTATTCGTGTAGTACAATCATAGTGAAACCCTATAATCATACCATGTATCATAGTTAATAAAATTTAGACATATATTTTCTAAATTGAAGATGTATGAAAATGACCACAATGATATATTCATCAATGTCATAGATCATTGATGACATATTGTTTTATTGAATTTAACCAATCAAGTTTTACATCCTCCCACGGTGTCACCTCATCTTCTGTTACATGAACCTGAGACTCGTTAGCTTGTGGTGAATCGATCTGAGGATCGAAATTATATGTAATATCAAATTAAATCCCATGATATAAATAATCCATATTATGATGTATATCTCCTAAAATTGTGTTAAAAACTCCCTGATGAAATACTAATCCATCTATAGGTTAAGATATCTAAAAAAAATTTATTACCCAATCACCCTCTAAATAATAAATATAGTTAATTACAATTAAAATACAAATAATATTTTTCTATAGAAGAGTTATTACCATGTCATAAAGGCCCCAACTATATCATGTTGATATAATAATGACATTAATTTGTATTATGACTCATAATAGTGTTGTCAAATTATATATAGGTGCATTTTGGTTTGACCTATAATTTGGATGCCTCAAGTCAGCCCAACACCCCGATGTATCATGAATGACACTGCCTTTAGTATATGTAAAACTTCCCTAACATATTCAAGAATTTTAGAGATGATATATGTCTATGTGTAGTGGGAATATGATACATGAACTATAACATCCACATAACATATCCCCCATTATTACACTCAATGTTTTCAAAATGGGTAAAAGACAACATGCATGTGTTGGGATCAACTATCATCATGATTTATATCGAAAGACTCGCAAAAAAAGTAGAAATATATAGAATCCAAAAAAACTAAAAAAATTGAATTTAAAACTTGTAAAATAAATAATCTATTTTCAAAAAAATATATTTTAACATGATATTAAAAACTCAATTTCATCATCTAGACGAGGACTTTAAATCCAAAATTGTATATATAAACATCATATTTGGATATATGAGATTGTCGATGGGTTTAGATATGCCTAAATATTTTATTATTATAATTTATGTCTTATAATGTAAATTTATAGAACAGACGTCGAATTAAAAGGATATATAAACATATCATCATATGTAAAAAGAGTGATGCATAATAATTATGGGAAATGGAAAGTGAACATACAAAAAAAATCAAGGGATGTGCTCTCTTAAACACATATTTATAAAAATTTCACAACCTATAATCTATATTTATCAATTTGGAATGTCATATTTAGTGATATGTGTGTTCATGTAAGGCAATATAAACACTAGTTTTATATGAACTTCTACTTGTGGTCTTTAAGTTAATGTAAATACATATTTGGATGTGTCACATTGAAGGATCTAAATAGATTTTACCTCTAATAATTTATAAAATATAATCACATGTATAACACTATTTAATGATTTAATCAACATCATTAGCTATATGTCTGAACCGGTCCTCAATCTAAGGCATATAAGGTAACTTTTGAGGATAAAGTGATCATAATCATGACACTCTTTATTAAATAATATTTCCTCTAATTCAAACTAATCACTAATTAATTTTTATATCATAGGGGAACACTAGATTGAAAGTCCTAACATGAAAAAACTCCCTATAGTTATTTTCACATATCCCATAGGAAGAACAAAAGTATGTGCCTCGGTCCTCAACCTCTTAATAAACTGTATAATAAATTGGTGATCAAGAAATATGAAATAACAAATCACTTAATCTTAGAGTCCACCAAGAAAATGATGGTGGATTATCACAAGATGAAGTGAAATATGATATAAATTGTGTGATCATTTTATGGTATTTTGTTGAATGGGAATACCCACTATGATAACAAAGAAAACATGAGTATCCTAGGATATGGTCAATGGAACACCCTTCAAATATTTCCATGATAAAACATTATGGTTTAACTTATTTTAACTTCCCTATAAAAAAATATTATTTTTAAATTATAATTAAAAATATAGGTAACCAATTCAAAGAGATAATAAAAGATAAAATAACCTTCAATAGAAAAATATGCTTACATAATAAATAAATGATATGTAAGATAATGATGAAACTAATGAGATATATTTCTCTATCATGATATATTGGGTTATATTTTAAGATTACTACCTTATATGTGGCATGTAGTTCATCACAATCCCCCCACACTCAAGGATAATACATCTCATTTACTATTGAGGTGTAATTAGTCTGTCCTTATGTTTGTAACCTACTTATGTTAGGGGCAGAAATGGGGTGATCAATGGAAGAATAAAATTTTGAATCTCCACAAAAAGTATCCATGGTGCACTATAATAGTAAAAAATAGTTTTTTCCTAGTAAAATAGATCAACATAAGGTTCCTAAGATAAGTAAATCGATGATCATGCTATAATAGAATGTGGATAGAGATACATCAGGGCCTGAAATTCTCTATAATCATAAAATATTTATCTCAATAAGACCAATAACACTCAAAAAATATTTTCTATAAGGGGGTCAAAATGATTTTTAACCTCAAAGTAGCTCCCTTTTTGGTTGATGATTACAATATAAAAGGATGATGCATTTTTTAACTTCTTATAAATGTCACATTATAAATTTTGAACAAAGTGATCCCCCTGTTTTATCCCCTAATGATTCGATTGGGATCATTTGAGGATGTACTCTAAATATTGATAACATATTATTTTTATTATAACAATGACAATCATTTTAAAAACTCTACTAAATACACACTTAATGAATTCCACAATATTAGACATTATATACCTAAATCTAATTCCATCATCATAGTCAAATGTGAATTTATTCTCTGATATATGTATTATATAATTATATAATGTCTTATTATCCATTGTAATTCATTCAATTCCCTTGTAAAATATTATTTTTTAAAGTTTGTTTGTTGAAACAAGTCATAATTATTGTAATTATATGGATAGTAAAATTTATTTTAACATACATATGTACAAGGAAACACTCCCAAGTTGATGATCTAATTATTTGTTAACTCATCTGAAGAATTATTATAGAAGTGATAAATCTGATGCAATATTACGAATAAGAATTAGGTTTTCTCCCTTATAGTCCATAAAAGTGAAAAACAATTATAATTACATGATGTTGGTAAGATATCATGAAAAATTATTGGTATTGAGTCACATGGAGGTGTGTACATGAAAAAAACTATCTTTAAGACTCAAAATTACCCTCCTTAGCCTTATTGAATACAATCAGGATAGGAACATGATTCCAATCTTGTAAAGATAAAAAAAGTAGGGAACCTATGTACCTTTGATGCTGAAATATTTTTTCAACCTATATTGAACTATTTTTAATTTGAAAATATAGAAATACACAGTGTGATTCCAAAAATATCCTTTGAAAATCCTATGTAATTTTACCTTCGATCTTTTAAGTCGATTAATTTTGGAGACATACATAATAGTGTGAAGTTCATTAAAAAATTTATTATTGTTACATGACTATATAATCAGCTTAGATACTCTATATGATTCATCATAGTCACCATACACTTTTACCATCACTATATTCTTTACAATCAAATCATTTCTGAATGATATCATGTATTTTGAACAACAGATGTATTCTCTACTATAAGAGAGACACATGATAATTTTGAGATGGTTGTATCATATTAGAAATGGTTGATGATATAAATGATACTTATAGATATAAATCATTCTTTGTATGTATTGTGTGGACACAAATGTGTTTTCATTCTAACTTTGATATCTTCAAAATCAAATTTTTTTATCTAACATTTCTCACAATAATATAAATATTTTCTAAATTATTATCACAATGAATGATATATTTTACCTTTTTATTCTTTAAAATTGTTTTTAAAAGGGTTTTTGATATTATATCTCTGAATAATAGTTTTTGTTCACTTTTTATTTTAGATTCACTTCCAACATATAATGTGTTCTCAATGGTTGTTTACTTGATGCAAATAATTCATGGGAATTCAGTACATGGTGTATTATCATTACCATCAAAATTAGGTACAAGAAGTATTCCTTCTGACAATGATGTCAACAACAGATCAAGATTAAAATTTTATGCTTGTTGACTACCAAATGAAGTCACATCTATGGGAAAACTGGAATCATATATTTCCTGGGTATTTAAATTTAATTTTTTCATCTATAAGAACATATTCCACACCTTCCTTATCATTCGTCCCCTTATCATAAAATTCATCATCAAAGATACTATCATTCATTATTTGTATAATATCTAAATGTTTTTATGTTATGTTTTTCTTCACATGCTGTCACCACGTTCATAATTATGTCCATTTATAATAGATATTTGTAAGTATGTGAATATAGATTCTCAATTATTCATGTAATATTATAGCACATGTAATAATGTTATTGGGAAGGACTGACTTAAACATATCTCATATAAAACGGTTCTTTAGAATTAGGTTGAATTTATTCATCAATATATATATATATATATATTCACATATAATTCAATTCTAAAATGAATAGTCTATTTCATGGACAAAATAGCTACTTTCTAAAAGTCCCCATTATCAAGAAAAGGATATATAATATGAAATTAGTGGTAATAATATTAGATATTATAATAAGTGATTGATTTTATTAATTAATTGTCCCTAAAAAATAAGTCACTTCAAATCCTCATATGTCTCTAGTGGAAATGTGGCTTTACTGAACAAAACATTCCCTTAATTATGTGAAACACAATAACAGGAATTATTCAGTCATATCTATTGGTATAAGATAGATTCAAAGGTTCTATTGATTGTTTGATTAAAAATAAACTCCTAAAGATAATGTGCAGATGAGAATATGGATGAACAGGATATATGGAAAATAACTATTTGAAATAACTTAATCTAAACTAAAAAACTCGAATTTACATCCACTAGTAGTGATAAAAACTTATAAAAGAAATTGAAATCAGTCAAACCTAACCATGTATTCCAATTTTTCATAAAATTATGATGGATAACCATAATTGGTTCAACTTTAATGTCCTATCAAGGTCTCCCAAAGTCGTTCCAGTTCAGCTAAATCCCCTATAAGGTTTCCTGTTGAACCAAAACTATTATCATTTGGTACCATAATATTATGATGTGAAATTATTTCACTACTTCCATTAGTTTGGGAATCTATTTACCTTCTTAATTCCCTTAAAATTTTGGATTTCAAGCAAAAGTGTGTGGGTGAAACTCCCGACACTTCCATAAAAATGTTAATTAACGATCTATCAACATGTGCACTATTGTTTCACATCCCTACCCTATTTATTATAATAATAGCACCAAACTCAATGAAATAAAATAGTATACAAATATTAAAGTGGAACTAAAAAATCCCTTATTGAATCACCCACAAGTGCATCAACTAAATAAAACTAAATAAGTATTTATATCCAAGAAACAATTCAACTAAACATTAATTTTAGTAGGTTATTTAGATTCAAATAAACATAAATAATTTCAAATTTTATATATTAAAAAAAATATGAGACATTAAACTATAAAATATTCAAAAAAAATGGAGAGTTAGGGAATTAGAAAACTCATATAATGAGATATTACCTTTAACTCTCGATGGAAGGAATTTTATTCACATCATCCGATTCTTCCTAAAAATAATCTTTACCTCATCTTAATCCTTATCATCATTATTCCTTCATTGAATGGTTCCTTAGTTGAGTTAACTCCCTCTCCCTTTATCCTTGGTCACTATTTATTGAAAAATTTCATTTTTCTCCCATTATGTATTCATGCCATGTGGATGTGGAAGCATAGATAATTACTATGTGGGATTCTTCATTCCATCCTTATTATGACTTAATTTTATCACTTAAACCCATGATCTCTCAAATTATCTTTAGTTTTTTATATGCATCCACATGTCATTCCATAGGAGACTTCTTCTAATTTAGGGAGACAGATGAATAAGAAGTTTCCAAGATAGACCATTTTATTTCTTTTGGGCCATTTTGTAGTGAATATTATGTCTATATCTCTCCCTCGATCTTCTTGGCCCTTCCTTGATCTACCATGCATGTGATGTTGATTTTGCAATAAAATGGTGTATCTGTAACATCCCATGTATCTATAGAATAATACATTTTCATATATATTAATAATTATTAATAGGATATAAATTTTATATTAAATGGGATGCTTTTTTAAATGGAGTGCTTGACAGTGAACAACTGCAATCTCTAAAAACATACATTGAACACAATAGTGAGTTATACCATAAAATAATAAAATAATATTATTATTTTAAATGGTACTTAACGCCTAGTCATTTTATTGGAGGTAATGAAAAAAACTAACTACAATATAATTAAACATTTTTTATAAATGATTTTACATTAATCCAAAAAAAATTAGAGGCATTAAATGAGAATTAATCAAATTTTAATAATAAAATACCTTAGTATTTTTAAAAGGCTATTTTACTACCTTTTGATAGTGAACCATTTTTAAATATAGTTTTTTCCACTTTTATATGTTCAATTTTATAAAATAAATATGTTATTAGAAATCGGGATATCAATGTTTATATTGGTGGAATTTTTTGTATTTTTTCTGATAAAATTATTTTTTTAATGAATAGTGAAAAATACTGCATTTGAAATTCAAAACTACATTTTTGTATAATTTATTTATTTTTATAAATTATAATTTGAATTGTTTTGAAGTATATTTATATTACGTCTTTATCATTTAATCCAACATTGGTCATTGTAGGTAATTTCACATTGAAATTTGATATAAACAAAAGTCAATCTTTTGATGGTTTTTACTTGTAAAAACCTGATTTCTCATTTTGACAACAAGAATTAATTTTAAATTAATTACAGAAACTGATATGTTTTTAATTTGGAAAAATGGATTCAATATTTTTAATCATAAAGTCCAAATTATGTCAATAGATCCCTTTTATTTATGGACATGACGAACAATAGCTTTAGTAATTATTTTTATTTACCACGGTTAAATGAAAAATCAGGTAAATAAGAGTGAAAATAATATTATAATATTATAAAACTACCCTAAAAATTGTAATAATACTAATTTATGAGATATTTTCGACCAATAAAACCCTTTGTAACAAACATTTGACCTTTAGAATCCACTTCGGTAATATTATGACACGTATATCTTTTAATTTAATGTAAAGGAAAATATGTTGTAAACATAAATCTTCTTAATAATATAATTTTAATATGGATATATATAAGTCATATATTCGACTATAAATAATAATTATAAATTTACTAAGATTTTAAACATATTGGTAATTTCTTTATTATTTTTAGACATTAAAAAATTAAATTTAATTATGAAACAATGATGATGTAGTGATTGCTTTATTAATGAAGGAATCAAATAAATGATATTAAAAATTTTAAACGAAATATTATTTGAAATAATTTATGTCAAAAAAAAATTATATAGTACAATATAACATGCTATATGACTATTATATGCTTTGATTCTATGTTATCACTATGTTTTTATTGTATTTAAATTCAATAAAATGAATAGTGAAAAACATACATAGTTGATATTTTATAAAAATGCAAATATATAAAATTATTTAAAAATACTAAAAATGTTTCAAATTCACAAGGTGAATATGAAAAGCTCTAAAAGATCATAAAGTTTCCAATTATTCTCAATTTACTTCATATAAGTAAAATTAATATCCTCTTAATAATTAAAATGTTACTACGAAAATTAAAAATAAAACAGAATAATTTGGGGTAAACCGAAAATATAAGGTTTAAAATAAAATCAATATATGTCTATAAATTATTTAATGAGAGGATTTATAAGTATCCTCATCTTATATTACACATATATCATGTTGGAGACATTTCTATTAGAAAATATTTTTTATTAATTTAATATTCGATTACTTTCCAAGGGTGCCCCTTGCCTCTCCTATAAAAAGACCCCCTCTGTTATCTAATACTCAAAATTAAATAACCCTTTGTTTCGGACATTAAATACCCACAAAGTTTTCTAGAAACCTTCCTCTTATCCTATAATCATCATATAGTGCAGAAAGACTCCCATGGAATCATTTTGGTTTAAACCAAAATAAGTTACCCGATTATGAGGTAACACCTTCTCTCTTGCTTTTTAGTTTCATTTCCCTTCCCCACTGCCTAAACATTTCTTATTCTATGAATACATAAAAAAACAGTAACCAAAATATACTAGGATGTTTTTATGTTATGTTTATTATCTAAACATACACACACCTTCATCTAATAGGTAATGAATATATTTATTCTTTGTATGGAAAACTAATGCCTCACGGAATGATTATTGTTCATCTTTTCCCTGACACCTATCATGGTGGAAATTGTAATGGAAAATATTTTACATATGATATATGTTATATTTATTTTGTCTCAATTATTCTATAATTTATATTTAGAACATACGTTTATGCTTTCCATGCTGTGTAAATAAGTTAATTTCGTTTGAGGAAGTGTGGACTACTGCCCCCTCAAAGTGATATGACTCTTTCCCGCTATACATGGAATGTATAAAGGAAAATTTTATTAAACCTAGGATACATACATGACATTAATATAATAGTGTTATTATAATATACATACCATTTGATTTTTATTCTTTTAATATGACAAAGAAAAGGAAGAAGAGTTCATGTGTACGTACGACCTACTGTCTCGATGAATGATGCGCTTAATTTATTATGTCCAAGTATTATGAATATTCAAAATACATATATACTTTATATATATGATATTTAAATCACAAATAATATTATGGTGATGATGTAATTTTGACCACATGGAAAATTTACATCAAAACAATTTCATTTTCGACTCAAGTACTGAATATCTACGAAACATTAGATATGAACTTAAATAATTATTTTATTATTATAACATGGTAACAAGTGATATAAAAGAAATAATAAACTTTAAAAAGGTTCTCAAGAAATTATAAATTAACACCATTTTATTCTACCGGAACACAACGATTGTACATGAGAAGTCAGACTCAAGATAAGGGACTTCATCTCAATCTCCTTTCATTAATACATATTTTGATAATATGCACAACTTTATTTTATACAATGTATAATAAAACCATTTGACTTTTAATTCAAAGGGAATCTCTTTTCTAAGAATCATTTTACTAAATGATAAAAAAAGGATTTTTTTTATGTATGCGGCGACAACGACTTCTCCACTGTTGTAACCATTATTTGATATTTGGATTCCTCTATAAGATTTAATGTTTTTTTAAAGGAAGATAAATCCTTATTACCTTTTTAAGTGTCTTGGTATTTAAAATTATTTTTAATGTCGATTGACTATTACTGTATCATGAAATTATTTTTTGTTATTTCAAATGAAATTATATGAGTGAAATTTTGATAATTGTAATCATTTATGTTTTATGATTATATAATGGTACTTGGAAATTTTACGTGTGGTTATGTGATAAACAAAAGAGTGGTGGTTATGTTATAAACCAAATATGGGAGGTTCTATGATAAACCAATTATGGGTGGTTATGTTATAACCTCTAATTTGTTGTGTATTAAATTTGGCCGTATGGTTATTCCATATATATGAATGAAATTTGTAAGTCGACCATATGGTTATTCCATTTACGTATGACTAGGTCCTAGGTTACATTTTATATGTTATGTTTTTTTATATAGGTTTTATGGTAATATTTTTGTTAAAAAATTATAAGAAATGAGATTATGTTTGGTGAAGAATGTTTACTACTTCCTAAAGGTAAATAGTATATATTTATGAAAATGTTTTCATTGTTTTCATGTTTTGAAAAGGATAATATTTTTCCTTATTTTTTGTATCCCTTATTGGGATTTTTATACTCATCCTAAGTTTTTAAAATGTTTTCATATGGTATAAGTATGTGTAAGATAAAGGAAGAACCCAAGAAGATTTTTATTTAGAAAATAAATCATGTTTTATTTTTAAAAGGGATTCCTTTTTTGGAAAAAATGGATACTATATTAATAGTATCCTATTCTATGATTATGGTATCATATGTATTAATAATGGCATAATTATCTAAAACTCTAAACCTGAAAAGATCCTCGATGTGAATTAAATTCAAATTATATTCTTATCTCAGGATTATGTAATGTTTTGAGTCTGGGGCCTTATATTTCATAACAAATGTCGATTTATATATCTTTAGGAGTTATAATGTTTTAATAAAATATCCATAAAATATTTTTACTTTATGGTCAAATCTTAATAATATAGAATTTTAAAATTATAATGTTTCATCAATTAAGATATATTTGTTCATAATGGTATTTTGCAGAGGAAACATGGAAGCTATGATTAGAAGGCATACAGTGGGAAATAACCTTCCAAATCAACATCCTAAGATGTTCAGAATCGAAACTAAATAGTTTTTTGAAGGGATGGATCTGTTGACTTAGGTGATAAATAGATTTGGTGTCCTTTAAAAAAATAAACTATACCAACTACAAAGGAATAAGTCAATAGTAGAGCATTTCGTGAGGCAACATCCCCAACCAATAAGATTATCATCTGACCCTATGCAAATTGATGGGTGTATTTAAGCACTATAAAATATATTTGATGTAATTGGGTGTTAATAAAACCAAAAGGTTAGTCTTTTTGTTTATCATTTTGAAGCTGTAGTCGATCAGTAGTGGTCAATGATAAAAAATATCCAATGAAGTGAAGAGACTGACACCATGGAATGGTATGAATTTAAGATTATATTCCTTAAGAAATATTTTTCTAAGGTTGTTTGAATTATGATAGAAAATAAATTCTTGGAATTGAGACAAATGGAAGAATATTCAATGGAATCATATGAATAAAACTTCACATGTATTTCAAGGTACATCCCAAATTTTATTCGGGATCTTAATAGTACGATAAATCGGGTTTACTCGAGATTGAAGTCTAAATAACAAAGGGAGTTAGCTTCTCATGCATTTAAAAGCTATAAGAATCTTATCTGATGTTCTGAGAAGGTAGAAATGGATTTTTATAATGATAATGTGTTCCATGAGGGAAAACAAAATAAACAATCCAATTTTTTGGCAATGGTAAAGAATTCATCAATTATTCCTAGATGTATGAAAACTAAATTTCAAACTTGTGAGAAGTGTTGTAAAAATAATCCTAGAGAATGCCTCTCAATGTACGAGAAGTGGTTCTGATGTGGTAATTATGGTCATATTACTCATATCTAAAAGGAATATGATCATGCATGCAATAAAAACCTGGTGTTAAGAAGGTTTGGTTGAATTATGGTAGGACATTGTGCCAATGTGTGTCCAAATTTGATTACCCTGGGTGGAAACCATCCAAATCAAAAGTATAAGGGAATGTAAAAAATTATTTTATACTAATATGGTTGATGTGGAACCATCAAATGATGTGATGATAGGTATGTTACATGTTTTTTCAAAATATTCCAATACTATATTTGACTCTAGATCTTCACATTCTTTCATTTCAAAGAGCATTAAATGTATATTGGAAATAATACCTCATGAAAGTGATATAAATTTTTTTGGTAAATACTCTAGGTGGAAGTATTAAAGAAACCAACATTTATAGAAATATTCCTATCATCCATTGTGGGATATTATTTCCTGTAAATCTTATTGAACATCCCATAGTGTAATTTGATATCATTTTGGGTATGGATTGTATTTCAGTTTATCCTGATAAAATATATTGTAAAGACAAGAAAATTTTATTCAATAATTTAATACCTTTTATAACATACCAAGAATTTGAAAGATTGATTAAGGATGGTAGTGAAAGCTATCTAGCTCCTATTGTTGAAAAAAATAATATGTTTTGTTTAGTGACATTCTAGTAGTGAAATAATTTACGAATGTTTTTCTCAATGAATTGCCTTGTATTGTTCATAATCAAGAGGATGAATTTACAATTGATATAGTTCCTGATGCTAAGCCTATTTCTAAACCCCATTGTTGAATAGCTCAATTAGAACTGGTGGAATTGAAAAAACAATTGAAAGAATAACTTGATAATGTTTTCATTTTACCTATAGCTTCACCGTGGGAGGATTCAGTTTTATTTTTTAAAAACAAATAGGGTTCTATGAGACTATGTATTGATTACAGTGCGTTGAATAACATCAATATTTAGAACAAGAATCCTTTAACTCATTTTTATGAATTGTTTGACCAACTTCAGGGAGCTCAATATTTATCAAAGATATATTTGAGGTCCAAGTACCATCAACTGAAGGTGTAGGAGGATGAAATTCCAAAGATAGCATTCCGAATGAGATATGGGCATTATGAGTTTTTATTTATTCCCTTAAAGTTATCTAATGCACATATTATATTTATTAATCTCATGATTGGAGACTTTCATCAGTTTTTTGATCAGTTGGTGGTTGTGTTTATAGATGACATTTTGGTATATTCTAAAATCCAGGAGGAATAAGAAAGTCACTTAAGGATTGTTTTACAACCCCAAAAATAAAATAAACTATATGGAATGTTTAGTAAGAGTGAATTTTGGTTTCATGAAATTTCATTCCATGAAATTTTGTTTCTAAATATGGAATAAATGTTTACCCTTCTAAAACAAAATTTATTAAAGACTGTCCAAGACCAACTAGTATCACATAGATTCATATTTTTAATGGATTAGTAGGTTATTACCAATGGTTTTTTGAAATTTTTTCTTTTTTATCTATCCCATGAAGCTAACCCGTAAGGGAGTTAAGTTCATCATGATAAAAGAATGTGATGATTGTTCTTAGGAACTAAATATAAATTATTAAATGCTTTATTTTTGGACCCACCTTCTAGGAATGGTGAATTTTTTATCTATAATGATGAATCATTCAATGGATGTGGTTGTGTCCTAATACAGAATGATCAGGTAATTTTTTATGTTTTACATCAGTTGAAACCTCAGGAGATAAATTACCCTACACATGATTTCGAATTAGTTCCTATTGTTTTTGGATTAAAAATTTGAAGGAATAATTTTTATGGTGTAAAGTGTGAAATATATACTAATCGTAAAAAGTTTGAAGTGTTGATTTAGTAAGTTTCATAATGACTTTCCCATACCTTTATATTTTGAAAATCACAAACAAATTTTATTAGGGAAAATTATCTTTATCTAACAAACTCTATCTTAATGGAAAATGTTATTTGTCTAATAATTTTTTGTCTTTACCCATAGATTTCAATGAAGTATCTAATGTATTCTCGAAACAAGTGTAACCATATTTTTCATAACCTAGAAACTTACAGTTCAATAGAACCTGATTTACCCAGAATTGTGAATCTGATTTCATTTGAAATTTGACTCTGATTTCTTTTGAAATCGGACTTTGACTTCTTTTAAAACCAGACTGAGATTTCTTTTTAAAATAGATTCTGATTTCTTATTAAATTAGACTCTGATTTCTTCTGAAATTAGACTTCGATTTCTTCAGAAATCAAACTCTAATTTACTCTGAAATTCGACTCTGATTTCTTATATAATAATATTCCAAATTCAACATAAATCAGATTCATAATTCATCATATATCAGATTTTGAAGTCATCAAAATTTAGACTCTAATTATCACTTTCTTAAGAATTTGAAAAAATGTTTTCTTTCAGTCACCACATTTTTCTAATCTGACATTTCTGTTTATCGGATCCTAAAATGTGGTAATTCTTCTTAAAAATGTAAAAGTTTCTAATAACATGTTATTCAAAATGATTCCATCTAATCTATTTTAACATAACAGTTTACTAAGTGTCTAATGTACAGGTCCCTCTGAAATTCAAGGAAAAATATTATCATTGTAGGAGGAACTCAACCATTGGAATCCTTGCCTATAAATACCAAACCATTTGAATAATCTTTGAGATAGAGTTTTCATTGAGAGATATTGATCTCTATAATGATGTGATGTGACACATGCCTGTGGTGGAGTGCTGAAAAAAATTATGACCTAATTTAGAATGTATTATAGTGGGTTACCTAGGTTTTCTCTAGAGAGGAGTTCTCAACAATAGTATTTGTCACATAAAATAAGAGAAAGAAATGATGTTGTTTTTGAAATTGTTTGATTTGGAAAATACAAGAAAGAAACTAGATAAATAAAAACAATTAAGTGAAAAATTTAAAAAAAAATTGACAAATTTTTTGATTTAAATCAGGGATTTGAAATGGTTATCAGGTTAGGGTCAGTTTTCCAAATTTAATTCTATCATACTTCACTTTACCCAGTTCTCTTCTATTAAATCGTTAAGAGTGAGAGCCCAAAATCATTTCTTCACACTCCATTGGTCAAATAAAAATTTGAGAATAAACCGTTATAAAACCTCATATTGGTCTACTATCCTTAAAATGTGTAATAGAGTTGTAGAAAATACCCCCAATTATTTTAGGCAATTCCTAATCGGGTCTTGTTTAACCCAAGCAATCAAGAACGATCGCTACTCCTCACACACATATCGGTGATCACCGAGTACTACACCACTAAATCCTGATCTATTCTATCGTGTATAAACCTGGACCTATTGGAGGGAGATATTGATCATTGAAAAATTATAAATAAACAACATAATATAAAATCAGATACAATCGCACATGATAATAAAAACTGTAATAAGAAATTGAAACTAATTCGCAAAAGCAAAAAGAGGATATTAAAATATTACATGCAAGAACTAAAGAATTAAAAAAGGGTAAACCTACCCTTCCCCAATCACTGAAAATATATACCCCACCATGTTAAGGGTAACTAATTTTATTGGGGAAGAATAATCCATTTCAATGTTAAGTAGAACAAAATAAAGAAAAGCAAGAATAGAATTTGGATCCTCCAGAATCTGTCCTCTAGAAGATTTCTTCTGTTATGCCCACCAGACAGATGAAAACCATTGAGGTCTCTTCTTATACAATGTTTGAAATGAAGTTGGATATCGACCATCAAAATGTGAGAATAATTTGATAGGTGTAAAGGAAGATATGGCCAAATCAATGGACATTACTTTTCTGGGCGCCAAAGATTATTTCACCCACTCCACTTGAATACGCCCAAAGGATGCCTTAATGAGCACCATAATTTAGGAAATTAAATTTTAACTATCCTTTTGAAGCACAATATCGACACCATCTAGAATAAGCTCATTTAAAGGTCGGTTGAATGAGATATTCCATATTTAAAGTAGTGGGTCCATTCTTCCTGCCAAAATGATTTCTCTATTTGATTGATTTTTCTATACCATTGTGTTTCAAATTGGGTCTTGGTACAAAAAACATATTTGAATACCACGAGCATATGAAGCCTAAAAAAAGGATTCAGTTCAATTGGACCAATATTTTAAATGTTATTCCTGAATAACAGAAGCTATATAAAACTTTCAATTTTACAGAATTACTCCATTTTCATATTTAATCCCAAAATACACCAAAAACACATAAATGATGCAGATGCACTCAAATTGAACAATTGAGATGGATTAGATCATTGAAAACATATTAATAATATTTAAAATATTAAATATATCAATTCCCCCACACTTACTGTAGAGACCCGAAGCTTATCGTACATGGACATTACATTACTTTTTCGGAATACTTAGTACATAACAAAAACACACACACAAGGATCGTAATAGTTTAGTGTCTTTGGAAACTCGGAACGTAATCTTCTAATCGTGGTGAAAGATCTTCAATATCCCCCATAAAGATCTTCCCTTTTTTTGACCTAAAAACCTTTCTTTATATCCTGGGGAAAAGAAAACATAAAAGGGTGAGCTCAAATGCTCAGCAAGGGCAAATAAAGGAAATAAAAATCATATCATATCTTTATGAAAATCAAAACCTGCAAAAGAGATCATAATATCTTAACATGGAATAAATCATAGAAGTGAAAATGAGATCCCCATAATCATAACATAAAACTTGAAACTTTGTGGCATGCACACATAATCATGGAAAATCATTTCTTGTTAGTCATGACTCATTTCCAAGACTATCTTAGTGGACAAAGTCCCTTTCTGAACCGAGTTCACTCCTCGTTTCAGTCCTGTATCACTGAACCGAAATAACCTTCCGTTCCAGCCATGTCTATCTCATGAGATATAAAATCATTACCCAATGCATTGGAGGGAGATATAGGTCCCACCCATCTTATAATGAATCCTTTCTTATGTGTGCCACAAAATCATAAATCATACATCATTTCATAACCCATGTAATAAAAATGGGATTCTTAAAACAACATGACATCATAAAACCATTCATATAAGATAAAGGAATTCATAAACATAATTCCATCACAACATAGTCAAATAAATGTAAAAATATGGATAGAAACAGAACCCTTTATTATCTTAGATGGAAAATAATTTTGATAAAACACTTGAAATGAATTCTTGAGGAAAATATCCTTTCTTCTTCAAAATCAATTTCTTTTCACAAAACATCATGCAATTTTAAAAGAAAGAGATTTTATTAAAAATAGTCATGAAATATTTTGGAGGAAGCTTCATGAAAATAAGGCTTTATAAAACCGTAAAAATCCGTTCATGCTGTTTAAGTTAAAAAAAAACATTCTTCGTACTTTTGTCGGAAAAGTCAAAAAGTACCTCGTATGAAAAAGCGACAAAAGATTCCTTTCATATTCTTTACTAAAAACTCACCGAAGAGTAAAATTGGATTTAAACTATTTTAAGTGGATGGAAACAATATTACATATTGAAGTAACATGGATGTGGATGATAAAATACACCCCAGTAAATACTTACGAATAAACAATCTCGGATAAAAATGAGATTGTGATATTTCCCTTACCTTAGGTCCAATTTGCTTCGTATGTGTCCGAACCTCCTTTATAATGATTTAAATAATGTCATTGACTTATTACAGAATCATATTCATTGTTATGATATCATATATGGTTCACTTATGACATTATATTACCCGTTCTTTTGTAAATTCCATGTTAAAGAAGCGTTTTGGGTAAAATTGTTTCATTTATCGTAGGTGTTTTGACTTGTTGTTCTTGACATCATTATTACTTATATCATGATTTACTTACTTCCAGAATATAAAATATGATTTATATATCATATATAATCGGTATATATATATATATAATAGATAGATAAATAAAATGAAAAAAAACACCGTTCATGGAGACGGTAGTCCGTACGTACGCATGAACGCTGTTTTTCTTTCCTTATTGTCTTGAAATGGAAGTAAGTAGATGACATACATATGTATATATATACATAAATCCAGTAGCTTTATAATGTCATATATTTCATTATTATTTCTTATATATACATTATAATCATTCTTAAATGGTTAACATGGAGAATGAATCTCATCGCGTCGTGGAGACGGTAGTCCGTACGTACGCACGAGCGATGATATCATTTATATAAATATTGAATTGAATTGGAGTGGATTATACAATATATCAGAATCAATATGATTTTGTAATAACTATGTATAGTTATTATTTACACCATTATACCCATCCATGTAAGGTGGTGGTGGAAAATAGATTACACCACGGCGTGGAGACGGTATTCCGTACGTACGCACGCGCGGTGATTTCTTTTTCCGTAGGATGGATAGATGGTGAAATAGGGTTGTTTCATACTTATAATAACATATCAGTATATGAGTGATACTGATGTTATTACTTCATAATGAAACAACCTAAGAAGAGGAAGTGGAAGAAGAAATAAAGATGAAAGAATTGGTAACGGTAATTACCTCTTCTTTGAAGTGCCTCTTTGAGACCTCCTCTTAGGGCACTAGAATTGGTCTTTGAGGAAGACCAGAACCTCTAGGATGTTGCTATGGAAGTGGAGAAGGGATCTTGGCAGGGGTTGGCCGAGCTTGAGTGCTCAAATTGGTGTGAGGAGGAGGGGGAGGAGGTGTCCTTTTATAAGGGAGGAGAGGGGCACCTTAGGAATATCTCAAAATATTATTTTATATTAAAGTCAAAATCGGTTTATAATGGTTACAAAGGGTCTTATTTCGAAGCTAATATGGGGAGGGGTCGAAAGAATATCAACCAATAGATTTTAGACAAGTTTAGGACATTATTTTAACCTTATCAATTAAATTTAACTCTAAGTTAAATAATTTATCTTTTACCATGTCTTTTTGTTTTCTTTCACTATATGGTTAATAAACTTACTATAACATGCCAAACGAACCCCAAATTGTTTATTATTAATATATATATCCTTATCTAAGTCATTTGGCCGAACCTTAGATTTTTAGGAATAAAATAACAATTAATGATATAATATTTGATTTAAAAACTATTTTGTGTCAATTTTGACACTATTTGATACATGATTTTTGTGAAAGTCATAACAGAATTATATGTTCAAACCAAGTTGATTAAATCAACACTAATATATCATAGTAACCTAGAAAATTAGTGGAATTCATAAAAAGTCTTAAATTACATTTATTTTGGTATTTATATTATCAATTATGTCAATATTTCATTAATAAGATAATTACTGCATCATCTTTGTGTCATAAATAAATTAAATTATTTGATGTCTAAAAATTACAAATAAAATACCATCATGTAGGAAATATTTTTATCTTTCTAATGAATATTTACAATCGAATTTATCTTATGTATATCCCCATATTATAAATGATTTACTTATTAAACTTTGATTTTAACTATTTTAACCCTTCTTTAAATAAATTAATAATAAATGTCCTAATCTAACCCAAGTGGGCCTAAATGGTCATATTTTATTCCTAAGTTTGTTTTTGGTCGAAATACACTTTTCCAATAGGATTAGGACATGTGTTAGGGTAATATTAATATCATATTTACCCTTAGTTACCCTATTTACTATTAACCGCGGTAAAAAAAAGTAAAAAGTTACTATTCACCAAAAATTATTTTCATCTCATTGAACCACATTTTAGTCCTTGATATTAACCGTGTCTCTCGGATTTTCGAAATTCCATTCATAGAAGCGGCAAAATTAAGTTTTATGAAAAATTCGGTTTTTTTAACTACCACTTAGTAGTTTCACTATTCATCAAAAATTGATGTTTTTCAGAACAATGCCAAAATTTCATCCTAAGCTATATTTCATATTCCGAATTCAAAAATGAAATCTATTTTACCAAATTCATAACATAGAAGTTGCATTAATTAATTTTATAATTAAATCCCGCTGTTAAAATAAATAGCGTGTTTTTAGGAAACAATATATATCAAAAGATTGACACTTGATTATGTCTGGTTTAAATGTGAAATTACAACCAATGACCAACATTGTATTAAATTGTAAAAATATATTCTAAATATACTTTAAAACCACTCAAATTAATAATTTATCACTATTAATTATTTCGATTAAAAAAGTTGTTTTTAATTAAAATTTAGTAATTTTTCACTATTCATCAGAATGTGAAAGTTATCCGAAAAGTACCAAAATTTCACCTTAGGCTAAATTCGATACTCCGAATCCAAAAATGAAGTCCATTTTGAGAGTTAAAATTTCTAAAATTTAAAAAGTGGTTATTACTATTCATAACGGCTAGTTTTAATAATATTTTAATAGCATATCGTTGTTTAGTGAAATTCAGTATTACATACTACACACGCTATCGAGGAAGGTCGTGATTGCGTGTAATGCAAGGCAAGTCAAGGATGCGTGTTGTGCAAGCTCCATTTGGTGTAGCTTACAACACAAGACATTAATAAAATTAAAAAGAATATTTTTCATAAAATCTCAGGCTGTTACATTCTACCCCCCTTAAAATGAATTTCGCCCTCGAAATTCGTCGGGGTTATAAATGGTTTACTATTCGAACGTTTCTTTAATAGGAACCCACATCGTAAAAAGGAATACCAAAACCAATCTTTAAAAACAAAAGTATGAAACGTAACGGTTACCCAAATAAACTAATCATTGGGTTTCCACATAGGTGAAAATATGGATATGGAAGAGAAATCTAACCATCATGTTCTGATGGAGAGTGGTAGAGAACATGGCTATGGAAAAGCCAGTAATCACAAATCCATAAATTTGTGACGATCTAAGGTACCATCTGATTCATCAGGTATAAGAGAACTAGGACAACATTTTTGGTTTTCAAGATCATTTCCCTAAAGTTAAAGAATTTAAATTAGAATAAATACTTACTTTATTTTGGTACAATCTCACTGTTGTTCGTGCCTTTAACAATTTCCACTTCATCTCTTAAATAAATGAAGTTGAATTTGTTATTCGTGAAGTGTTAGCAGATCATGTGATAGAATGACGGGTCATTCCATCTGTCTCAAAAGGTTAGCAAAATTTATAAGTCGATCTATAGTGGGATTAATCATATATGGTTCCTAAAATGGACTTATACTTCATATATCATACTGCTTAATATAATAAAACTAGTTTCTACTAAACAGGGACTTCCTGTAGGTCAGTGGTAGGCGATAAAGGCCAGTCGCACTTCGGTTGTGGGTTCGATTCCCACAGCCTTGTCCGAAGCGATGGGCTGTCGCCCGTCCTGCAGGTTGTCCTTTTTATAAAACTATATTACTATAACATCCCATCAATAATATCGAAAAAACTTCTATCCTTAAACAATACTAACTTATGTCCAACATAATCCAGTCTAATCTTTAGGCTTATACATAATACTGCAGTCCACTCTCATAATATAGTGACAACGATTACCAGAGATTTAATACTGTCGTTGATCCCCACATATCATAAGATATGTCTTGTTGGTCACATTCCAAACATTCAAAGTCCTTAATCGTGTATTCTCATGAATACCTTAGTGAAAACATGAGTGCAGTTAAAAGTTAACACTTTCCACATACCAAAATCCTCAAAATTCTATATACTCAAACCATGATATCACTTAGTCCTTATATCAATCATGAGCTCATGAATACTATTAAAAATTTCATTTTCTCATCTTCATTATGCGCATATCATCTTATTTCCAAAAAATATCTCAATCACTTTGAATACCACATCAATAAATATTGCATTACTCAATGATATAACATTATTTTGAAATCCCATTACATAAACACTTAATCATTCCACCACATCGTTGTCATATTCAACATTGCCAATAGTGAATGCATGTGATTTCCCTTTGTCCTTTGCCTTCAGTGGTTGCTCATGTTGATCATCACTAACCCTTGGATTAGGGCAATTATTAGCATAATGCCCCATTTCCTTGCACTTGAAGCATTGAAGTGTTGGCGGTGCGTTCTCTGCAGTGTTTGCTTTATTCACATCATTAGAAACCCTTTTTCCATTACTTCGACACTCAGCTGCTCGATGACCTTCTTTTCCACACTTAAAACATTTTCTAGTCCCTTTAAGACAATCTCCACCATGCTTCTTTCCACACTTTGTGCATAAGGAAACATTCATCTTCTTTTCACCATTATTCTGAGATTTCTCCTTGAACTCCATCTTTCGTTTCTTGTCAAAACCATGAGATGGATATGTAACACCAACTTCCATTTCTACCTTGATAGCACAACGCACAATTTCTTCATAGCTACTGAAGTCTCTTATAGCTAATGCCCTTCGAAGACTTGGTTTTAAGCCACTGAAAAATCGATCAACTTTACTTTCAGGTTGGATGATAATTCCAGAAGCATACCTTGCAAGTCTTGTAAAATTTGCTTCATAGGTACCAACAGATTCATCGTCCCTTTGCTTCAGTTCAAGAAACTCTTTCTCCATCTTTGTTCGAAGAATACGAGGGAAGTACTTACTGAAAAACAAGTTCTTGAACTCGTCCCATTCCATGGACTCAATTTCATCTCTTGGCCTCGTATTATTGATAAGATTCCACCATTGATCAGCTTCACCTTCCAAACGATATACTGCTAAGATGACTTTATCATGTTCAGAACATTGAAGAACTGAAAATATCTTTTCAGTAGTACAGATCCATTGTTCAGCCACAAGTGGATCAGAAGACCCACTGAAAGAAGGTGGACGTTGCCTCATGAAGGACTCAATAGAATATTGTTCCCTTCTCTACTCATTTGGAAGTCCAGAATGATTCATAGCTTGTGTAAGTATAGCAATAAGATTTTGCACTCCATCTCCCATAACATTTGTTTGTTCAGGAGGGCAATCATTTCATTGTCCATTGCATTGATCAACACGGTTCCTTCGGGTTCCAGCCATCGTCTAAAACCCAAAAAGAATAGTGTGAGAGGCAAAAATCATGCTAGGGAAAACAACATAATAAAGGGGGAGTACCTTCAATATCCAACATCTTAGGTTTAATTCTATTATCGTTAGCGTAGTTCTATTACTATAACCTATACGTATACTTAACCTTAGGGACATCCCTAGACATACCTTAGAAATATCTCTAGGGATCTCACTAACGTTTTCGCATCCTAGTTTCCAAAGGTTGACTAAACCTTTCCTCTGATACCAACTGTAGAGACCCGAAGCTTATCGTACATGGACATTACATTACTTTTGCGGAATACTTAGTACATAACAAAAACACACACACAAGGATCGTAATAGTTTAGTGTCTTTGGAAACTCGGAACGTAATCTTCTAATCGTGGTGAAAGATCTTCAATATCCCCCATAAAGATCTTCCCTTTTTTTTACCTAAAAACCTTTATTTATATCCTGGGGAAAAGAAAACATAAAAGGGTGAGCTCAAATGCTCAGCAAGGGCAAATAAAGGAAATAAAAATCATATCATATCTTTATGAAAATCAAAACCTGCAAAAGAGATCATAATATCTTAACATGGAATAAATCATAGAAGTGAAAATGAGATCCCCATAATCATAACATAAAACTTGAAACTTTTTGGCATGCACACATAATCATGGAAAATCATTTCTTGTTAGTCATGACTCATTGCCAAGACTATCTTAGTGGACAAAGTCCCTTTCTGAACCGAGTTCACTCCTCGTTTCAGTCCTGTATCACTGAACCGAAATAACCTTCCGTTCTAGCCATGTCTATCTCATGAGATATAAAATCATTACCCAATGCATTGGAGGGAGATATAGGTCCCACCCATCTTATAATGAATCCTTTCTTATGTGTGCCACAAAATCATAAATCATACATCATTTCATAACCCATGTAATAAAAATGGGATTCTTAAAACAACATGACATCATAAAACCATTCATATAAGATAAAGGAATTCATAAACATAATTCCATCACAACATAGTCAAATCAATGTAAAAATATGGATAGAAACAGAACCCTTTATTATCTTAGATGGAAAATAATTTTGATAAAACACTTGAAATGAATTCTTGAGGAAAATATCCTTTCTTCTTCAAAATCAATTTCTTTTCACAAAACATCATGCAATTTTAAAAGAAAGAGATTTTATTAAAAATAGTCATGAAATATTTTGTAGGAAGCTTCATGAAAATAAGGCTTTATAAAACCGTAAAAATCCGTTCATGCCGTTTAAGTTAAAAAAAACATTCTTCATACTTTTGTCGGAAAAGTCAAAAAGTACCTCGTATGAAAAAGCGACAAAAGATTCCTTTCATATTCTTTACTAAAAACTCACCGAAGAGTAAAATTGGATTTAAACTATTGTAAGTGGATGGAAACAATATTACATATTGAAGTAACATGGATGTGGATGATAAAATACACCCCAGTAAATACTTACGAATAAACAATCTCGGATAAAAATGAGATTGTGATATTTCCCTTACCTTAGGTCCAATTTGCTTCGTATGTGTCCGAACCTCCTGTATAATGATTTAAATAATGTCATTGACTTATTACAGAATCATATTCATTGTTATGATATCATATATGGTTCACTTATGACATTATATTACCCGTTCTTTTGTAAATTCCATGTTAAAGAAGCGTTTTGGGTAAAATCGTTTCATTTATCGTAGGTGTTTTGACTTGTTGTTCTTGACATCATTATTACTTATATCATGATTTACTTACTTCCAGAATATAAAATATGATTTATATATCATATATAATCGGTATATATATATATATATATAATAGATAGATAAATAAAATGAAAAAAAACACCGTTCATGGAGACGGTAGTCCGTACGTACGCATGAACGCTGTTTTTCTTTCCTTATTGTCTTGAAATGGAAGTAAGTAGATGACATACATATGTATATATATACATAAATCCAGTAGCTTTATAATGTCATATATTTCATTATTATTTCTTATATATACATTATAATCATTCTTAAATGGTTAACATGGAGAATGAATCTCATCGCGTCGTGGAGACGGTAGTCCGTACGTACGCACGAGCGATGATATCATTTCTATAAATATTGAATTGAATTGGAGTGGATTATACAATATATCAGAATCAATATGATGTTGTAATAACTATGTATAGTTATTATTTACACCATTATACCCATCCATGTAAGGTGGTGGTGGAAAATAGATTACACCACGGCGTGGAGACGGTATTCCGTACGTACGCACGCGCGGTGATTTCTTTTTCCGTAGGATGGATAGATGGTGAAATAGGGTTGTTTCATACTTATAATAACATATCAGTATATGAGTGATACTGATGTTATTACTTCATAATGAAACAACCTAAGAAGAGGAAGTGGAAGAAGAAATAAAGATGAAAGAATTGGTAACGGTAATTACCTCTTCTTTGAAGTGCCTCTTTGAGACCTCCTCTTAGGGCACTAGAATTGGTCTTTGAGGAAGACCAGAACCTCTAGGATGTTTCTAGGGAAGTGGAGAAGGGATTTTGTCAGGGGTTGGCCGAGCTTGAGTGCTCAAATTGGTGTGAGGAGGAGGGGGAGGAGGTGTCCTTTTATAAGGGAGGAGAGGGGCACCTTAGGAATATCTCAAAATATTATTTTATATTAAAGTCAAAATCGGTTTATAATGGTTCCAAAGGGTCTTATTTCGAAGCTAAGATGGGGAGGGGTCTAAATCCTATCAACCAATAGAATTTAGACAAGTTTAGGACATTATTTTAACCTTATCAATTAAATTTAACTCTGAGTTAAATAATTTAACTTTTACCATGTCTTTTTGTTTTCTTTCACTATATGGTTAATAAACTTACTATAACATGCCAAACGAACCCCAAATTGTTTATTATTAATATATATATCCTTATCTAAGTCATTTGGCCGAACCTTAGATTTTTAGGAATAAAATAACAATTAATAATATAATATTTGATTTAAAAACTATTTTATGTCAATTTTGACACTATTTGATACATGATTTTTGTGAAAGTCATAACAGAAATATATGTTCGACCCAAGTTGATTAAATCAACACTAATATATCATAGTAACCTAGAAAATTATTGGAATTCATAAAAAGTCTTAAATTACATTTATTTTGGTATTTATATTATCAATTATGTCAATATTTCATTAATAAGATAATTACTGCATCATCTTTGTGTCATAAATAAATTAAATTATTTGATGTCTAAAAATTAAAAATAAAATACCATCATGTAGGAAATCTTTTTATCTTTCTAATGAATATTTAAAATCGAATTTATCTTATGTATATCCCCATATTATAAATGATTTACTTATTAAACTTTGATTTTAACTATTTTAACCCTTCTTTAAATAAATTAATAATAAATGTCCTAATCTAACCCAAGTGGGCCTAAATGGTCATATTTTATTCCTAAGTTTGTTTTTGGTCGAAATAAACTTGTCCAATAGGATTAGGACATGTGTTAGGGTAATATTAATATCATATTTACCCTTAGTTACCCTATTTACTATTAACCGCGGTAAAAAAAAGTAAAAAGTTACTATTCACCAAAAATTATTTTCATCTCATTGAACCACATTTTAGTCCTTGATATTAACCGTGTCTCTCGGATTTTCGAAATTCCATTCATAGAAGCGGAAAAATTAAGTATTATGAAAAATTCAGTTTTTTTAACTACCACTTAGTAGTTTCTCTATTCATCAAAAATTGATGTTTTTCAGAACAATGCCAAAATTTCATCCTAAGCTATATTTCATATTCCGAATTCAAAAATGAAATCTATTTTACCAAATTCATAACATAGAAGTTGCATTAATTAATTTTATAATTAAATCCCGCTGTTAAAATAAATAGCGTGTTTTTAGGAAACAATATATATCAAAAGATTGACACTTGATTATGTCTGGTTTAAATGTGAAATTACAACCAATGACCAACATTGTATTAAATTGTAAAAATATATTCTAAATATACTTTAAAACCTCTCAAATTAATAATTTATCACTATTAATTATTTCGATTAAAAAAGTTTTTTTTAATTAAAATTTAGTAATTTTTCACTATTCATCAGAATATGAAAGTTATCCGAAAAGTACCAAAATTTCACCTTAGGCTAAATTCGATACTCCGAATCCAAAAATGAAGTCCATTTTGAGAGTTAAAATTTCTAAAATTTAAAAAGTGGTTATTACTATTCATAACGGCTAGTTTTAATAATATTTTAATAGCATATCGTTGTTTAGTGAAATTCAGTATTACATACTACACACGCTATCGAGGAAGGTCGTGATTGCGTGTAATGCAAGGCAAGTCAAGGATGCGTGTTGTGCAAGCTCCTTTTGGTGTAGCGTACAACACAAGACATTAATAAAATTAAAAAGAATATTTTTCATAAAATCTCAGGCTGTTACACTTATCACTTGGACTACTGGACAAGTAAGAATCAAAATAAAATTAAAGTAAATTCAAAACACATTTCCATGAGATCCACCAATTTGAAAACAAGAAAAAAAATATATCATTCCTCCTCAAACTCTATTATTTCATGGTCTCAATTTATGATCATTCAATATATTTACTCTTCATTTCTCATCTCATGAACACAAAACATTCACCCAACTTTCATTATCTCTCATCACACAAATTTCAATTTTTTAGCAATATCTTTCTCATCCAAACTCATACAAGGGTCACCATAGGATTGATAAATTCATACATATCCACCAAATGTGAGTCAAAGACATTTTTTTATCATGAGGACTTGTCAAGGTTATTCTGTGGATTTTGGTTGGTAGGATTTATACATGAAAATTCAGAGGCTGAATGAATAGGGCTTGGCTCATTTTGAAGAAAAATTTCATTACACTAATTTTCACACAAGTATGGTCTTCTCTTCACTCCCCTCAGTAGAAAATAATCTCCTTCTTTATGTAATATCAAGGAATGTTCACACAGTTCAATATTTCAGTATTAAACATTTCAATCTTCTCAAATATAATATTTATTGAAAGCTCCGGAAAAGGAACATATTGTTTTCTTCATTAAAAGCTCCAGAAAGGCACAACTTCACTCATCATGAAATTTCCAGAAAAGGTACAACTTTCAGTAGAATGATTTTTCTTTTTCAAATGTAAATAACATCTCTTCAGTATTTTATTTTCCACCCAAAGTTGTAGAAAATGAGCTAGCACATCACAAGACATCTTCCCCCACACTTAAGTTCAACTAGATCATGTAATTTCAAATTAAGAGCGGGTTGGATAGGGAAAACTGGCTTGTAATGTGGCTAGCATAATAGGATGTTCCTAGATTATGTGGGCTACAAGGATTAAATTTACAAGGTAATCCATAATTAAAGGGATAATATTAAAAAGGCTTCTTTCAAACCAAATAAATTCCTCAATCATTTGAAACACCTATACCCCAAACCCTCATGTTTTGAAAGAAATAAGTCAAATTCTGGTTAAAACAATCATGGGATGGTTCTCTCAAAAACTGAGGTGAATGTAAATAATATGAAAATAATAGGTTCATAAGCCTCATGGGAATGTGATTTCAAATATAATGACAGTGATATGTGGCATGGGATTCAGAAAAAGAGTCTTTTTCAGGAAATTCCCAAAGAATTGAACTTGAAACAAGGTCAAATTCTTAAACTGTAAAGGTTCCCTCCCCCAAACTTAAATGATGCGGTGTCCGAAATGAATTAAAATGGATTTAACACATAAGAATATTTAAAATTGAATATCGTTAATCAAGAAAATATAGACGAGAGGTATGGACTGATGGAGTTTTTCGATAAACAGGTTAGAGGAGTGTGATCTGCTCCATTAGCGCAGATGGCATGGTCCCAATGAATTTCTTCAACCTGTGCCCATTAACAGTGAATGGATCCTTCACTCTATCCTTTAAAATCTGCACAAAACCAAAAGGATATACATGAGTAGCTATAAATAGACCTTCCCACCTAGAACGAAGTTTACCTGGCATCAACTTGAGTCTTGAATTGAATAACAACACTTTGTCTCCAGGATATAAGTCCTCTGGTTGGATTTGTTTCACATGAGCCACTCTTTTTCTCTCTTTGTAAATCCTAGAATTTTCAAATTCTTCCCTTTTAATTTCTTCCAACTCCTTTAACTAAAATCTTCTCTCTTTCCCAGCACTTTCAAGATCCAGATTCATCAGCCTCACAACCCAGTATGCCTTGTGTTCCAATTCCACAGGTAGGTGACAGATTTTCCCATAAATCAACCTATAGGGACTCATTCCAATTGGGGGTTTGTAGGCTATCCTGTAAGCCTATAATGTTTCTTCCAACCTTTGGCTCCAATCCTTCCTATTTGGATTAACAATGTTTTCCAAAATTCCTTTAATTTCCCTATTAGACACTTTAGCTTGCCCATTAGTCTGTGGATGATAGGGAGTTGATGTTTTATGATGCACCCCATACTTTTTCAGCAAACCCTCAATTATCTTATTGAAAAAGTGAGTCTCTTGATCACTGATGATGGCTCTAGGAACACCAAAACTACAAAATATGTTAGCCCTGACAAAATCGCAAACAACATTAGCATCGTCAGTCTTGTTGGCTTTTGCTTCCACATATTTGGAAACATAATCAATAGTAAGCAATATATAATAATTTCCAAATGACATTGGTAAAGGTCCCATAAAATCTATCCCCCAAACTTCTAAAATTTCAAAAAAAATTATGTGGATTTTTTGGAATTTCTTTTCTCTTTGAAATGTTTTCTGTAAACTGTTATTTTTTACACCGTTTTCAAAATTCATGAGAATCTTTGAAAAGTGTTGGCCAATAAAGTCCAGTTTATAAAACCTTCCTTGGTATCCTTTGAGGTCCAAAGTGGCCTCCACAAGCTAATGTGTGAAAAAATTAATTATTGATTCAATTTCATTTTTAGGCAAACATATTCTGGTCATTTGGTCATTACAAATCTTCCAAAAAAGGGATCATTTGAGATGAAATATTTATATTCCAATTTCAATTTGTGAATCTAGTGATAATTTAAATGAGATGGGACCTGATATGTTACCAGATAATTTTCCATGTCAGCATACCAAGGTACTTCTCCTTCAATCAAGTACAACTTCTCTCCTGGAAGGAGATCATTTAGTGGTTCAGTATCTAGAATTTCACCTTCATCGGTGTTGGGTAGTCTACTTAAGTGATCAGCCACTTGGTTCACAGATCACTTTCTTATCTATGATTTCTATACTGAACTCCTATAGTAGTAGCATCCATCGCACTATCCATGGTTTTGTTTTAGCCTTCTTCATCATGTACCTAAGAGCTACATGATCCGAAAACACAATGACTTTAGTTCCAAGCAGATATGATCTAAATGTTTCTAAAGAAAAAACAACTACTAAAAACTCTTTTTCTATTGTTGTGTAGTTGAATTGGGTGAAATATATGGTTTTTAGGCATATTAAATGACTTGTGTTCTGCCCTCAATTCTCTAAGAAATTATTTCTCTAACTGCTTGGTTTGAAGCATCACAAAGTAGCTCGAATGGTTCTTCCCAATTGGGTGGCTGTATTTCCAGTGGTGTAATAAATCTCCTTTTAAACTCATCAAAGGACTACCTACATGAAAATTTTAAATCAAAATCATCATATTTCAAAAGTAATCTAGATAGTGGGAGAGAAATCTTACTGAAATCATTGATAAACATCCTGTAGAATCTTGTATGTCCTAAAATGATCTAACATGCTTCACACAAGTTGGTTAAGGCAAAGAATTTATCACTTCAATATTTGATTTATCAACTTCAATGCCTTTCTGAGAAATGACATGCCCAAGGAAAATTCATCTCTCAACCATAAAATGACACTTTTCAAAATTCAATACAATTTTTTTTCAATGCAAGTTTTCAAATCTTTTTCATGATTTTTCAAACAATGGTCAAATGAATTTCAAAAAACTGTGAAATAATCCAAGAAAACTTCCAAGAAATCTTCAATCTGATCAGAAAATATACTTACCATACACCTCTAAAATGTACATGGGGCATTAAACAATCAATATGGAATCCTTTTGTATGAAAAATTATTTAAAGGACAAGAAAATTTAGTCTTCTCTTGATCCTCAAGAGCAATGGGTACTTGAAAATAACCTGAAAATCTATCCAAAAATAAATAATGAGTTCTACCTGCAAACCTCTCAAGCATCTGGTCAATGAAAGGGATAGGGAAAAGATATTTTTGAGTTAGCTGATTCAATTTCCTATAATCTTTGCAAACTCTCCAGCTATTTTGAATTCTCACAAGGATTAATTCATTCTTATAATTCCTCACAATGGATAGGCTAGTTTTCTTTGGGACTACATGGATGGAGCTAACCCATTGTGAATATGATATTGGATAGATGATCACATCTTCTAATAGCTTCTCACTCTCTTTTTTACAACCTCCATCAGGGTGGGGTTCAGCCTCCTTTGAGATTGTCTGACAGCTTTGGAATATCCCTCAAGAAAAATTCTATGTGAGAAAATCATTGGGTTTATTCCTCGGATATCACCTAAGATCTACCCAATTTCTTGGACATTCTCTCTCAAAAGATCAATCAATGATTTTTTCTTGAGTTTCATATAGATTATTAGAAATTATTACTGGTAATTTCTCTCCCTCCATAAGGTAAACATATTTTAAATCAGTGGGGAGTGGTTTTAATTCTAGATCAAGAGAATGCTCAAGGGATGAAACTAAATTGGGGTTCTCCACTTCCAATGGATTAAAATACTTCACATAAGAAATCATATCATCTTCATCATAATTTAAAAAATTATCAAAGAAATCATATCTTACTGCTTCTTCTAATGATAAAAATTCACGAAACATACCTGATTCTTAAATCGGTTCTATACCATCTTCATGGGAGAGTGAGAATAGTGAATGATCATCTGATGGGTGTCTCTTGGAATCAAAAAAATTGAAGTGGATAGTGCTATATCCAGACTCCATGGTAAGTGTCCTTTCTTGGTCATTAATGATGGTTTTGGCTGTCTTCAAGAATGATCTCCCCAAAATTATGGGTGAGTGTGATAGGATCCTATAAACTTTCATATTCGACACATAAAATTCAGAAAGGAATAAAATATCTTTGACTTTTACCAAAATATGCTCCAGAACTCCTGCTGGGAGAACTGTGGATCTATTTGCAAGCTAGACTACCACTGTTTTGGGTTTCAAGTCTCACATCTGAAAATAAGTATATACTGAGTGAGGCAATGCATTAATTGATGCACCTAAATCGCACAAAGCATTATAGAAATTTAATAAACTAATGGTGCAGGGAATAGAAAACGTCCCTATATCTTGAAATTTGGTTGGAAATTGTGGTGTGATAAGGACTGAGACACTTCTTCCCATACTTATCCTCTCATTCCTTTGAATTCTCCTCTTCATGGTGTGAAGATCCTTCAAAAATTTATCATACTTTGGATTTTTTAGTGCTTCAAGCAGAGGTATGTTGATTTCCACTTTCTAGAAAGTTTCCAGAATTTTTTTTGTAGTGTTTCTTATTGAAACCTCATTGATTCAATAATCCTTGATGGAAATGGTGTTGGTATATCTTTATTCTGCCTTTTTTGCCTTTGAAATGGTGTTTCTTTTTTCTTCTTCCTTGGCCTGTCGTTATCCTCCTCCTCTTTCTTATATTCTTCCTGATGAATTTTCATAGAATTTTCACCATTTCCAACTTCATTCTCTCCCAGATCATGTATTCTTGTTTCATGTTCAATGTTAGATTGTGGTGGAACTTCTTTTTCACTTCTTTCAGTTATAATACTAACATTCTCATTTTGTTTTTGGATTTTTTGGGATGGGAGTTTACCTAGATTTTTGGTCAGAAAGTCCATGATACTTTCAAACTTGTTGGAAAAATATTTAACAGTGTCTTTAAGTCCATAAAACATAGATTTTTGTTGGTCTTGAATTGGTGGTAGTGCATTGGTGGATGGTTGCTCATTGGGTATTTGGAGAGTGGTTGGGTTTTCATAAGAAGGATAGTTATAACATTTTTTTTAAAAATGGTGGTGGATTCTGGAATTGATTCTGGAATGCAAGTTGGGTTTGAATCTGGTTTTGGTATGGGGGTCTACCTTGATTCTGATAATTTCCAAACCCATATTGGAATTAGTTAGGATCTCTCCATCCTTTATTTTGTTGGAACTGTCTTGGTGGAATGGTTGTTTCACATGTTTCCATTCCCTATATTTCAGAACATTGGTTAGTGAAATGATCAGGTGGTGAGCGTAAACCACATACCTTAGATGGTGGTTTTTGGTCACTAACTTTCTTCAAAGCCATCTATCTCACCAAAATTGTATGCTCTTCAATCCTAGTTTCTAATAAGGGTGATGGATGAGAAGTGGGTACCTCATGAATACCTCTTGTTCCAATACCTCTTATCCCAAACTACTGCGAGTTCTTGGAAATCTTCTCAATAAAGTCCTTGGATTCTTCTAGCGACTTGTCAATCAGTGCACCTCCAGATGATACATCAGGAAGGTTTTTGTCATTGTCCAGTAGTCCTTGAAAGAAGAAGACAAGAAAGTGACGTTCCTCAATGGCTTGATGCGGACAGCTAGCACATAGCTTCTTAAATCTCTCCCATTACTTGTAAAGGCTTTCTCCAGATGATTGTCGTATAGCATAGATTTCCTTCTAAATGGTTGTGCTTCTAGAGGTGGGGAATAATATTTGCATAAAACATCTTAATAGGTTATTCCAATCATGTACATCTCCTGGTTGTAGGCCTTAAAACCATTCTTTATAAGCTCTATCCAATAAAAATGGAAATTCCATCCACTTAACATGCTCCTCAGTAACTCCATGGGGTTTGAAAGTTGAGAAAACATGTGTGAACTCTTTAATGTGCTTTTTTGGATCTTCACCTACCAAACAATGAAACATTGGAAGAAAAGGAATCATACTAGGGTTCATTTAAAAATCATTTTGTAACACTGGAATTACAAGTTGATTATTTTGATTAAGGAATTGTGGTGTATAAAGGTCTCTAAGAGTTAGGTTTTGATTTTCAGCCATGATGACAGGCTCAGAGTGATGTCTAGAAGTTTTACTTGAGTCTTCAAGGGAAATTTATTCAAATTCAGATTGAAAATTAATGTTTATAAGTCTAATAAATAGGTTTTTTACAATTTCAGGATCTATGGGTAAATGTTAAATTTTTGAAGTTCTGGTCATGCAATTTTGAAGAGAAAATATGAGAAGAGAGAAATAAAAAGAAAAGAAATGTTGGCGCTACCTCCCCGAAAACAGCGCCAAGTTTTGAAACATTGATGTTGTAGGGTGTGGAAAAAAAATTATAACCTAAGTTAAAATATATAATAGCGGGTTATATAGGTTGTCTCTGGAGAGGAGTTCTCAACAATAGTGTTTGTCACATAAAATAAAAGAAATAAATGATGTTGTTTTTGAAATTGTTTCATTTGGAAAATACAAGAAAAAAATGAAATAAATTAAAGCAATTAACTGAAAGTTTTAAAACAAATTGAAAAATGATGTGATTTAAATCAGTGATATGAAATGGTAATCAGGTTAGGATCAGTTTTCCAACTATAATTCTATCATAGTTCCCTTTATCCAATTCTCTTCTGCTAAATCGTTAAGAGTGAGAAACCACAATAGTTTATTCTTACTCCCTTGGTCAAATAAAAATTTGAGAATAAACCTTACTAAAACCTCAGATTTTTCTACTCTCCTTCCAATGTATAATAGAGTTTTAGCGAATACCCCAAATTATCTTTGGAAATTCCCAATCGAGTCTTGTCTATCCCAAGCAATCAATAACGTTCTCTACACTTCACATACATACCAGTGATCACCGAGTACTACACCACTAAATCCTGGTCTATTCCATCATTTATAAACCAGGACCTAGTGGAGGGAGATATTGATCATTGAAAAAATATAAATAAACAACAGAATCTAAAATCAGATACAATCATACATGATAATAAAAACTGTTATAAGAAATTGAAACTGATTCATAGAAGAGAAAATAGGATATTAAAACATTACGTGCAAGAACTCAAGAATTATAAAATCATAAACCTACCCTTCCCCAATCACCCAAAAGATCTACCCCCTCACGGTTAGGGTAACTGAGTTGAAGGGGGAAGAAGAAGTCCTTAAAAAGGTAAGAAGAACAAAAGAAAGAATAGAAAGAACAGAAATTTTGACCCTTTAGAATATGTCCTCCAGCAGTTTGCCTCTGTTATTCCCATCAGCCGACTGAAACTCACTGATGTACCTTAGTATAGAATGTTGGAAATGAATTTTTCTATCTACCCTATAACGTTTAGAGTCGTTGGATAGGTTTAAATAATGATATGGCCAAATCAATAGACATTAATTTTCTGGCCACAAAAAACTATATCACCCACTCCACTTAGAAGCACCCAAATGATTCCTTAATGGGCTCTATAATTTAGGAAATTTGATTGGAACCGTCCTTTTGAGGTTCTATTTCAATAATAGCTATAATAATCTCATTTAATGGTTGGTTGAATGAGATATTCCATATTTAATGTAGTAGGGTCCATTCTACCAGCCAACATGATTTCTCTATTTGATTGATTTTTATGTACCATTGTGTTTCGAATTGGGTCTTGGTCTGGATGACATATTTGAATACAATGAGAATATTAAGCCTAAAAAAGGATTCACTTCAATTGGACCAATATTTTAAAAGTTATGACCGAAAAACAAAAGCTATATAAAACCGTCAATTTTACAGAATTAACCATTTTCACATTTAAGCCCAAAATACACCAAAAACACATAAATGATGCAAATAAAATGAAATTGAATAATTTAGAGGGACTAAATCATTGAAAACATATTAATAATTTTGAAAATATTAACTCTATCATGATACTCTATGAAATATCTGCTCAAACTTGCCTTTTGTGTTTGCTATGAAAAACTTGTTCAAGATGAGAACTTCTTGTTCAACCAGCCTAATGAGAATCTGATTATTGTTGTTATCAATTGAGGGCTTCCATGGATAGAAAGATAGAGGTACTGATCACCTTAGAGATCAGTTCTTACGGGGATATCAAGACAGATTCTAATATTCGTATTGAGGGCTTACCCTAGTGTGGGTAAGAAATACTTTCTTGAAAGTATAAATCATGTGACCATTATCCATGGTTGATGTATACCCTTCTATTTGGCTCAAAATACTTTTTATACATGTCGTGTTTTGTTAATATTTTAATTTCTGTAATATTTTTGTTAAATATTAGATGTTTAACTTTCTTACAATTTCTTATACTTGTATAGTCTGATATAAATAATATTATATATGCTTTAACGTAGAATATTTCTAAAAGTAAACTTGTCCTATGCTTCTATATTGGATACATTTTTCAGATCCTAAGAAAGATATTTTTGGTTATGAACTAAAGAGGGTATGTGGATATTTCTTGTTTGACTTTGTTAAACAATGATTTTCTTAAGGATAAAAGCTAAAAAATTTAAACCTACAATTCACCCCTATTGTAATGAAGAAATTTTCATCAACATTTCAATCCAAAAATTGGTATCAGAGAAGGTCTTTGAAATAATTATACTTACATATAAGGTTTCTTTCTCAACTATTCTTACTTATCTTTTGTTTCTCAATTATTTCCTAAATATGTTCCTTATAAACACTTTTTTCATAATCTTTTTCTACTAATTATTTTTATCGAAAGAATATTTTTTAAAAGAATGGTAGGAATGCACATTGGATCAATAGACAACCTAAATCCTACCAAACCTCTCATTTTTTATGGAAATGAATATGAGCACAAGAGATATTGGAAAAATACTTTTATTATCAACACCAGTGTTGATAAATTTGTTATGTTGATTGGAGATTACTAGATTCCAGACAAAGAAATAAGAAAATTCAAAAATCTAGAAAACTAAGAGAATCAACTTACCTTTAAGGTACACCATAATTTATTATGTTTTATGACTATAAATATCTATAGTATGGTTTCATATTGTAAAGCATCTAACAGTTTCTAGAAGAAATTAAAATTTACAAAATTTGGAACATCAAAGGTTATTGAAACAAGAAGAGTTGTTCTTAAAGCTGAATATCATTGTTTTATGTTTTCTTATGGAGAAACTGTATGAAAAGTTCAATAAAGGTTTATGACAATTATCAAAAGCCTTCATTATATGGGTGATATAAGACCTGATGATAAAATTATTATGGATAAGATATTCGATATTATAAAAAATTAGTGGGAATCTAAAAGAACAGCGATTGAAAAAAATAGGAATCTTTCAGACATCACTCTTGATGAGTTATTTGAGACTCTTCTACAACATGAAACTAGAATGAAGAGTGATGAATATATCAATAAGAAAATGAATGGTAATGGCAGTGTATCTTTCATGGTTACATCAAATCATTTGAAAGACAAGACTCCTGAAAGAGTTACTATATCAAATGAAAAGAAAGCTATTATGATATTTGAAACGAGTGATAGAGATCGTTCTAAAAATGAACATTAAAATATTTTTCGAAGAATAAATATGATTTTGATAAAGAATGGTTTCCAATATAGATACAATAAGAAATATAGGGAGGATAAGAAAGATGAAGTAGTGACTTTTTATGAATGCAAGAGAGAAGGTCATATCAGACCAAACTATCCTATGCTCAAAAGGAAATAAAGAAAGGATATGAATTCAGAATGAAATAAGAAGAAGTAATATAAGTATATTTATAAGAAAATGTATAAAGATAATGATATTGGGATTTCTAGTGGTGGTGAATATTCTAATGAATCTTCAGATATTGAATCTTCTGGAAAGAAGAATATTGGTCTTATAGCCATAATCCCTTCTGAAAATAAATTTCTCATGGATAAGGTAAAAACTATTGAATCATTAAACAATATTTCTTTATGTGCTAATTACCCTAATGAAGAATATTATAAATTCTTAGATAAAGAATATTCCTCATATGATTATAATACTTTGACGTTTTTTGAATAAGTTCCTTGGTTTCCCATGTTACTTTAGAATTAAAATAGTAATCTCAATAATAATATTGATAAGGTAAATTATAGAATCTCTTTTTTAACTAAGGATTATATGATCCTTCAAAATATCTTGATAATAAAACCCTTTATTTTAAAAATGTTTCAAAAAACCTTAATGATGTAACTTATGAAAAGGATAAACTTTCTATGGATCTTCTAAATGTTACTTTCAAGAAATATGTTTTAGAGAAACATTCAAATTATAAGACTAATGACTACGAGGCTATGAATTTAGTCATTAAACTAAAATATGAACTATTTTACTTAAATAATCTTTTGTCAAACTTTACTCATGGAAAGTATGTTTTTGATAAAATTTATTCACAACATCTTCCTTTAAGAAATAGTTTTGGATTGGGTTATTCTAATTCAAACCCAGTTTTTATTAATAAATATTTTTAAACAAAGTGCTCCTTTTTTTCTATGTATCAATGTGGTGGAAATTGGTAGAAACATTTTTCATTGAATAAATCTCAATCCTTAGGTTTTCATAAATATCATTTTTCTATGAAAATTTGGATACCTAAGATTTTACTTTCTAACATTCTTGGATACAAGAATTTTGGATTCAGAAAGTTCAACTGTTTTATTTTCCTAAAACCAAAAGAGGTTCCAACAACAACCCATGGTACATGGATAGTGGATGTTCCTGGCACATGAATAGTAAAAAACATCTTTGAAAATATTATTATGATGATAGGTGGAAAATTAAATTTTTGAGACAATGATCAACAAATTTTTTTTGGTATAGGTAATATTGTTCTTCTTGGAAAATCCTTAATTTGAAATATTTTATTTGTTATATGTCTTATAAACCACCTTATAATCATAATACAGTTATGTGATGAAGATTAACATATGAATTTTAGGAATTATAAATTCCTAGTACACAATTACAAGGAAGAACTTATTCTCTCTGCCCATAGGTATGAGAATGTTTACACACATATCATAGAAGAGCATAGGATCCAGGACTTACCTTGCCTAGGTGAAATGGAATATTATTCTTGTTTATGGAATAGAAGACATGGAGACTATAACATTAGGAACTTATGAAAACTATCAATGAAAGAACTAGTTAAGGATCTATTGGAGCATAGATTTGATTATTTAAAAGTCTTCAATCCTTATCAATATAGAAAGAAACATAAGTCCAGATTTAAATAAATTAGTGATGTTTCAACTTCTGATGCATTACAGCTACTGCATATGGTTCTTTTTGGTCCAATAGAAACTGGATGTATTGGAGTCAAATACTATGTATTTCTTTTAGTTGATTATTACACTAGATTTACATGAGTCTATTTTCTAACAAATAATTATAAAGACTTTTCTTATTTTAAATCATTTTCATCCAATGTTAAAAATGAAAAAAACTTTCCATTGATAACTATTCAAAGTGATCATGGGGAAGAATTTGAAAATTTATATTTTGACACTTTTTGAGTAATGCATTACTCATAACTTCTTAGCTCCATGAAATCCTCAACAAAATGGTGTTTTTGAAAGAAGAAACAGAATTCATAAAGAGATAACAAGAAACATGTTGATTGAATGCTCTATTACTAAACATTTTTGGGCTAAAGCTGTTAGTAATTCTTTCTATTCTATAAATCATGTTTTAACTATACTGTTTATTAATGAAACACCTTATCAGTTATATACTGGTCAAGAACCAAAAGTTTCTTACTTCAAAGAATTTGGATTAAAAATATTCATCTTGAAAACTAATGATAACTTACATAAATTCTCACCCCAATCCGATGAATGAGATTTATTAGGCTATTGCACTTCTTCTATGGCTTATATAGTTTTCAACAAAAGTTCTTGTACTATTGATAAAATCGTACATGTTAAATTTGATCAAAATGATCCTTTTATTTTTAAATAACCCCAACCAACATCTTCAGATGTGTTTTCATTAACTTTTTTATCAATATTTGATGGAAGATTATTTTAGTAAGGAAAGTACTCAAGAATATGTTACTAAAGTATTTACCCTTAGAGATTTTCTACCTTATTTCAATGAAGTGACTTTATAAAACCCAAATCGTATGTTTCTTAAGATCAATACCTGGGATAGTATCACTTGTGATTTAAATTAACCTATAAGGACAAGAGGTTCTCTCATAAATGAAGTTGAACATCTAAATTTTTTTCCCAATTAAAACCTTAAAATACTAATGTAGCATTATTTGATGATGTTTGGATTAAAGCCTTGGAAGATGAACTAAATGAATTTGAAAGGAACGAAGTCCAGACCTCGGTAGAAAGACAAAAAAAATGATGTTATTAGAGTAAAATGCGTTTTCAAAAATAAATGTGAAGAAAATGGATTCATTGTAGAACGTAAAGAAACATTAGTTTCTAATTGATATAATGAACAGGAAGTAATAAAATAGGAAGAATCCTATGCTCCTGTAGATGGACATGAATCTATTCTTATTCTACTAGCCTTTACAGCATTTTTCAATTTCAAAATTTTTCAAATGGATGTCAAGTGTTTATTCCTTAATGGATATGTTTAATAAGAAGTTTATGTTGAACAAACTCTTTTATTCGAAGACAAAAAATATACTAAACAAGTTTTCAAACATACCAATGCTTTATATGGATTTAAACAAGCCCCTAGAACCCGGTATGAACGACTTACAAGATTTTTGTTACAAAAAAATTATGTTAAGGAAACTACTGATCTAACCCCTTTATAAAGAAATATAATAAAAAAATTATTGTTCATATTTATGTTTATGACATTATATTCGGATCATCTCAGCAATCCTAAACTAATTCATTTTCGAATTTCATGAAATCTGAGTTTAAAATGAGTTTGATGGGTGAGTAAACATTTTTTCTTGGTATTCAAATTTCTAAAAACCCAGAAAGAGATTCTATATCTCCACATAATTATATTAAATATATTCTTATAATGTATGGATATGACAATACTAAAAGTACTTGTACTCTAATAGGTACCTCAAATACTGTTGATCTGGATGAAGCTATGAAACTAGTAGATGAAACATCTTTTAGATGTATGATAGGAAGTCTATTATACATAACATATAGTAATCCAATCATAAGGTTTTCAGTATTCTTATATACAATATTTAAATCTAATCCAAAATAATCCCATTTTAATGAAGTGAAAATAACATTTCGATATTTAAGGGGAACTATGGATTTTGAACATTTTTATTCTTATAGAAATGATTTTGTTTTAAGAAGTTTTTTGGATGATAAATTTGGTGGAGGTAGAATGAATAGAAAATGTACATCATGATCATGCCTTTTCTTAAGAGATTAATTAGTTTCTTGGTCATGAAAGAAACAACACTCAATAGCACTTTACACTATTACATCTAAATATGTAGTAGTTGGAACTTCTCATGCTCAAGTGTTATAGATGCAATGAACACTCAAAAACTATGGCATGATTTTTTTCCAAAACACAGATAATGTGTGATAATACTAGTGCCATTTCCCTAAGAAAAAAACATCCACATCACTCTCATGCAAAGAACATAGACATAAGGCATCACTTCTTTAGGGATCACACACTTAAAAGAGATATCATTCTTTAATTTATGTAAATGAAAGATCATCTTGATGACATATTTACATACCCTTTACCCTTCGATATATTTGAATACATTAAACAAATGTTAGGAATGATAACCTTAAGGTAATCATCCATATTAACTTCTTTTCAAATCATCTCAAAAAACTAAGATACTTTTTTTCATAGTGGGTACATATGTTTAATACTTTATATTTTTCTTTTACAAAATTAAATTTTTGGGACCTTAAATTTTCAGAACCTAAAAAATTTTCTTTCCCTAATAAAACATTTGGGAACCACAGTTCTATAAGATGAACCTTATCAATACTGAAAAATCATTATTAGAAATCCTGAAGGTATGTTTTTTTATCATAATTGTTTTTATTGGTATTTTAAATCTTGTTTTAAGAAAACCTTATCAGATTCACTTTCCTTAAATCCAATTTCTCTTTAAAAACTCAAAATATAGGGACTAACATATCCTTCATTGAGATTGATATCAATCATTAGATCAGATCAAGATAATATCAACCATTGGATTGACCCTGGAATATGAACCATCACCACGAAGCCTATATAAAGGACCTTTGCATTCACATCCCACATCAGTTATCTCAGTTTTTGTGCTGAACCACTCACTCACTTAAAATCTGTCATTTAGTTTTCCCCTTCTCTTCAAATCCGAATGTATCTTGACGTTTCATCGTAAACTCTGATAGAATCCAACATGGTACATAAGTATCGGCTAATCTTCTTGGAATGATTGGTGGACCAAAATTTCTTTTTCAAGTACCACTCCTGGATTTCAACATTCTTTAAAACATTGGGTGGGAAAGTCTAGGTATATCCATAGAAAAGAGTTAGGATCTGGTATATGATGATTTGGTACTATAATTTTATGATAAAGTTCATTTTTATTAATAATGAAGAAGATAAATTTTTTCAGAGAATTATAATTTTTATTTCAATAAGGATACAAGTGTTTTAGATATATATTATGAAGGTGACACAATACTTTTCTTACACAAAATGTCCGATAAGGAAGGGTATTTTAAAAATATTAAGGCTATTGTGTGTCTTGGAAATAAAGGAGTGGAGACATTGAATTTCATTCATCTCTAAAAAAACCATATACTGTTAGCCCTCTCGATGTAAGGTTTTCTGAATCTAAGAAAGGGAGACAAAGATTCTTTAAAGATATGTGAGATCATTATGATGGATTTCTTGGTGAATATAAGGATGAAAAACCTCATCAGGTACATTCTATTAATAATCAGAAACAATAAGAATGGAACCATAAAATCTAAAATCATTAGGTACCATGTGATCTTGTCCATGATCATTTCCATGTGCTTAGAATACTTCAAAATTCCATGAAACTCTAAGGCCAAAACCTTCTAGATAATTTAGTTAAGTGATGATACCTTTAGAAGTATGAATATTGGTTTTAATGTTAAGAAATGAGAGTTATTTGAACTTCCTAAAAAGGATGATCAAGCTACCAGTAAGAAAGGATAAGTTTGGGAAAAAACCAATAAAATTCCAATAAAAGGAAAAGGTAAAGAGCTACAAAAGAAAGAACAAGCACCAGCGCCTAATTCGGTATCTGCTCCACTCAAGTTGAAGAAACGAAATATTTTTTTTGATAATGTTTTTTCTAAATACAGAGTGCTCAAAAAGAAAAATAAGAAAGGAGATAAAGTTTCTGGGTTTGACCCTAATGAGGATAAGGCCATAAAAATACATGGATCTGAAGATATTGAGAGGAAATATAGAGAAACGAAGTTGAAGAATAAATAGTAGGAGGCTGAAATTATCCAATATTTGATTAGAGATATAGATAAGGCATCTGAAAAAGTTTAGGTACCAGAATTTTTTTTGCAATAATCAGTTCCAACTGAGAGTTAGGTAAAAGTTAAGGTAAAAGAATATATTTCAATTATAGAACCAATAGTTGAAGAAGAATAAGATTGAAAAGAATATAAAGAGTTTGAGGAGGAGGAGTAGGAGGAGGAAGGTAACGGTGTAATAAGAATGGTTGAATAATATCAAGAGAAGGAGAGCCCTTCTGAAAATTTTCTATAAGAACTTCCCAAGATGAATCCACCAAGATTATTTTATATGGACAATATATTCAGAAGGATAATGTTTCCCAAGATGATGAAAGTAGTAATGGTAATATTGTTTAACAAGTTGCTGATTATAAGGCTGAAAAAGATATTGATGATAAAGGGGTTGTTAATGAAGTTGTTGATGATGATGATAGAATTGTTCAATTATCTAATAGTGAGCATGAAACTCCGAATGTTGAAAAGAAAGTATCTAAGGATGAGAAAGGTAAGAATGTGGATTTTGATTCACCAAAGGAATTTTTTGTTGAAAAAGTGAAGAAGGATGTTGTTGGAACATCAAAGATGAAAGAATATGAGAAATCTAAAGTTACCTCGCCAAACAAAAATAATCTTCTTAAGAATATTTATCTTCTTTAGGACATGACTTTGTGGTTCATCCCTCAAAGAATCTTGAGAATTCAATTCCCTTCCTTCGAATCATCGACTCCAGATGCCAAATATTTCAAGAAACAGTTAATCAGAAGACAGATTCAACAAATCTTATTATGGAAAATTTCATCAAGATTGAACCCAGTTTAAAACATTTCAGATCAATTATGATGCTCATAACGGATCTTGCAAAGAAACCACAAATTGGTTCAACCCAGTTATAGGTGATCTTAAAATTATTTTCGATTTCACTGATTCATTAAAGGATGCTTTTGATAAGTCGGATGAAAAGATAAATAATTGTTCAACAATTTTTTAGAGAAACTAAAGTAAGATAAATCTAGCTGACCATAGTAAGATAAATATCTCAATGGGAAACTAAATTAAGTTTCTCTTAATATGAAAATGGATTGGAAACTCATGGAGGAAATGGCTAAGATAATCAAATCTGAAATGAAAATAGTCAAGTCTCAAGAAGACAGAATCAAATATCTTTAAAGGAAAAATCACAATCAGGAATATATGATCAAGAATTTTGGAGATGACCATAAATATTTGAATAAGATAAAGGACACGTTGAGAATGTTGATGCCAAAGGAAAAGAAAAATAAGGATGAATTGTTTTTTCAAATCCTATCTTTTATTATATTTTACTTTGTAACAAATTTTTGATCTTAATGAAATTTGATACTTTTCATTGTTTCATTTTGTATATTTCCTAAACATTTAGGTATAATTTCATTCAATATCCCTCCATTCCTTTTTGAAAATCACAAAGTGGGATAAAATAGTGATAAAAATGAATATTAAGTAAAAGGAAGAGTACGTCTAAGTAAGGGGGAGATTACATAAAGAATAAATTCTTAAGTAGGGAATAATTGTTTCTCAAAGAAAGAAAAGAATATAATTCTAAGGGATTTCATAACCTAAGGGAGAGTTAACCATATTCATTATAAGAAATAAATAAAAAGGGAGAAAAGTATTTATTTTATGCATAAAAATAAAATCCATGGTCCATATATTTTTTTACAGAAAGTTGTTTGTGCTTTCCCAAAAGAGATAGATTGTTTAGCCAATAAGTTCCCTTATGGATTTTCAATGCCTCTATGTTTTGAAAATCACAAACACATTTTCTTACAAAAAATTATCTTTCACTAATAAACATTCTCTTATGTAAAAAATTTTCTTTTTCTATGATTTTTTTTATTTACCCATAGTTTTCAATGAATTATATAATTTTTTCTTAAAACTAGTCTAATTATCCTTTTCTTAAGCAAAAACTCAGATCCTTATCGAACTCATAAATTTAAAGTTTATTAGATTATGTTTTCCACATAATTGTGAATCCGATTTCTTATGAAATCCGACTCCAATTTCATCTCTATTATGACTTAGATTTCTTCTCAAATTAGTTGTTGATTTCTTTGTAAATCATACTCTGATTTCTTCTAAAATCATAATACATTCTCCTCTGAAATCATACGCTGATATCTTTTGAAATCAGATTCTTAAATCATCATAAATCAGATGTCTAATTCATTATAAATCTAATTTCAAATTCCTCAGAATTTGGACTCCGATTCTCACTTTCATAAGAATCCGATGAAATTTTTTTATTGCAGTTACCTCATTTGATTAAGGCAACTTTTCAATTTATCGGATTATAAACTGTGATAATTGTTCTTAATATTTTAATGCTTCTCATAGTTTTTATTCAGAATGATTTCATCCAATATGTTTTAACATAACTATTTACTGAGTGCCACATGTAATGGTCCCTCTGAAATTCAAGAAAAAATATGACCACTGGAGGAGGAATTCGACCGTTCGAACCAATGCCTATAAATACCTACCCATTTAGAACGATATTTGAGCTAGAGTTTTTGTTGAGAGTTGTTGATCTCTGGAATGAAGTGATATTCTGTGAGAGATATACTAAAAGCTTCCTTACACATTTTATTTTGAAACTTTGTTCAAGATGAGAACATATTGTTCAACCTACCTAATGTGAATCCAATTATTGCTGTTATTAATCAAGGGCTTCTGGGGATAGGAAAAGAATGGTAATGATCACATTAGTGATCGAGGGCTTGAAGGGATAGAAAGATATATTCCATTATTCATATAAAGGGATTACGCTATTGTGGGTAAGAAAAACACTCTTGAAAGTATAAATCAAGGGACCTTTATCCAATGTTGTTGGATAGCCTTCTTTTTGGCTCAAAAGATTTCGTATACATGTACTTTTTTATTACATGTTTTATTTCCACTGCATTCTTGTTAAAGATAGGAAGTGTAACTTTATTACAATTTTATATACTTATATAATATGATATAAATAAGATATATATACATATTAAGGTAGATTATCTCCCAAAGTAAACTTGTCTTACGTTTTTTTATTGGGTCCATTTTTTAGATTCTAATAAAGTTAGTTTATTTATTATGAACTAAAGAGGGTTTGGGAATCCGTCTTGTCTAACTTTTGAAAATAGATATTATCAAAAGGATGAAAACTAATGTTTCTAAACCTAAAATTCACCCCCTATATTATAATTTATCAATCGATATCTTCATTTTTATCATAAATGATGTAAATATTAACTCAAAAAAATTGATCATCATACAAAGGAGATGGTTAGAATTAATCAATGATTATGCTTGCATGATTATTTACCATCTATGAAAGGCAAATAAAGTGGTTGATGATTTGTTTTGAAAAATTTAATGCTACATTAACAATGATTCATTTGGAAAGAGTCCCTTTGGTTATAAATACAATTAATTTTGGATTATAATTTATTGGGGTTAGGGAGTCACTCTATTTTGTTTTAAGTGGCAGTTAAATCATCTCTATCAGACAGAATTACACAAGAGCGGAAAAAATATAGTGAGTTTTTGAAAAATGTATAATTGAATTAGAAGGGTATGTTACCTGAAAATAACACTGATAAATAATGTGTTTTGATTCTTCAGAAGATATTATGTGTGCCTTTTGATTCATTTTTGAATAATGAGTTGTTATGTGAAGCTAATAGTTCTCTATTCTTAGTTAATCCTAGCAGTAATAAGACATACAGGGATATTTGAAAGTATTACTAGTGGGATGGGATGAAATGATATATTTCTGACTTTTACCTAAGATGTTTAATTTTTCAACTTGTTAAAGTAGCGCAACAGTTATCAAAAGGGATCCTTCAACCTTTTCTAGTGATAGAGTAGAAATGGGAAAATATATCCATGGATTTCATAGTGGGATTACCAAATAGTTCTCAAGGTAACAATGTTATATGGGTTATTGTTGATCGATTAAATAAATATTTAAATTTTATTCCTATTTGAGATAAATTGTCTCTAGGTCAATGTTATCGATTGTATCTTAAAGATATAGTCCCGGTTACATGGAGTTCCCCTCTCCATTGTGTCTGATCATGATTTTAGGTTCACTTATATCTTTTAGAAAGGCCATCAGAAGTCATTGGGAACTGAATTAGATTTCAATACATATTTTCATCCTCAACCAGATGGGCTATCAGAATGAACAATCCAGACCTTTTATGATATGCTACATGCTTTTTCAATGAATTACCAGGGATGTTGCGATCAACATATTCTTTAGGTTGTGTTTTCTTATATTAAAAATTTTCATTCTAGTATACAGATTGCACCATTTGAGTCATTATAGAAAACATTGTGTCGAAATCTTTCTTTTTGGGATGAAGTAGGTGAAAGGATGTTGATGGGACCATAATTGGTAGAAGAGATGGTAGAAACCCAATGGTTGATTCAGAAGCATATGGGGAGAACTCAGAGTAGGCAGAAAAGTTATGTAGATAACCATCATAATGATCATTCTTTCGAGGTAGGTGATCATGTCTTTTTAAATTTTCACCATGGAAATGTGTGATGTGTTTTTGTAATAAACGAAATCTGAGTCTGAGGTTCATTGGATCCTAGTAACTCTTCGAGAAAGTTGTGTCATTTTCCTACCTAGTGGATTTACCTCTGATTTTATCCTAGGTACCAAATGTTCTTCATGTTCCTATGTTAAGAAAGTATATTCCTGGTCTATCTAATGTATTGAGTCCAAAGGTAGTATAGTTGGAGGAAAATCTTTCTTATAGGGAACATCGAGTAAAGATTCTTGACCACAGAGAGAAAGTGTTGTGGAATCAGGTGATTCATTGGGTAAAGGTATTGGGGAAAACTCATATGGTTAAAGAGGCAACATGGAAATCTGAAAATGTTATGAGGGTGAAATACTCTCACATATTTGATAAGTAAATAAAATTGTGGGGAAAAAATTTATAAAAGGGGGAGGGAGGTAAATTCATAGGTATTTATAGAATAATTCATTTTCATATCAGTTAATATTTAAGAATAAGATATTAATTTTACATTGAATAGGAAAAAATTTCTAATAGCATACTCAACATGAAACAATGGTGTTCTCTAAAATGTCTCAAACAACACTGAGTTATACCGAAAAATAATATAATAATACTTTTATTAATTTATATGGTAGTTAATACCTAGCCATTTTATTATCAAGAATGCAGATAACTAACGAAAATATTATTAAACATGCTTGCTAAATATTTTTACATTTATCTAAATAATTTTAGAGGCTTAAAATGGGAATAATTCATTTTTAGCATAAGATAATATAATATTTTTATAAAGTCATTTTACAGCCTTTTAATGGTGAAACCTTTTTAAATTTAGTTTTTTCCACTTTTATATGTTCTATTTTACAAAATAAACTTTTTATTTGGAATCAAAACTTCAAAATTTACTTTGGTTGAATTTTTTTTATTTTTCTGATAAAATTCATATTTTAATGAATAGTGAAAAATAATTCATTTTTAATTCCAAAAAGACTTTTTGACTAATTTATTTTTATTTAATGATTATGGTTTGAATTTTATTTAATTTATATTTAGATTATGTTTTTATAATTTCATCCAATTTTGGTCATTGGAGGTAATTTCACATTGAAATTTGATATAAACACAAGTCAATTTGTTGATGGTGTTTACTTTTAAAAAATGTTTTCCTATTTTTACAATGGAAATTAATTACTAAAACGTCTGTGTTTTTAATTTTGAAATAAGGATTCCATTTTTCAAATCAGAAGGTCCAAATTATTTAAATAGGCACCTTTTATTTTTTGACATGGTGAATAGTAACTTTTGTAATTATTTTTATTTACCATAGTTAAAAGGAAAATCTGGTAAATAAGGGTAAAAATATTATTATAATAACACAAAACTGCATTACCACTTCTCCTAATCATATTTAATGGGATATGGCTAACCAAAAAAAAACCCTTGGAACTAAAATTTTGCTTTTGGAGGCCACTTGGCTTTGATTTTGACACTTATATCTTTTAATTTAAATTAATGGAAAATATCATATAAACATACATATTCTTAACAAAACATTTTTAATATGGATTTATATAACCGATATCTTCAACTAGAAATATTAATTAGAAATATAAAAATATTTCCTACATTAAGGTATTTTATTTATAAATTCTAGACATTAAATAATTAAATTTAATAATGACACAATGATGATGAAGTGATTGATTTATTAAGGAAGGAATCAAATAAATGGTATTAAAAATGTTAAAATAAATTTTATTTGAAATAAATAATTGCATAAACAATTTTTTCTAGGAGAATATGACATGTTAGAATGTTATTAAATTATTTTTTTAAAAGTTATCTCTCTTTTTGGATTTTATTTAAATTCAATAAAACAAATAGTGTAAAACTTGATATAATTGATTTTTTATAAAAATAGTAATTTATTAAATTATATAAAAATACTTAAAATATTTTAAAATCAAAAATTGACTATGGTAAGGTATAAAATTTAATTATGTGTCAAATTGTTGGAAATGTATCCCATATACGTCATATTAATATCCTCTTAATAATTAAAATTTTGTTACCACAATTATAATTAAAAGAGAATAATAAAATGTAAATCAAAAACGTAAGGTTAAAAAAATTACAATATATATCTAGAAATTATTGGATGAGAGGATTTAGAACTATCATCATATTAGCTTCTAAAGATCTCATTTTGGGGCCATTTGGATTAAAAAATTAATTTTTATTAATTTAATATTTTAATACTTTCCAAGGGCGCCCCTTCCATATCTTATAAAAGGAACCCTCTCTTCTCTAATACTCACACTTCAATAACCCTTTGGTTCAGCCAATACCTATCCAAGAATCTTCCAAGAAACATTCCCCACATCCTAAAATCCTAGATTATTAATGAAATCCCCCCAACTCATCATTTTTCTATAAACCAAAATAAGTTACGTGATTAAGAGGTAATGCTTTCTCTCATGTTTTTTATTTTCATTTCCATTCTCAACATCCTATACTTTTATTATTCTATGATTAAAAAATTAAATCAGTATCCTAATTATACTATGATTTTTTTATGATATGTTTTTAGTCTACACATACACACACCCTAATTTAATGGGTAATGAACATAATGATTCTCTGTACGGTGGACCACTACCTCACAAAACGATGATTATTTAATTTTTCCCTACCACATATCAAGGTGGCCATTATAATAAAGACTATTTAACATATGATATATATTATATTTAATATTTCTCTATGATTTTTTAATTTTTTTATAACATATCTTAATGCTTTCCATGTTGTGTAAATATGAAAATTTCTTTTGAGGAATTGTGGACTACCGCCCCCTCCAGGCGATATGACTCATTCCTACTATACATGGAATGTGTGAATGCTGGTTTTATTATACTTATTAGACAAACATGAAATTAATATAACACTGGTATTATAATATACAAATCAATTTATTATCATTATTTTAATATGAAAAAAATGGATGTGGCGTTCATGCGTACGTACGGCCTACCATCTCCATAAATGATACATTCCATTTTTTATCTCCAAATATTATCAATATTATAAATATAAATATACTGGATATATATGAAATTTAAATCATTAATGATATTATATAGATGATTTAATTTTGACAACATAGACAATTTACATCAAAACCAGTTAATTTTAGTCTCAAGTATCGAATGTTGACAAACCGTCCAATATGAACTTAAATAATTATGTAATTTTAATAACATAGTTATAAGTGATATAAAAGTAATACTAAACTTGAATGTATTTCTCAAGAAAGTATAAATTAGCCTAAGTTTATTATTTAGGTATATAATTATAATACATGATGAGTTAGACTCAGGTTAGAGACTTCATCTCAATCTCCTTTCATTGAGGCATATTTTGAAAATATACATTTCTTTCTTCTATATGGTTAATAATAACCCCTTTTACTTTTAATTAAATGAGAATATTTTTTTACGAATCATTTTACTAAATGAAAAAAAGAAATTTTTTAACCTATTCTGTGATAATGAATTATTTTATACTATAAATGTTATTTGATATTAGGCTTCCTATATAAGATTTAATTTTTTTTAAAGTAAAAAAATCTGTTCTTCCCTTTTTGGATGTTCTGGTATTGAAAATGGTTTTGAAAGTGGATTGACTATTTAAATATCATGAAATGATTTCCTATGATTCCAAATGAAATAAATTTTTTTTTATGATTATATAATGGTACTTGGATATTTGATTGGTTCTTACATGATAAACCAAATATGGATGGTTACGTGATAAACCAAAGATGGGTGGTTCTGTGCTAAAACAAGGATATGTGGTGACATTATAACCTCCAATGCATTTGGTATGGAAGTCGGTTGTATCATTATTCCCTTTGTAAGAATGATATGTGTGGAAGTTGATCGTATGGTTATTCCATTTAAGTATGATTATATCCCAAGATACCATTTATATGTTATGTGTGATTTTAAGGGGTTATATGGTAATATTTTGGTCAGAAAGGGGAAATAAATGAACATATATTCAGTGAAAATTATTTAATACATTATAAAGGTGAAAAGTATTACTTTATGAAAATGTATTAATGGTTTTCATGTTTCAGCAAGGCTAATAGTTTTCCTTCATTATGTATCCATTAATGAGATTATTTTCTAAAACCTAGTTTTATAAAAAAATATGTAATAAGGATGATTAAGAGAAAATAAGAAGTCAATAAGGTTTTTAACAAGATAAGAAATCATGTTTTATTTTTAAAAGGTATTTTTTTGGGAGAAAATGGATATTGTTTTGATAGTATCATCTTGTATGATTATGTGATGATATGTATTAATAATTGCATAATTATGTAAAACTCTAAACCTGAAAAGTTCTTTGATGTGAATTAAAGTCAAACTATTGACTTAAGTCAAGATTATGTAATGCTTTAAGGCTGGGGCCTTAAAGTATCACAAGTTCCTGAGGTGATAAATTTGTTTTTCCATCAAATAACATAATGTTGATGGGTTGATATAATATTTATGTCGCATGAATGGTAAAATTGTGGAAATTATGACATGTGGGGTTCTTTAATGGCACGACATCAGATAAAGAATTAAAAACACATGGATGCTTCAGGACTCTGTAAGAATTGGTGTATCATTGGGAGTTCATGTGGGATTTGTTTTGGACTCAATTGGAAATTTTTTTGGTTCCATTTGATCTACTTAAAATGTATATCATCCTAAAACTCCGACTATTTTTTTGCGTATATGTTTTTCATTGGATTTTGAGGCAATCTTTTAGGGTGGACTGATGATGTGAAAGATTTGTATCAAAGCATTGGTGAGTGGTGTAATGTGAGGTTCTTCTGTATAATTTTTCTGAAAATTAGGCATATTATTAGGGTTCCTCATGATACAACATTCTATAGTATCATCCTTGATATAGTGTTGGGGTGAATTATTATTCTCAATATATAATGAATTTTATGTTTTCTTCCAATATAGTCATAGGCTTACCTTAAAATATTTAATTGTAGCCACCAGAATTTATCAATTATTCCTCCTCAACCAGTTCCAATGGATTATTCCACATTAGAACTAACTAAAATTCATGCCCAAAAAATTAATTTCAATAAATAATAAATAATTTATGAAATTCAATAGTTTTGGATATGTTTTGATATTATGGTCAAGATTTATAAAAAAGTAAATAAAGTATATGAGAACTTCATAAATTTATAGAAAAAATAAAAAATAATTCTTAAAATATTTCTAAACATTGATAAAAATCTATAAAAATATAACACTGCAAAAATTGGGTGATTAATATTCCTCTATTAATTAATCTAAACAAAATTTTTCACCCCTATTACTACTTACTTTAAATTTTACTCTTTGTTTAATGAGAGTTAAACAGAAATAGTTTTGTTGAATAAATATCTTAACATAAGTCACCTTAAAATTTGTAACTCTTTGAGGTTCCTCATATATTTTTTAAATTTAAACTTCATTGAAAATAAGTATTTAAAAAACAAATACTTAATGTTCTATTTATTTGAATATGTTCTGTATTCCCCTTACATTCCATCTCCTTTGATAATAAATCACAGAATATTTTTATTAATTATATATTGTTTCATCTATATTCCACTTATTCAGTGATTACGACCCACATGATCTAAACAATATCTTAAAAAATTAATCCCATAGGACTACCTATAATAGTTATTTAATGGAAATAAGGTTAAGTAATATGCATCTTAGGTTCTCATTTTACTCTTATTGAACTATTTTCTATCTCATAGAGATACACCAAATGTCGCACTATCATAGGAAACCTCTATTCAGATCCCCACTTGTCATTTTAATTTAGTTAATAAGAAATAATTTTTTTAATCGGTTCTCCCTATGTTGTTACTTTTCTACAGCAATAAGTTCATCCATTATTAAGTTCACAATTCAAATGAAAAAAGTTTCAATTCTGATTCACCTAAATTCTATCATTTCACACTCTATTTATATATTTATGCTAATGACTATAAAATATTTAATGGACTTTTTTCCCTAATAGAATTATAGAAAAAATTATCCTGTGAATTTAATCATACAAGACTCCCATGTACACTCACTACCCCCCAATACACATAGACATTTAATTTTTATAGTATAAATAATATTCCAAGAAGTAGGCAATTGGATATAATTATTTATCAAGGAAATTTAAATATGATAAATGGAATAGTAGAATACTCCCCTCCCATTAATATATTTTCATGAAATGGGTTTTCTTTCAATTTTTAGCTTATTTTATAGTTTGATTCCACACTAAAAATTTCAATCATCGACATATTTTATAGATATGTGAATTATTATAATAGTGGGACTGTTATCATTGGATTATCATTATATTAATATATTCTATAAAAGTTTTTTATGGATTCATATTTTTATTCTAACATTTAAACACCATCATCCAAATTTGAAATATTTTATATAGGTTCAGTTTCCTCTTTCACTTACTCACTATTGTCCTCTCTTTTTTGTTCTAAGATACAAACTTGGTCATATAGCTCTTGGATCTAAATTTCCTGATCCATGAGAATGAAAATACATTTTTTGTATTTTTATAGATGATAGGATCCAGTTCTATCCATATGGATTCACTTATAGATTGGTTCTGCACGATTTCCTTGATTTGTTTCTAGGATTTTTTGTTTTTTTGTTAGACTCACACTCATTGTGTTCCTCCTCTATAGTTGGTGGTTAAATTTTACTCAATATATTTTTTATTCATAATGTAATTTTGTTTCCTCTAAATATACCAAATGAAATCCCTAAGTAATCACTCCAATCAATTACATTCATTTTTATTTTCAGATAAAACTATTCAGTGAATGAAAAACGAGTTCTAATATAACTAAACATGATGTAATCTATTTCATTGATCAATAGTGGTTCTTCACATGATATAGAAATAATGATCATACATATTTTTATTTCATTTTTTTATATTTATAATGTTTTGTGACTTTTATAAAGGAATAGAAGTAATTTTAACTCATATCCCAAGAAATGACATGAATTTATGATACTGGAAATGTTTCATTATAGAGAAATGCTCATTAAATTCAGTATAGTGCAATACCAGTGAGTATTGGGTCATCTACATAATGATGGGGTGTAATCACAGGTTTTATTGGTCATTTCATTTTAAATAAATTAGTAAATATGATGTTGGAGATTAAAATATTGATTAATGTGATAGATTGTATTGGAATATTTTAAATCACCTAATATAACATCAAAAATTGGTTATTTCATCCACTAGAAATGAAAAACACTCACGAAACAAATAGAAATTAAGTCAAAAAACACAATTTGTTACATGGGTCATACAATTGCGATGATCATCCACCACTATTACCATTGGAATGATATCTCAAGGTATACCACGGGCTTTATAATTAGGCTTCTAGAAACTATAAGTTTTTATATTAATCCCCAAAAAAATCATTCGGTTTCTCCACACTATGATGTAAAATTTTTCAACTACCCATTTTAATGAGGGAATCTATTTTAAGTTATTCATGATCTTACCAGTGTGGTTATCCATCACAAACATGTGGGTGTCACACTCTACATGTTTCCCAAAAGGTGAATCAAAGATCTATTCCTAAGCTCTATGTGTTTTCTCAACTCTTACCAGTTTTTTACACTTATAAGTTAATACTAAATAAAATAAAAAAAGACAATTGTAAAAGTGATACCCAACTCTAAATGATTGAATCACCCACACAAGAATCCAATTACTACCAGTCAATAAGAATTAATATTTAGGTATATATTCAATAGAAAAATAATTATATTATATTTAGGAAAATAAAGTAATATTAATTCCAATTATATACATTAAAAACATCATAATACATTACACACAAAATTTTTCAATTAGTATTTGGAAGTAAGGATATTATAAAAATCATATAGAGATATCATCTCACCTCCTCCCAATGAAGAGAATTATCCCCTAGGTGCAGCTTTTATCTAAAATAATTTCTTTAATTGTATTGATTAGTCCTTTTTTATTTTATTAATATATTCCATGGCTGAGTAAACTCCCTCTCTCTCTCTCTCTTTACATAACCTGTTCTCATTCACAAATTCCTTTTTTCAACCATTATTTGATTAGTCAATGTGGAAATGGGAGCATGGATAACTACCATGTGTGATGTCGAATTCCTTATTATGATCTAATTTTAGGGACCAATCCCATGATCTTTTGTATTATTTTATCTCCTAGACCTATTTCCATATGGAATATTATTGGATTCATTTCCTAATTATGTTATAGAGTTCAGTGGGAGGTATCCAAGATAGTCACCTTGGATTGAAAGTGTGTAACATGGAATATAGATTATCTCAATGCCTCTCCCTTGGTCTTTGAAGACCTTCTTTGATCTCTCATGCATGTTATAATTATTCTATTGTGAAATAGTGTATCAGGGGTCCCTAAAATGATAATCTATTTTCTTATAAATTCAAGATATGTTAATGTGATAATGTAATATCATAATAGGATAACAGGTAGTGTTATATATCTAATGGAATGTGGGTTTCTTGGGTGATATAGTGTTAAATCGAGAACAGACACTCTGTTAATGCTTCAAGGATTCATTGTTGCGAGAATAAAATTGGTTGTCAATATGAAGATATATTGGAAATCTCTTAGAAATTTTCATTATATAATTTTATCTTCCCAAAATTTATTGTGTCCTAATTCTCTCTAAATTTCCTTGAGTATTTTAAGAACCTGTGTTTTTTCGGACTGTAGTTTTGAGCGCAAATTTTTTTTGCTGTTGGATGCTCATGAGGGGTAAAATGGTCATTTTACCCTACTAGATGATCTCGGTTAATTTTTCTTTCCACTCGGTTGGTCCCAGAATAGGGTTTTTACCCTAGGACATGAGTTTGGTGGAAATCTGAGTTGTTCGAATTTTTGCGGAATATTTAATATTTAACATTATTAAGTTAAATATTAAATTTTTCACGCAGGTTCATTTGGAAATAACTTCTAAATGGAACATTATATTAAGATTTTGTTTGTGTCTCTGAGTACAGAATGAGGAGTTTAGCCTAGGAGAGGCATAAACTCATGTCGATTGTTGGGGTCGGCCCGGACCTCTTTTTCTTCTTTTCCTTTTCTTTTCTTTTCTTCCTTCTCTTCTTTCCTCCTCCTCCTTTCACACGTCTCTTACAATGACCCCTTTGTCGTGTCATATGGGATATATGGAGATTGAAAAAGAGGGAGAGTTTGGAGGAAAGAGGGGTACCGATTGGAAGCTCTCGACACGCTGAATCGGTGTGCGGCAACCAAGAGCCGTGAAATCAGCCGAAGCGTCGGCGGTTTCCACCTGAAGGATGTTCCATTTATGTTTTCACCATATATATCCTTTAAAAATGCTTTTTTAAGTCTTTAAAGCCTTATATTTTTTCCTTGTAAGCTCATGGGGCTTTATCTGTTGTTTCGGGGTTGAAAATAGGTGTTTCGGGCGTTTTCAAGGATTTCGTGTCAGAAAACCTAGAATACACGGCGTGTATTTCAGGGCTACATGCCATGTGTTCTTCCTGTTCCGGGAAGGCAATGTTTTATATAGTACAATCCATGTACTTTGAGTACACGACGTGTAGTGGGTAGCCATGTGGCTGGCCGTGTGAAATAGAACACAGAATAGTGGTTTTTAAGGAGTACGCGTCGTGTACTTTACGTACACGTCGTGTAGTGGTACCTGGGCATGTGTTTGGGTGAAAACGGACACGGTGTAACTTTTTGTGAACAGTATATTCCATGCACAGTAATGTACATGTCGTGTTCTATTACACAGGTAGGCCCATTGTGCTCTGTCCATGTACTCTGGCCATGTACTACTTCAATTTAGTAATTTTGGGATATCATGGGCTTTGGAAGTCAGAATTGGTCATGTGAGTAGTAGATTTGGAGCGTTTTTTCACATAGATTTCAATGGTGGAATAAGTTTTTCATTTATAGGTCATATAAAAGGGTTGTTGGGGGTTTCTATCTAAATGGAGGGGTTCTTCCACCAGTTATCGAGTTCAGTTGTCACCTGACAGTGCGACATGGCGTGGATGATAGGTTGGGTGTTCAGACAAACATAGTTGAGAACATTAATAAGAGATTAGCTATGATCTATCTCTCTTAACCTATGCTTTAGATGATGTTTCCCTTGAGAGACTTTCCCTTCTGGCCTATGAGGCTTTCACATTGGGTACTTCTAAGGATCCCCTGAGGGATGCCTTTTCTTGTGTACTAACCTTGGGAGTCCCTTGTAGAATCTCTCTCTTGTTCTTCCTTTGACAGGAAACATGTTATGGAATTCCTATGTTGTACTTCCTTTGAGGATCCCGTGTAGAATTCCTCCCTTACTCCTCTCTAAGGATCCCGAGTTGGATGCCTTCACTAGTGTTTACATAGAGGATCCTAATTATGATGCTTCCTCAGTGTTTGAATTGAGGGACCTAGTAGGTGCTCATTATTTGACCGACCCTGAGTCATTATATCGGGTTTGGGTAGAGATGGTGATCGAGTGTCACCTAGAACCTATGCCAAAATGGTTATCCCTTTAGGATTTGGATGTATTGTAGGGTTGGGCGTTCGGGCCACCCCCACTATTTTTTTATATCTGACTTGGTTTGTTGATACTGTAGTGTTTACCAGAGGTGCTTCCTAGTTGGTGGCTACTGATCCTGACGCGAGGCATATTTCTTGTTTATTTGGATGCCTACTATTCCTTGTGTGCTTGATTAGAGGTCTTTGATTGTAAATAGTGTATTTTACATTGTTGTAGACTTTTATCCATGTAGTTTGTGAGGTTTACTTAGGGCGATACGCACTCTATACTTGCTTAAATTACACAAGGCCATGATAACCTAGTGTAGTAGACCATAGGGAGAATGGACGTAAGGGATTCTCCAAAGTGTCTTTATAATTAAATGATGCGAGACCATAGGGGGAATTGATGTTGACTGCTTCCTTATAGTGTCTGTAGTTCCTCGACATGGGCCACAGGGGGAATGAGATGTTGAGTACTTCCCTAGAGAGCCTTTAGTATGATACGAGACTATAGGGGGAATTGACGATGAGTGCTTCCCCAGATATTCTATGATTTATCTAAACCAGAGGGGTGAGACTGTGTGTCTACCCAGAGGGTTTCTAGTGTTTATATGTAGGACCATAAGGGATAGGCAGTGAGTACTTCCTAGAGGTTTACCTATTGTGTTACATGCTTTCTTGAGTTTGAATGGTTGCACCAGAGGGGGCAGGCTGTGAGTACTTCCCAGAGGGTTACTTGTTTTGGTTTATCTTGTTCAAAGACATATTTTCGGCGTTGGATGAAGCAGGTACATGTCGATGGGATTATAAACCTAGAGATCGACTTAATGATACACGGCTTGACTGGCGCAACATCCAACATAATGCCCTTGCACATGATTTCTAGGAGATCGAGCTTATGGTCCCAAGGATCGATTTCTGTTGTTTTTTCTTGTTATTTGAATCACTTAATCATGAATATTCATATTTATTTATATGTGTATAGGTATGGGACTATACATGTGTACGTATATAGATATGGACATCCATGGTGGCACTTTCCCAGTTGACAGGGATTACATACCTTGAGTTCGACTATGGTTACATGTTTGGGATTACTTCCTCTTTGTTGTGTTCCATCTATGCTGAGCACATTGTTGTTGCATACACTTTTAGCAGCACTGTTATAGGTTGCTTTTTGGGGTTCCCTACTGAGATTATTTCTCACCACTACACATTCACCTCAGTGTATGTGTAGACCTTATGTCTTCTTTTCAGGATGAGCATGAGTTGCATGGTGGATAGGGCTGAGGACCAGTGTTGCATGATCGAGCGGAGATGCTCGAGTGGTTTCACTGATCGGACTGCTACAGTTTGACGGTGTCTGGAGATCAGGTACGTGGATTGGCTCATATTTAGTAGTCGAGCCCTGTACTTTTAATTTCAGTTTCTTTTGTTCTTGTATCTTTATGGTCAGCCAGTGGGTGGCCAGTGTTGTATTGTATTGCATAGCTATTCGGGATTTTACATAATTTTATTATTATAGCTTTTTCTATTTCAGTTGTTTATTGCTTCCGCACTCTGTTTACTTTCCGCTATGTATGATACATAGTTATTTCCACTACTTTCTTACTCTAGTATGAGGGCGTAGTCTCCCCACTATCACACCTTAGGCCCTCACTTCTTGTCGGCAGCCTTTGGAGTACGGGGATGCACACTTGAGGCCTTGTGGTGAACCAGCTCGGAGCACCGGTTTAGTGGCTTCCGGGTCAGGATGTTAAAAATATATAGTTTATGTTTGATTGTGATGCAATATTAGAGGGTGGATAGATGAAGTGTTGGATTTGTAAAAAAAAATTTGTGAGTGGCATAATTTGAGGCTCTAAAATAGAAAAAATTTGGCGGTTAGAATTATTCTCAGAGTAGTTCATGATATTACATTGTGTAACATACGTATTCTTATCGGATATCATATACTATAATAAAACTATAATTCCTTATAAACATGTGACCTCAATTTTACATTGGATACTGGTATATTCTCAAGGTCTAATGCATGTTATATTTCCCACCAACTTAGTAATAGGAAAGAATTAAATTTATTCTAAGAATCACATGAATTTACCATTTGTTCCCTATTAGTTTGTTCCCCTAGATTATTCAACAATAACACTATGTAAAATACATGGACATAAATTTCTATTCAAAAAATAATATATAATAACTTAAATCGTCACTTTTCCCCTTCTTGGAGGATTATTATAATGGTTTCCTAAAAACTATAAACCTAAATAAAAACTTCTTAGTGAACCGAAAAATAAAAAAGATATCTAAAAACTACCAACAAATAATGAAAATTTTATTTTAATCAGTACACGCTGAATCTAATGTAATATAATCTTTGAGATTACCAAACTTTATTGGTTGTAAATTCTAAATATAGAATTTATCATTGTAAATTACTTCTATATCTCATTATATATATATATGCAAGAATAATTAAAAATAAAGAAAATTTAATAAGTCATTTCATATAATAAATGGACATGATCAAATGGAGAGGAGTTTTAATAAGTAATAGAAAACAATAAATTTCAATTTATAACGATATTTAATATATAAATTATATTATAAAATAATTATAACCCAATAATAATTAGGTGAAAATCTTTGTGCCTTGACTAGCTCATGTTTTAGCAATCAACATTCTCTTTTCAATCAAAGTGTATCTGTTGAGCATCAAACATCCTCGTATTCTACAAAACCTCATTTTTTCAACAATATTCACAGGAAAGTGATGGGTATCAGATGTATTCTGATATATATAATTCTACCATGAAGAGAAGGGTCCTTATAAATATTAAGAGTGGTATAGAACACTGTTCTTCATTAATGAAACTAATTTTAAATATTATAAATTAAATAAAAAATACACCAAAATATTTAAAATAAAATATTCTAAAAATTTATTGGTCAATCATTAATATATATCTCATTATAAATCATTTATTTGTTTTTTATAGTTTTTTAAAATTTTCTAGAACAAATTTACATTAGAAACTAACTAAACATTGACCTAAAAACCATGAGATGGACATGAGATATTATTTACTATTTTTTTATCAGGTGATGATAAACCAATCCCAGCCTAGGGAAATCATTATAAGTCTTCCATGGATTAGGATCAAATATATATCATTTTTATTGTTTAACCATATTTTTATCCACAGGTTTTAATAAAAGACATTACTCATTCCATATGAAATTTTTATTTTCTATCATTATACTCACATGAAAATGATGTGTAGTAGGATTATGGAGATACATAAAACTTACCATGTATATCATGGTCCATACATTATATGGGAATAGGATAATATATAGATCACTTATAATGAATTTAAATATAATTTTAACAGATTATAAATGTAAATATTAAAAATAACAGAAACATATAATTATTGGTCTACCTTGTGATCATCCACTATTAAAACATTCTCATCAAATTTCTATATTTTTTTATTATTAACAATTTTTATTTCTAAATTTATTATTAATTTTTATAGTTAATTTGTCTTCATATAAACTCACTAATAAATTATTTAAATCTATTTAATGCAATACTATTTAAATAAATCATCTATAGAAACTACTAATTAAATAAATAATAATTATTATTTATAAAAAATTAATGACAAAATAATTTTTTTACAGAATCAAAAAAGAAAATATAAATTGTGTGTTTCTAATTATAGTAATTAAATTTAAAAATTAATCTGATATTGATCTATAAATTAATATTAAAAGAATGAGAGGAAAGGTGAGATGTGGGATACACTTTTTATAGGGGCATCTCAATATTTTGTAATATATTCATACTTTTTGTTGATGAACATAGTAGAATGTGTGAACACAATTCATTATAGTAAATATAGAATTTAAAATCAGGTTTGAACCTTATTCATGCGGGTTGTGTAATAATTTATCATGATTGCCTTGTATGAATTTGGTTTACACAAGATACTAAAAGTTAATATTTCAATGAGGTTCATGCAAGCTATATAATTTTTATATCATTTTTTTGGTGTTCCTATTGGAGGTTGAAGTTGATATATTGTAAAATTTTCAACAGTTTTATTTAACACAAATGAATATTTTTAAGGTAAAGTTTACATACTTAAAGTTCCCTAAGGATAGTTTGTAGAATAGTGATACAAACAAATATCTTTGATACTTAGTGATGAATAAGTAAGTACTAGCATAAAAGAAGAAAGAAGAAGTGTGATGGATAATTTATCCCTAAGGAGTTGAAGAAATATAACATAACAATGTTTGGGAACTTTATTTAGGACGGTTAGGAAAATTTACATAAAAACATTAATAACGATTTCTTACTATGAAAGATAATGCTATGTTTATTTCAAGTTACAAACATTAAAAATATTATCAATATGAAAGTGATTGTTTTATTGGTTTGTAAAAATTTCTTGAATTATGAGTTTAACAAAAAATTATTATCTTGTGGTTGTATAAAGTTCATGTTTTTTTTGAAAAACTAATTGGTTAGAAAACTATTAATCCCAATAGCTTAAGTACATTAGATATAGTATATTGGTGTTACCGAACATAGATCACCTGATAGATGTGATCCGATAAAGATTTTGTAAATATATGTGGTTGTAATTTCAAAATGACCATCACATGGAATATGAATGATGTTTTGAATGAATATATATATGTTTTCTTCTATTCAAAGTGAATAGATAATATGAGGTTATATAAATTATGAGAAGTGTGTTTCTATAGAAAGTTAGAATTGTACCACATATAAACCAGTATATATTATCGAATGTACAGACCCTATGTTAATAGATGAACAATGGGGTAGAATTAAATAAGTAGAGAGTTGTGAAAAAATATGTAAAGAAAATCTTTATTTGTATTACCTACAACAAGGTATCAGATGTGTATTTTAAATTTGATGGTATATTACTATAGTTATGTAAAGGAAATCTTCGATTTACTTGTCATATGTAATGATATAAAGGATATCTTATCAAAGCTATCAAATATGAGAAATATGAGGATAGTATTGTATGAGATGTTTATAAAGTTCAATATTATGAATTCAATGAGTTCATTTATTTTGGGAGGATCTTGATTAATTCCATCAAAACAAGTTTATTATGATAGAGATATTGTCCATCCAATAGAATAAAAGTTTACACAAATATTTACGAAGTCCATAGGATGAATGAGAGAAATGATCAGACACTGTTCAATAATAAAATCAGATTGAAATTTTTGATTTCATTAGATGGAGAAATAAGATGGTTCTCTTAGTAGAATAAATACATATGAATATTGATATGGAGCTTTAGATACATCGTACAAATAGGCATGTGACAAAGAAATGTGATGTTATCATAAAAATGATGTGGTAAAGATGAATTGTATTGAGTTTTATACACCATGTATTGTATGAGGTTTTATGATAGGGATAGATATATCTTATGGATGAATGATGAATCATATATCATATCATATTTGATGAATAATCATGAGTACATTAGACAGAGGAAACATATGAAGAGAACATGTATAATTTATGATGAGTTCACTAAACCTACGAAATCATTCAAAGTAGCTAGTGGAAAGGTGAATCAATCTATAGAGAAGTATCATATGAATGATATAGTGAAATAAAGTCATATGTATGAGTTATTAATAAAATCCTTGGATAGATATATTTCAAATGGAGAACTGAGTAACTCAGCATCTCTATGTAAGTTCATAAACATGATGATTATAAACAAGTTGTTCAATGCTAATATCTTGGGAATGAAAAAGAATTTGAATAAGTTCACTAATGATGGTGTCATGGAAGTTCGAAGAAGTTTGTGAAAAATGGATATTTCCTGAATCTTCAAGAACATTCTAAAAAAGTTAACAATCATCTAGAGAGTGTTATTTAACCTGGATGTTGAAAACTCGAATTTTAGATGTGTAGGAAAACATATTTTATTTCTAAAAAAGTTTCTTGGAAGCACACTTATATAAAAGGATATATAAGTACATGAAAAAATTTTAAGAAACCATATTCATGTGCATAATGGAGATAAAGTTATGATTTATTTTGGAATAGAAAGATTCTCAAATCATTGAAATGATTGGTTAAACAAGATACATTAGAAAAGGGTACCTAGAAGATGTGCACTAGGCTGAGGTCTTTATCAGAGACATAAGATAAAAGTTTTATCGACACATGTACAATGGACAGTGTTCTATAGGACATAGATAGGGGTCATAAGGGGAGAATTAAGGATCACTAGATGGAGGAATACTAGATAGTGGATAAGGTGTAGATTCATAGGTGTGGCAGAAAAAATTATTAAAAGACATAAGGTTAGGTGCATCATAAAAATTTATACCAAGCAAAGGTAGGGAAACATAGATAGAGTTATCATATGACAATTACATATGTGATGTTTTTGTGAGGTTCTCACATATTTTAATATTATTTTTAATCAGTAGTTAAGTAGTGAAATTAGCAAACAAGAGTCAGTATAGTCATTCCTATCAACAGATATACAAGACATTTTGAATGATAATTCATTTTTGGGATGAAGTATAAATACCCTCACAAGTAATCGATGAAAATATTACAAGTAAAATAATCCATGAACATATGAAATCCATTATACATATAATATAGGTTCTCACGCTAAGTTTTATCCTTATAAAAAGTTATATGTGATTTTTTCTTATATTATATTAATAGATTAATGGTAAAGTAGGTATGAAAATTTTTCAAAATATCTATGTAATATAATCGATAACAATGTTTTGATCAACATAACATAATAAATATTTTATGATGAATATAAATCGTCAAATTTATTCAACACAAATTCACCCCCTCCCTAGGGCGAAAAAGTTATCCCCCTATAAATATTACATGGTTTTATAGGGAGGCTCCTATGTTTGGATCTACAATTTTCATTCCATGTTGTTTTACGTTTTTTTCTATGAAGTGAATGTTTTTAGTTGTTAATGAAATATTTTCTATAAATGTAATGAAATTTCACTCTGAGATGTTGAGTGAAAAAATCATCCTTGATTTTATAAATATAGAGGTATCAGCCAAAACCATAAAAAATAAGAAGATGAAATATTCTTAGATGAAAAGAAAGTTAACCTCTTATATCAAATAGGTTGAGGTTTCACAAACACCCAAAGTTTTGATGTTCGATAATAAATATTATCAATATGAAGAAATTAATCCTTCAAAAATTATTTCTCAAGCTGTGATGAGTAAGATTCTGAAGTATGATTTTAGGATTTTTATTTTGAAATCTAAGATTACAAGAGAAAAGTTCCTATTGAATTTACTGTATATATACATTCATATATGGGGGTATAATAAGAGGAAATATCCTAGATAAAATAAAAACTCTTTGACAGAGAGAAAGAACTATGAAATAATATTTGAGATTGTATATATATCACTAAATTTTTTAAAAGAGAGGAAGAAATTGTCGTCTGATCTCTAGAACATTTCAACCCAGTGGATGAAATTTTATGTATTTTTTTACAGTTTCATTGTTAAGGACATTCATAAACAATTATTACATGAAATATAATTTTTTTGAATACAAAAGATCTCAATTTGAAGATAATGTTGTATGAATAAAAAGTCTTTGAATATTACTGTAGAATTAGAGTAAACAACACAAAGTAATAATTATAAAGAATCATCTATGTGACACCTTCACCAAATCTAGTGAGATTAATGAAAAATCAATAAAATTCCAGGAAGTGATGTTTATCATTTTGTAAGAATCTTTTACAAGGAGTTTGTGTGAAGAAGATCTATTAAAAAATTTGGTTAAATAAAATATTCATACATTAGAATATACTCAAAAGGAAATATTTTTTGGTTAATAATTCTCAACTGCACATCAATTAAAAACAAGTAAAGCAATTTCATCTTTCCTTGAATGAGATAAGTTTAGGGAATAAATAAATGATATAAAATTTAGATGTTGTATTCGAAGATATAGTGAGGAGTATTAAAATTTAGAAGAAAAATTAAATATAATGTACCATGAATTAGTGGTGTGATTTAGAAACATTGAATCCACTCAAGATGATTCTTCTCATAATATTTATAAAAGAATATATATTTAAATTTCTAAAATTCTTAACTCATGAAAAACTCATTCTAATGGTACGAAGAAGGTAAATCCATAAAGAGAATAAAATTCTTATAAGATGAAGAAAATGGTAACCCTATAAACTTATGAATATCTTAGCACTGACTCATGTAATATTAGTGTAGGTTATAATTCTATAAAAAATTGGGTGAAGATTTTTTCAAAACTAACCTTTTATAAGAAAATAGAAGTTATAAAAAAAGAGTTCCCCTGGATATTACACAAAGAAAATGTTTTCCACCATCCAAAATATTACACAATGAAAGAATCCTTGGTATATTAGTTATTTTTGGTGCTGTAGAATGTTCAAACACATGGATTTTGATTTTTTAAACAATTTACTAATATAAAAAAAATTGATAAATCTAACATTAAGGAAGTGAAAAGTGAAAGAAATAAGAATATTATCTTTTTTTACCCAACCTTAAAAAAAATATACTATAATCTAATAGATTTGGATATCTTGATGATTTTTGTGATAGTTCTAGAATAAATTAACATTATGATTAAAGGTATTGTTTTACTTCTACTATGAACGACATGGGTAATACTAATAGAATAAGAACATAAAATATGAATGAAGATATAAGGAATATTGACTGTCAATTGACCTTGGGGTGCACAAAAAAATATGTTACAGAGAATCTGACATCGGGGAAGAAATATTCAGAAGATTTCATACCCAAGAAAATATGTCACTTATGTTGAAGAAAAGTGAAAATTATATACAATTTTAAAACCTACCTGAATTTTTAAGATAATAGAATGAATCCTAAGAAACGAATTCAATCAATCTGAGAAATATATAATAGAATTAGAATGGTGGAATACTTCTTTAGTGAAGAAGTAATAGTTTAATGGAAGTTATCAAATAATATTAACTTACAAAAAGATAAGGAACTCTATTGATGATTTAATTTGGATGGAAACACTCTTAAAATTTTAATAAAAATATTATCGGGATATGGTATGTTTGTAAAAAAAGAGTAGAAAATATTCAAAAGATAAAAATTTCAATGTAATTAATGTTGAGAATGACAAATAATTTGAATATACTCTGACGGTTTTTATGGTTGTATTACAAGAAAAGTAGGAAAAATCAAGGTGATTGAATGTTGAAGAATATAACAAAAATCCATCATCACATCTATATGAAGTTAAAGAACTCCACCAGAAAATGATCAAAAAGTAAAATGAGTAAAGAAAACCCATTCCACCCATGAATATTACTACTTGGGAAATAAGGGGTAAAGGAATGATGAAATTTGAATAAAAGAGAGATAATGGGTTGGGAAAACATTATCATACCTATTACACATTCTATATAATCTAAGTAAGATCTAAATTAGTCCCAGGTCTTTTTAAATTATATTACAATATTAAAGGATGCTTAAGGTGATAATGTTTAGGGGAGTCCAAAATTATCAATATGAAGCTAGTTTTTCAAGAATCTTTATAATGTTTCATAAAAATTAATTCCAAAAAACCATGGAGTTTTAACACTAGATACTACAAATCTTAAATATTTAAATCTTCTATAGTCCAAATTTCATAACAAAGTTTATGTAAAAATTTAAAGGGGGAATGATTTATTAATGGAATAGTTTTTATTATTTTAATAAATGGAAAGAAAATTGTTCATAATTCTGTATGAATTTTTTATGTGCTTATTAATATGGATGTCATAAAGTTACATGAATGAAAATCAGATAAATATTTCCCTATAATATGTTTTAAAAAATATTAAATAACTTGAAAAATCTTCATAAACTGATTTTATTTTGGATTTAATTATTCCTATTTTATTCAATAACCATGTCTCATGTAGACCTAGATTTTATAAATTATAATCATAGTAGTTTAATAAATGTGATTCTTTCTTTCCCCCAAGAAGGTCATAATTCATACTTTGTAGGGAATAAAAAATGGTGTGATGAAATTTCCTCCCTCATACCAAGATTTTATAAACCCTTTATTCAGTTACACATCAATTGGGTGAGATAACAAATTTCCCTCATATAAGGATTTTGAAATAAAATAGACATTTAATTCATTATCAATAAGCAGAAGGAATATCTCATTGACTTCAAAGATAATTTGGAATTAATAACAAATCCAAATGGGATGCTGAATTTCTTATCAGATTATGATGTTAGTATAATATATATTTCTAAACAGTTTTTTATAGTGTCAATAAAGAAGTTAAAGGTAATGGTTCCTTAGGGATAGGATTCAAAGGAAATATTTTAGGATAATTATTTTGAAAATAGTATGTGATACATGGACATGATGAAGTAATTACCAAAAGAGAATAATATTGAATATTTTGGGTGAATGAAGTTATCCTTAAGAAGGTTTAGAAGGTTTCCTTATCCATTTGAAGATAATTTACTTATAACCGTTAGGAAACATTCAATATGAAGATTATGAATTTATCCTTACTAAGTTTGATGAATCTAATTCGATCTCTAGTCCATAAATTCATTATTATTATCATGATCCAAGTGAGTTTGTAAAAATATTTATGAAGTCAAATAATTTTGAGTTCAACCTAAGAAGATTGTGAGATAGTTATAAAAAGTTAAAGTTTTTATTGCAGTATTATTATATCGAAAAAGACTAATTATTAATGTATAATGTACACCAGACCAATGAGATCGAAGTTACAAGATGCAGATCCCCAGAAAAATGTTTTCAAACAATGATGCAGTAGATGTATGAGGTTCTAGTTACATAATTACTATCAAAAGGGCCATGAATTATCCTCCAAAAAATATTTGTAAGTATACATATCAAAGTGTATATTATATACAAGGTTTTAAAAATAATGAAAATTTTGTGTCCAAAAAAATTCTTTACTTTCATTCTATATAATTTTTTTATATTATTAGATAGAAATACCCAGTAATAAAAGAACAATGAAGGTGTAGTAGTATGTAAGGAGGGAGTTTTGAAGGCTATGTAAAGGTAAATATTGATTTTTAATACCTATGTAAAAGTATCACAAGCATTTTTTAAAGGTCGAAACATATTACTATAGTCACATAAATGTCAACTATGATTTACATTAGCTGTTTTAAGGTGTATATAAATATTCTCAAAGTTATCATATAGAGGGAATTTGAGCAGAGTATTTTATGTATTGTTTATGAAGTTCAATGATATGATGTAAAAGAGTGTTTTGCTATTTGGAAGCTCTTGGAAAGTTCAATCAGATGAAAATCAATCCGACTATGTTTTTTATGACATATTTTTATTCCCACTAATAGAATTCATGTCCATACAGGTCTTTACAATGACCAAGGTAAATAAAAGTGAAATTTTTAAGAAGCGATCCCTGAGAAAATCAAATAGGTATTTATGATTTCATGAACTGGGTATATATGTAGGTGATTGAGGAAAAAGAAATACCTATTAATACTGAGATGAATATAGAGAACCATTGTATATATAGACATCGGACATAGTAGTGAGATGTTTTCAATCATACGATGCAATAAAGATGAACCATAATGAATTTTGTAAGCCAAGTACTTTATGAGATTTTGACATGAAGTTATATGAACCAGATAGAGGAATGTTTAATTCACAAATAGATTCTATTGGATGAATCAATGCGAGTAAATCATATAGAGTAAGAATATAAAGATCTTCATAAAATGTTATATTGACTTCACTAGACTGAATAAATCAGTCGTATCTTGTAGTGTAATGGTTAATCACTAGATATAGAATATCGTATCCACTAGATAGTGAAACAAATATTGATGGATGGGTTTATAATAATATTATTTGATAGACATATACCTGATGGATAATTAAGGATCATTTAGGCACATTGAAAATTCATTAACAAGATGATATTAAGACGATCATTCAATGTTTACTATCTTTACAAAGATATGTAACATTGAATAAGTTTCGTAATGTTGTGGTAAAGGAAGTTTGAATAAGGATTTTAATGTAGGAGGTTTCATTATTCTTCACGAGAATTATATTAAATATGGGATGGAATTATAAAAATTAAGATGAGTGGCATAATCAAACCCCAAATATGAGTTGGGCGGGATAACTGATATAAGTTCTCATGTTTTTCTTAGGAATTTTATATATATAAAGGGTTGAAATAGTATGGGAAAAAGGTTTAGTAACACTGTTCATGTGTTTAAATAAGTTGAAGTGATGCATTTTTTTAGAAGAGACAATTTAAACCCAAGAAATACTAGGTTTATGAAGTGAAACTAGAAAAAGGTACTAAGTGTCGGTGTACCTTCAAGAGGTTTTTTAGATAAATCAAATAGTAGTTTTCCAGTCAAAGGTACAATATACATAGGTCAATTATTTTGAAGGAAATTTTAAAGGGGCGCCTGATAATGGAATACCTAATGGAGGTTATGACCTAGTGTTTTGAAGCATAGAGTTCAGTGGCGCACTTTCTATAGTCTTACCAGATAGAAGGTGAGCTACATCATATGGATTTAAATTTTATGAATTAAAATCCACACCAAAAAATATACACTTGATGGAGTTGTTAGATAAACATTTTATGGACTAAGTTTTCATGAGTTTATTATATGTTTTTATCTTATTTTTCTTCAAAATATAAACAGAGCGTGTAAGTGATGGGAGTCTGTATAATATTTCATATTAGGTGATATAAAGATCGTTTAGGGAGATAGATCAACTATGGGATGTAGAAAAAATAATCTCAATTTTAAGTGATGAAAATATAATTAGTGTAAGAATTCATGGACCAACAGGAATCACCAAGAAGGATGTAGGTTCCCATACCAAGGATAAGACTTATAAATATACCTGTTTTAGGTTATATTTATATCATTTATATATCATATGGGGAAATTTGTGATTAATAGTTTTTTAGATCCATAAATTTTAACCAATTACATAGTTTTGATCAACTTAATCTCAGAAAGATTTTATGTTGAATAAAATTTGTAAAACTTAGTAACGACTAATTCACCCCATCTCAAGATGGTTACACGATCCACCTAGTAATATAACATGTGTTGACCTAGTTTCTCCAAGAATATAGTTCAATATTATATGAATAAATTTCATTTATGTGTTGTGAAATTTCGGAAAATAGTTTTTAATCTACCATCATTTAATTTGTTTTAATAAAAGCCAAAAAAATCCTTGTTTCCACCCACTGGTGGGATTTTAATTTCAATTAAAATGGATTTTTGAGTTAATTTTAGCACATATTGCACCCTTATCCTTACTTTCCTCTTCCCCATAAATTCCCTCTCTCTATCTCTCTCTCTTTCATCCTCTTTTAATTGCCCTAAATCCCAGGCTTAATGTTGATAAACCCAGTATAGCCCCACCTTTTGTAATAGCTGGAGGTTAAAAATATTGGCTAAAAAATCAATTACCTAGATGATGGTTCCCATCTAAAGAAACTCTCTCATGTGGACATACCAAAATAGTATAAAACACTCAAAAAACATACAGGTGTTTACTATTAAAACTCTGTGTTTCACCACATAGGTTAGAATATCAAGAAATGGAGTAGATATTTGGGTGTTCGACATTGATTATACACTTCTCTATAATATTATTTAATATAAGAAATATGGTTTTTTCATGAATCCATAATTTCAGTTTTAGTCTAGAACTAACATCTAATTTTTCTAATTAAAACTCAAGATAATGGGGTCATGTCGTTGATATTTTTATAAATGATAATTCTATTTCATTGGAATCACATATTCCTACATTGATTCAAACCAGCATGGTGGAGTAAATTCCTAGAAATCATTAGGATTTCTATTAGATCACAGACTATATAGGTCTATTTTATATATGGGGATCATTTATTGTGGTTTTGAGGGGTTGGGTCATGATGGTGTGGAACATGATAGAGTAGAATATTTTTATAGAGATTAACATAAAATTGGTGATCCATATATTAAGGTTCTAAAATCCTTATTGATTATCATATGGTATAGTGTGGGTAGTATTTTGGGTTATTAGTGATTGATTAAAATTGGGCATGAGGGTAAAAGAAGTATTCTCTAGTAATGGCATAAAAATCATGTAAGAGGATGGAAATGGAGTTTGGGGATACAATATTTATTGAAATTCAATGTGCCAGTGTGTTGTGACTCTTAGATCACTAGTAAAGGGAATTAGAAAAAATCAGCCTTTATTTCATAAGAATAAATATTTTCAAAAAACAACCTTCTATACACCATCCTTTATCTCATATGGAAGTTAGAAGCCTCTCCCCGGGATACATGTGATCATTTGTCATGAATGATTTATTTTTGGAAGAATCACTATGGCCTATAAAATTTGAAATATTGTGAGGTACACCTCTTTGGCCCAACTCCCACCAATCCTAATATATACCAACCAATTCTTTAACATCTCCCTTAGAAAAAAGTTGAAAAACTCTTGAACCTATAGAATGATCAATATATAACATATATTTCATGTGTGGGTGAGGTATGTTTACTATCCACCTACCGAGGAAGTTAGAAATATTCATTAATTATCCCCCACTATCTAAAACCCACTGGCACATTTACAAATTTCAAGTTTCTCCTAGTAAATTGTCTTTCTCATTTTATCCACACGGTTCTTTTTCAAGAGTGACATCACAAGTCTTTAATGTTATAAATCCATAGCCTTATGTTTCTTGTGATAGAAAATTTAGACTTCCTTCATCTAAGAAAGGTATATGGAGTCTTTTATCAAGTTGAAATCACTTTAAATATCATAATGAAAATTTTACTTCTACTTATTGAATCCAAAATCCCAGAGAAATTGAATTAACTAAAAAATATCCTTACCATTCATCATAGAAGAAATATACTTTTATTTGGTTGTTGATAGAGAACCGAACATCAATAACCTTGACTAAAAAGATACATCTCCTCATGAAAAAGCATAGACATATCCAAATTTATACATAATACTATCGAGATATGCTTCCATATTTCTTTCTCTATATCTCTATAATACTGGATCAACTTCACAAAAAAGCATAAATTTTATATACCTTTATGATACCTTAAAATTACATTTAATTCATCCCAATACTACTTCCTATGATTAGATATAAATTATCCCACAATCACCATTACATGGGAAATGTTCAATCACATATACACCATGGTGTATATAAATATTCGAATCATTGAAGAGTACGGTATCATCTCCATCACATCAATTTCATCCTTTCATGATGGTATTGTACTATTTTTAAACTTCAGATGACTACGAAGGGGAATGATCAGTGGATTAGATCAATCCATATTGAAACACTTAAAAACAAATTCAAAAAAACTTCTACTAATATATCCATAACATCCTCTTATTCCTTTTGAAAATGATTTTTATCTTGAGAATCTATTGAGAAACTCATATGTATTTCATATTAATATACATGGATAACTTATTCCTTGTCCATATTATATTCATCCTATCCATACTAATTATCAATATATCAGAAACAAAAAATTAAAGATCAATCAAGTTACTATCCAAATAATTTTATATAGATAGACTAGTATTTCTAAGTCGATTTGTGTCTATGAATCTCTAAGAATAATAAAAACTTCCAATAACATTGTATGTTATCAAATTTCAATACATAAAATTTATTTTTCAATTTTCACAAGTGGTTTTTATATTTATAAAGTGAAAAATATTCCATATTATTCTTATCAATCACTTCGATGATTCCACCATGAAGAAATGTTTTCTTTATGTCCATTTACTAAAGATTCAGTTCTAATATATCTACCAAACCAAAAATATATTGATTTGAATCCATATTTACCATATGTGAAAAAATAATATCAAAGTTAGTTCCTATATTTCGAATGAATCCTTTACCCAATAACAACTCTGTCTTTTTGAGTTCATTTCCATTATTGTATTTCATCAACATGAATGCCCATTTTTCTATCACTAGTGGAAGTACGGGATTTAACGTTGATGTAATAACGTCGTATTTTCATAAACAGACGCCAATAGTATGTGAGGAAAATTTATGGCATCGGTTTTTAGTAAAAAGGACGCCGATAATAAAAAAAATATTCAGCATGATTTTCCGCGTCGGTTTTTAGAAAACCGACGCGGAATATGAAAAAAAATGTTTTCGCATCGGTTTTTAGAAAAACCGATGCCGAGAATTAGAAAAAAAACATTCGGCCTAAGTTTTTTTTAAAACTGAAGCCATATATTGATGTTTCGACGTCAGTTATTCTCAAAACCGACGCTGAATGTGTTTTTTTTAATTTTTAGCCTTGGTTTTGTTAAAACCCAACGCCGAAAATATTTTATAATTTATCAGGGTGGTGAAACCCTCATTCTGTTGGATCTTCAAAATCGAAACCTACTGCGGCTCCTTCGTCTCCCGATGACCTTCGAAGCTCTATTTTTGATCTTGGGAGGCCATTGTTGACGGTTTTGTTTGGTTCTAACATTTTTCTATTTTTTGTTCTTGGTTTTTATCTCTTGTTTTATCTTCCGTTGTTTATATATTCTTTCATAACCCTAAATTATGCGACTTGCAATGTTGCTTCGATTTTAGTTTTTTTAGCATTATTTTTGGTTTGTATTATCATTGTTGTTATAGATTTTGTAGTGTTTTTTTTAGAAGTCATTATACCGAAGGCAGTTTGGATTGAGGATCTCCATTCGGGTTGAACATCAATTTTTGTATGTTTTTTTAAAATTTTGTAGATAAATCATTTATCATTCAATTTTTTATTTATTTTCTTTAATTATTAGTTTATATTTTATTTTAAATGTGTTAGGACATGGTTAAATATTATTTCAACAAAAATTCTTAAATATCCTCTCAAAATATTGTATATTTTTACATTGACTACTATCAAATTTCATCCAATACACATATTGGATCCTTTAAATTAATTCAATCTTCAATTCTTAAATGTGTTTTTGTTTACAAATTATCTGATAGATATTTAAATTTTTATATTTTTTAATATATTCATCAAATTTAATGTGATATTAGGTATTTTATGGATCGTAATTGGATTCATCTACGAAGAACCACTAGTGAATATGAAAAAGGAGTTGATAATTTTTTGGATTTTGCTAAATGACATCTTCAAAATAGTGATTTGATTTTCTGTCCATATGTGAAGTGTGTAAATATGAGAAATTTACACTCCAAAGAAATCAAAGATCATCTCATTTATTATGGTTTTAGATTTAATTATACACGTATGATCTGGCATGGTGAAAAAACTGAAAATTCAACATCCAATGTTGATGATGATATTCACAATGAGGCAAAGGCTCGTATTGAAGAATTAATTCATCATTTAGGTCTTGAAACCATCGAAAAAACACCACATGTTGAACGATTTTATGGAGATTCTGAGAAACCATTATTCCCAGGTTGCAGTAAATATATAGTGTTATCAGCAGTTTTGAGATTAGTTAACATAAATGCAAAAGATTGGTGGACTGATAAAATTTTCTCCAGTTTACTTGAGATTTTAAAAGAGCTACTTCCAGAAGGAAACGGGCTTTTAGATTCTAATTATGAGGTGAAAAAAATATTATGCCCAATGGGATTGGGGTATAAAAAGATACATGCTTTCCCCAATGATTGTGTACTATATAGGAAAGAAAATGAATATTTAACAAGTTTTCCTACATGTGGGACATAACGTTATAAGATAGATTGTAAAGTCAACTCAGATTCTTTCTCAGGTGATGTCATCAAACGTCATGCAAAATCAATTTTGTTCTTTCCAATGATATCATCCAATATTTTTTGCATACAATTCTGATAATTCAGTTCTGATTCATTTTTAGGTACCAGAATCAAAACTTCTGCTTAATCAATTCGGTACCTTCTAATAATTCCTCATTGAAGCATCTATTTGCAAATTCAATTGATGCAAAAAGGTTAAGATGTCATTCAAATGAGTGCATATCTGATGGTAACTTACGTCACCCTGCCGATTCACCACAATGGAAGAGTTTTGATAAAAACATTCATGATTTTGGAAGTGAAGTTAGAAATCTCAGAATGGGATTGTGTACTGATGGAATGAATCCATATCAGAGCCTTAGTAGCCAACATTGTTCATGGCCTATTTTTCTGGTAGTTGAAAACTTGTCCCCACATCTATGTATGAAGAAAAAATATGTTATGATGAGCTTGATGATTTCTGGACCAATACAACCGAGAAATGATATAAATGTGTATCTTTCACCTTTGATTGATGATTTGAAACTGCTATGGGAGGAAGGTGTTAATGTTTTCGATGCATACAAGAAAGAGTATTTTCATTTACGTTCTATAATATTGTTCACTATAAACCACTTTCCTGCATATGGAAACTTATCTGGATATAGTGTTAAGGGACATAAAGCATGTCCAATTTGTGAAGAACAAACTTTATATTATCAACTGAAGAATGGATGAAAGACAGTGTACATGGGACATCGAATATTTTTGAAAATTGATCATCCTTATCGTATATTGAAAAAAGCATTTAATGGTTTACAAGAATACAACCTTCCCCCTCGACCATTGTTAGTTGAAGAATACTATGACAGGGTGAGAGATATTAATTCAACATTTGGAAAGAGAAGGAGTTCTAGATTTCAAAAACATATCTGGAAGAAGCAGTCTATTTTTTTCGAATAACCATATAGGATATTTTTAGAGATAAAACATAACATTGATGTTATGCATGTTGAGAAAAACATATGTCACAGTTTGATTGGAACTTTGTTAGACATAAAAGGAATGACGAAAGATGGATTACATGCTAGATTGGACTTGATATTAATGAGAATACGTTTGGAGTTATCTCCCACTATGAAAGGAAACAGAACATATTTACTTCCGGCTTGTCACACATTAAGCAAGATTGAAAAGATGAATTTTTTTCAATGTCTTCATGGTATTAAAGTACCAAGTGGGTTTTCTTGAAATGTGAATAATTTGGTGTCATTGAAGGATTGTAAATTAATAGGTATGAAATCTCATGATTGTCATGTGTTGATGCAACAACTTCTACCAGTAGTAGTGTGTGGTATATTGCCGACAGATGTCAGAAAGACTATCATCAGGTTATGTAATTTCTTCAAATCCATTTGTAGAAAAGTCGCTGATACAAATTTGTTATATGTGTTGGAGAAGGAAGCAACTCTTATTTTTTTTAAACTAGAAATGTATTTCCCACCCACATTTTTTGATATAATGGTTCATCTGCTGATTCATTTGGTGCGTGAGATAAGAATATGTGGGCCTGTTTATTTAAGATGGATGTATCCTTTTGAAAGATATATGAAAATTTTGAAAGGATATGTTAAAAATCCTTATCGACCAGAGGCCTCTATTGTTCAAAAATATGTATCAGAAGAGGTGATTGAGTTCTGTACTGATTATTTGAATGAGGTGGAGCATATTGGTCTCCCTATATCTCGACATATGAGAGTTGATAGTGAAGGTAGAGGGGTTCAAGGCTTAAATGTAAAGTTCATTCCACGTGATGAAGTGATGCAGGCACATTTATACATTTTTAACAACACAAATGAGGTTCAATCATATATATCCTCACATATTACTAAATTAAAGTTACGATATCAAAAAAGAAACAAAAAGTGGTTGATGATTGAGCATAAGAAGACATTTGTTTCATGGTTTAAAGAGAAAGTCACCCAAGATATATCTACATCAGAAACATTGAAGTGGTTAGCAGGGGGACCATCTCTTAATGTGATCACATAGTCTGGTTTTGATATCAATGGCTATACATTTTACACAAAAAACCTGGTTGAAAAGTGTACCATTCAGAATAGTAGGGTGATGGTTTTCTATGAAGTAGTGCATTTTTCGAGTGCCAAAGATAAAAACCCAATTTTTGCATTAACGTCATATTTTGGGGTTATTGAAGACATATGGGAAATTGATTATATTAAATTTCGAGTCACTATTTTTAAGTGTAATTGGGTTGATAGTAATAGGGTTGTGAAACATGATGAATATGGGTTTAAACTGGTTGATTTGAAAAGATTTAATTACAATGAGGAACCATTTATCATGGAGACACATGAAAACAATTATTTTATTTCATTGATTTGTTAAATGATCAGTTGTCAGTTCTTTTGCAAGAAAAAAGGTATCATTTGGGTGATGAAGATGATTCTGATGATGTTAGTGATTTACATAAACCTCATTCATCTATTATGAAATTTCATGATGAATACAATGTGTATAAGACAGACATAGTGCATGCAGTACGTACTGATCATGATGAAGGAATGTGGGAAAACAATAAATTAGTCTCCTGATTTTTCTGGTAAATATTTATATTTTGTTTCCATTTTTGAAACATACAAATGCATGCCACTTTTTTTACATACTTATTTTTGTTTTATTTGTTTCTAATTATTCTTTTTTCTAATGATATGCAGGTACACAAAATTTCATTACACTTTCTAGTAGAAATGTCAGATACAGATAGAGAGAAGCAGTTACCGAGGTATATCTATTTTGACATATTATTAAATATTCAGTAATGTACATATTTAATGAAATAAAAATGTTAATTTAAAAAAAATTGCAGGACTACTGATGCGTCCTCGGCGGAGCAGACTTCTGCTCTTACTAATCAAAAATCTATTTCTCAAGTTGGTAAATGTGGTATTATTCATTTACCAAAACAATCACTTGCTCATGATGATAACAAAGTACACATCAGTTTTGATGATGATAATAATGCAAATGGCCCAAATGCAGTTTAGTTTGTCAGTTATATAGCGATGCAGAGCCATTACAAGATTAGTATTTTATATCCTGATTGGAAGTCAGTGGACAGGAGGGCGAAGCAACAGCTTTGGGAGGTCGTGACGGTAAAATATCTTTATTTATTTATTTTATCTCACTCTTTTAATATTATATAGTTTAAATGAAATATTTAATTTATTCAATTAAAGATGACATTCAATTTTGAGGAAACCAAAGAAATTAGGAAAAGACATCTCTCTTTAGAGGCGGTTTGATGGAGGGATTTCAAAACCAAACTGACAAAAAATTATGTTTTTGGAAAGAGAAGCTTTGAAAGCCCATGTCTTAAGTATACATATAAAGATGAAGAAACATGGAAGCGATTTGTTGACAGTCATCAGGAAGAGAAATTTCAGGTATTGTAATTGTTTTATATTTTAAAATTTATTCTATATTTTCCTTATTACTTAGTAGTTTATTTTTACGTAACAGGCCTCCAGGAGATCTCATCATGAGATCCAATTGCAAAACGCATAACCTCATACTTTATCACGTGGAGGGTACTCATATTTGGAGCATAAAATGATTGAAGAAAAAATTGAAGCATTAAGAGCTCAATCCAGTAGTGGTTTAGAAGAGGTCCAGTATGGTCCTCCATCTCCTCCCACTTGCCATGAGAAATGGAAAAGAGCAAGAAGAAAGAAAATGAAAAATATCTTACAGTGGAAGCTTATCAAGTGTCTGATAGAATTGTAAGTAAATAATATTTATTTGTTAACAATTTTTCTATTTTATAATTTATAAACAATAATATAACTTTTTTATTTTTCATCTCAGGATGAACTTCAGGAGCAAGAGACACAGGGCTCTTTTAACCCCGAGGGTAGGATGGATATCCTAGCCACTTCTTTGGGAAAGTAGAACACCCCGGCCATGTTAGAGGATATCAGGCATGTGTTAGTATTAAGAAGGTTTTTGGTAAGAGTAAGCAATCAAGAGACCCAGAAATCGAATCTTTAAAAGAAGAGCTACAGGATATGAAACGGTCTATGGGTGATCAAATTCAAACAGTAGTATAGAAGGCTTTATTAGAACACTTGGAAAGATAGTCACAGTCTACGCAGCCTTCTGAGGTATATTATTTACTTGTCATCAATTTTTATTTTTTATAAATTATAAACAATGATATAACTTTTCATTTTTCAACATTCTCAGCCTACTCACCCGGACTACCCTGCCTCATCTGCTTACCCAGCCCCATCTGGGAAGCCTTCTGAGGTATATTATTTACATTTCATCAATTTTTCTATTTTATAAATTATAAACACTAATATAACATTTTCATTTTTCAATATTCTCAGCCTACTCAACCAGACTACCCTGCCCCATCTGCTTACCCTTCCCCGTATGCGCAACCTTTTGAGGTATATTATTTTATTTAATTTTTAATCTATTTTCTTATGTTATAAATTTTAAACACTAATATACCCTTTTCATTTTTCTACCTTCTCAGCCTGCTCACCCGTACTACCCTACCCCACCAGCTAACTTTGAGCCTCCACCTCCTCCCTCAGATCAAGCCTTATATTATGAGTTGTATGCCGGAGATCCTCATGTACATATTGTTGTGTTAGGACATGTGTATTTTTTGGGGGACTTAGTACAACATCAGAATATGAAGATAGGTAAGGTTAGAGTAGCAGTACTTATTATTATAGATCCTATTGCTCTACTACCATTTCCTACTGTGGAGATCACCAGTGTTGGGGAATGTATGGGCCATTTTTTACTTTGGCCAACTTCCCTTCTTTGTTATATTTCACATGAGGTATGTGTTTTTTTAAATATTAATTACAAATGATTCCAAATTACTTATAATGTTTTATGACATTTAACTTCTATAGGAATATCTGAAAGAAAAAGAAACTATACAAATGTAACAAAATGTTCCGGAAGAGTCGGCTGTAGATACTTATGATATTTTTAATGGGTTGAAATGATTATTTGAGTCCTCTTCTTCCTTGAATTTTATCTATTAGTTTTGGATGATGCCCGATATATGTGGAAGAAATTATCAATTTAGAATACTGAAAGAATATATCATGAATTTAGTTAATTTTGAATAGATCTGGCTGAATGTGGCGCAGTTGTTTTTCATGTAAGTAAATTGACGTTTGAATTTCTATTTCTTTAATAAAAGATTGTTATGTCATTGACTAACTATATTTTATTTTTAAATTAGGTATCTACACAGGATTCTTTTACAAAATGAAACTACAAGAATTTACAGCGCTATAGATCCAGAGTACATTTCCTTGGAAGTCAAACATGTGAAGAATGATGAAAGAGTTCAATATATATCTGAGAGATTATCACAAATAGTGAATCAATGTTGGTTTTTTCCATTTCTTGAAAAGTAAGAACATCAACATAATTTTGAACTAATGATAATTATAATGTCATTAATTGTGAACTTTCTGTATTGTAGGGGCATTGGATGTTAGGCATATTTTTCCCAAATGAATGCACCTTATATTGGTTTTGCTCTTTATTAGGAAAAGTGCGTAAAACATTTTCCAACTTATTAAACAGGTAAGTTGTTTTTTATTTTTATAAGTTTTTTATGTTTCATTTTCATTGTCTACACAATTTTTATTAGTTCTTATATAAAAAAATGTAGTTCATGGAAACATTTTACAAAGGAAAAAACGTTAGTAAAGAAACCAGCGAAAATCAAATATGTGGACGTACAGGTAATTAGTTTTTATATTTTTGTTATATATTGGTTTTTATTATTAGTTAAATGTTTTATAACTACAGTGTCATCGTCAAAATGGACATGTTGAATGTGGTTATTATATTCTACCATTCAAGTACGAGATAATCACAACTGGGGAAACTACTAATTTTCATAAGGTTAGTTGTATTAATTTTTTATATATTTTCTTCCACTATATTCTATTTATTAATTTCATATCATTCAATATTATTGTAGGCATTCAATGACTCACAGTCTTATTCCCAATCTGTTATGATCCATATTCAATCCACTTTTTCGAACTATGTCTGATTAATATTTGAGGTATGTATATTCTAATATTTATAAATTATAATACACATGGTTTTAAAAAACTAACTCTTATGATATATTAGGTGTTTGAACCTACTAATAATCAAATGAATGCTTCAATAATAAACAACAATGAGCATGCCGTATATTTCAAGTACGTGTATTTTAATTCTAATTTACTTTGAGTTATCTCAAGTGCCTCTGCAAAAATACTATTTGATTGTTTTGGATACTGTGTTTTTCTTCAGGGGTTTTGATTTTTTTGGAAGTGAAATTGTAATTATTTTATAAAAAAAGTTTTTTATATTTATGGTGTCGGTTATTTTAAAAACCGATGCCGAAAGTTATTTTATAAAAAAAAATTACTTATGGCATCCGTTTTAAATAAAACCGATGCTGAAAAAGGTTGGACGGAGTTTCGGCATCGGTTTTCCTAAAAACCGACGCCGAAGACCCGATTTTCGTTGTCGGGTTTCTATAAAACTGACGCCGAAAATCCGGTCGACTCATTTTTCAGCATCGGTTTTTTATAAAAACTGACATCGAAAAGCATGTCTAAATGAATTTTCTGTGTTGGTTTTCTATAAAACTGACGCCGAAACTCATAAGTAAAATATTTTTGGCGTCGGTTTTTGAAAAACCGACGCGAAAACCCTATTTTTAACATCGCCTTTAAAGACGTCAGTTTATAACCGACGTAAAAAATCAATAAAAACCAACGTTAATAAGTGTTTTTTCACTAGTCTATTTTATTTTTTCTTCCTTTCAGTCCTACCAAATTATACTTTAGGTTGTTTACTAATGACTTGATATTATTGTCAGTTACATTCATCCACTTTCATTTTTGGGAAAATATGTTACTTTTTTATATCCTCATAGACCCCCTTATCAGTCAATAACTTATACCTTGGCTTTAAATATTTCTTGATGGAATCCTTTAATGGATAGATATTCAGGCATATGAAATGTTATGTTTCGGTGACACACCATCATCTATCTCTTTTGGTGGTTTTCTAACTTTTGGAGAGAGTATTAATTCTACTCTTACATATTACCCTCTTATATAGCCCCTTTATATTCTGCTGATGGGTCTTCTTTAAATTCTACCTCTTTAATGGAACATTTTTCAAGTATAGGTGTTGGATAAAGAATTAATTGTGTAATAATATCCCATCTAGACATCATAGGATTTTGAATTTCCATGATTTTCTAATAGAATATTAAATTTCTATATTTGTTCACCTTTTCTTCTTTAGGTCCCAAAGCTGTATCTGAACAATTTATCTCCATAGACTATGAAGGTGAAAATATTATGTCTCCCATATACCTTATTCATAAGCACTATGGATACATTTTCAAATTATAATCAACTAAATACATGTAAATGAGTGTAATAGGGATGTTTACTAGAAAATATTTTATATAAAATCATAACATTTATAGGTAGTAATAGTGATATATTCATGAGAAATCATGAAACCCAAACAGTATAATCTAGGGATTGTTTAATAATCTTAACCAAACACATAATTCTATTATCCTTCTCTGTGATAGTTTTTTAATCATTTCTAAAAATTTATTGTCTTGTAGGGTGTGTAGGGTCATCCTCTCATGTTAACATCACTAACTCCTTCAATAGGCATTAAAATCTCATTATCTACACTCCCAACCATTTTCTAAATTATTACAATCCAAATTACCTCTAATTTATTACTCCATAATAAAATATAATATCTCTAAGTACTCTAATAATTAGTCTTTCACCAAAAATAATAACACCCACACCTTTTGAGATGATTCATCAATACTTATTTGTAAAGATTTATTTCCTCCCAATTATAACACCTTTATGGGTCCATATACATCAAACTAAATCAAATCTATAAACTATAATCTCTTTAATGATGCAGTATTGAATGTAGTATTGTGTTGTTCCTATAAAAATAGTATTTCAATGATCAAGTTATGTATCCTTGAAAAAAATGATAAACTTGTTCTTAATCTGGTAAGATAACCATCTTTCAATAATTTAGATGACTGTATTATACTATATATTTGAAAACACCTCTCTCTTCACTGTGTTGATGTTGTATTCACAAGTTTTCACATGATTTCTGTATAATGTACCACATATATTTCTTCATATGACACCAATGTATCTTTTTCATTTTCTTTGTACCATTTCTAATGATATTATCATATATCTATCTGTTAAATCAATTATAATAAATTATGTTGAAGACTTGTCACATTTCATACGTCCTTCAAGGTGATTGTGTAAAAATTTGTCATCTTGACTTCAATATCACTAATTTTAGTAATCATGGAAAAATACGTATTCTATTGAGCCCACATTGTGTGATTTTTATTTCCTGTCAATGGTTTACAATGAATAGTGTTTTCACTAATTTTTATTTAAAAAATAATAAGTATCATGGAATTTTGTTTGAATTGTATAATCTAGTTAAATAAGTGAAATAAGATCCTAAGAAATGTGTTAATTTGTATAGTGTTTCATTAATAAAACAAATACACCATAGAAGATTAATTTTTTAGTAATGAATAAATTTATTTTCTTATTAACAATTAGTATACTAATGGTATAATTTGTTTTAAGAGTTTATGCAAAACCTTATAAGATTTACCTAGAAGTTATTTTAAATTATTTCTATAAAATCATTGGGATATCATCTTATTATTGTTATAAAAAGTTATTTGGTAATTGAATCTCAATAGAGGATTTAATATTGATCATTATATATCTCTAATATTTAGGTAATTAATTTCACCATCCATACGTGTGGGATAATGTTATTTGCTAGAAAAATATAGAAGGTGATCTTAAGTTTTATTCTTAAACAATGGAAATAAAAGAGGTTTTTAATTATTCTTGATGTCAAGATATAACTCAAAATGATGTTTGGAGACAAATTCAGATATGATTAAGCCAATTAAAATTGATTATAAATCATGATAAGTGTTCCTTATGACAGAAGATTAAAGGGAGTTATAGAAGTAGATTCATGCCATAAATAGGGTTTGTTCCATGGAAGTTTCTCAAGGAAAAAGACTTGAATCACAAGTAGTTACTAAACTGTAATGAATAATGGGTTGATTTGGAATGACCTTGGATATTTGATTACCTCTACTCCATAAAATGTTTCTACACCACTAAGATGTCTGATTCAATATTTTGGTGACCTTGTAAATTTTGGGGAGCATATTCCGTAAAAGACGTACATATCATAATAAGTTGACATGAACTTTTTGAACCTCACAAAAGAAGTTCCCAAGATATAATTCTTGGTTATAATGAATTTAGTGTCCCAAAAATAATAAATATATCCTTTTAAAAAGAATATTTTACACCTTAAATGTGGCTAGGTATAAATTTTTGTGGCCCTAGATGTTTGAGGACCTCCAGGTCATAGGATGTGGCTACGCTGTAACCAATTGAGATCAAGGTACTCTATGATGTATATGTTGTGTCCATGTTGATATCAACAAGTTTTATTGGTTTTAGTGGGCCATGAAAATTCAAGCACACCACACCATAAAAATCAATCACACCATAGAATGATCTGTTCGTAAAAAAAATAACTATTTTGAGCTTATATGATACACCATAGAATAGGACACTACTCCTTGATGAATGGGTTTTTTCGGTAAATATAGGAATTTCAATATACCTAAATATTTGGATATATGAAAGAGATTTTGTGGTTATTTATGAAAATAATAACATCCAAATTTAATTTTATGGATGTTCAATATTAAGTAGAATATGATCAAATGAATGAGTTTGAAATATAAGTTAATGTATGTTAATGATTTAAATTTGAATTTGAAATTAAAATTAACAAAATAATAAGGATGTTGTATTATTTTATTATACACAACATAGGGGGAAGAAGATATATTGATGAGAATAATAGATTTAGTTTTAAACCATAATATTTTTGTATTATTCTTGTTACAAAAGGTATATTTTATACTATACAGAACCTAATATCATCTAGTATCAAAGATAGAACTTAGGATATATGACACTACTATTCCCATGAATATGTATTATGTTTCAAATTATTTGAAGAATGATCAGAATAATCTAGTTTTTTACTGAAGTGGAAGTAGAAGAAGAAGAATTGGGTGATGTGTAATTGTTTTTGTGCATTGAAGAAGAAGCCTATAAACCTTTGAATTAAAGGTATCCATTAATTTATATCATGAAGATGAAAAAATAAGATGTTCACATTTTTAATTTCTACAAAAAAATAGATATGTCCTCTCATGTTATTTTGAAATTAAAAGAAGAAATGGAAGAATAAGGGAAGTTATCAAATCAACAAATTGAAGACATCTAAAGTAGTAATACTAAATTATTGTTACCCAAAATAATTATCAATGTAAGGGGTGTGATGAACCTATATTCTTTATCTACCAAATCATATTCAAGGGACATAAAAACATGAGGTTGAAATTTATACGCAACTTTTTAAATCTCATATGGTTATTTTAGTAGTTTTTCTTCTCATCAGGGAGTATAGTTCACACCAAGGACTATCCATCTCATATTAAGTGGTGATCCTTTTAAATGTTTGAGTTCATTGTGTGTGTATGTATTCAGTTATGATTTTGGTAAAAAGGGATATAGAAATGGGATAATACTGATCTATTCACCCTAATTTGTGATAATTGTAAATTGAAAAGTAAAAAAGTTAATGTTTTAATTGGGTCATAACTTACCAAAATTGACTAACCCCACCCTGCCTCTTATTGTGGTTCATATCCCCAATAATTCCCCTCAGTTGGTATAAAAGGGAAGGTTCACCTATATTGGATACTATTATTGGAAACAATTCTCTTTAAATATATGAATATTCCATCATGAAATTATAATAAAGTGTAGTTTTGGAGAATATATTTCTATGTCAGAACAAAACTCAGTTTATTTGAATACATTCATGAATAGTACATGGAAAGAGAAGAAGTGGATGGTGAAGAAACCCATATTGTTTCAAGAGGAAGAAGTTTCAAGAGCCCAATTGTATTACCCCCGATTTCTGGTATGTAACCCTTTCTTGATTCTTTTCATGGTTTTAAAGTTATGGGTGGCGTATGGGAGAATCGGGAGATCCTGGAGTGAAGTTTTAAGCAAAGGGGAAGGCATACGGGCAGCACACGGTTTGTAAAACCATGTGTCAAAACCGTGCATGTCTAAATGATGAGGCATTGGCATTCTCATGGTTGGCGCACGGTTATGGGAAACCGTGCTATGAGGTTGTGCGTGAAGGATGGCCGAGGCAGAAGCTAACACACCGTTTGTCAAACAGTGCGGACTAACCGTGCGGTCACTTAAAATTAGATCCCAAAATTTTGAATCTAACTCTTTTTGCCTTTAATTTCCTTGTTAAAATCTTCTATGTGGCCCTAACTCGGGATTACTCTCCCTTAAAGGCAGGAAAACTTCTCCCAAGCGTTCCGGAGGCGATCCGAAGGCTTCTCTTGGCGAGTCGAAGCCGGATTCTTAAGGTATGTGATCATTCTTGATCTTTTTCATAGATCTACTTATATATACTTCTCCTCTTCTATCGGTTTCTTAGATCTACACCTGTTATGGGTAGATCTAAGTGTGTGGATGCCAAATATGATTTGATTTGGTCTTGGTTTTGTTAAGAGAAGAGATCTACAGAGGGTTTTTGGAATTTTGCCCCGGTGTTCTTGAGCGTTCTTCGTCCGTGGCTTGGTTTCTCCCAATTTGTTGAGGTATGTGGCTTCACTCTCGATTCATCATTCTTAGGACTTGAAGGCGTAGTTAAAATTTATTCAATCACTTGGTTTTGATTGGGAAATTGCAGTGCAAAGAATGTTATAAATCTTCTTTAGTGATGATTTTGGGTTTCGATGAAATTGTAGAAATTGAATGACTGGTTTGTGAAAATTATTTTGGTTTCTTGATTTTAAAATAGTGATTTTAAAATATGGATTTTCAGGTGTTGGAAAATGGTTTCTGGGGAAAAGATTTTCAATAAATGGGTGTTTTATCGAAATGGTTTTGGCATGGCGGAAATGGTGTGGTTTTTGGGCATACTTGGTGTGTGTGTTCATATTGAATTTTTGAGGCTTGGTTGAAATATGATCGTGTGCTCGGTGCCAAAAGTGTAATGGCACATGGGGAATAATTACCTTTTGACGACTTGGTAGATCGACGAGAGACCGCTCATGAGTATGGAACTCTCATAATGATGCATGCATAGTGGATTTCATGGGTTGGGAAATGGTTGGTTGTGTGGATTTGTGAAATGGAATGAAAGTCCCAAAATAGAAATGTGAATTTTATTGGGAAACTTTTCTTGGATTCCTTTTTGGAAAATGGTTTTTCTTGGAAAAATGGCTTTGACATGGAGTTTTCTATATTGTGAACTATTTTGGAATTGTTTAATAAAAATTGTTTTATATAAATGTGCTAAAATGTTTTATCCTAGAGTCAGGGGTTAGGAAGTCATCAGGGAAAACCTACTGAGTTTCATTACTCACCCCTTGCTTTGGCACGTTGGTTCTTTTGCAGATGTCATATAATGGGATGTTGGAAAAGGTAAAGTGTCACATATTTATTGCACTACTTCGTGGCTCTTGGGTTGGTTCGTGATGTTGGAGCTTGGAACTTATGGAGCATGGAGTTCGGTTGTTGTCATAAATTCTTGTAGTGGTCTTTCTGCTATTTACCATGATTTGGTTTTATACCCTATTGTTTTTCTTGGTTGGGTTTTTATGAAAATAATTGTTTAGTTGTTTTGGTTTTAAATCATGCATCATATATTGGTTGCTTGGAGTTGTTTTCCTAGTTTTTTCTATTTTTTGGTTATTTTCAGTTAAAGGCTAAATCGTCCCCAATGTATTTTTAAACCCTTCGGCATTTATTTCAAGCCTTTGGTGCCTTCCGGATGTTTCTTAAGGCCTAGTAATGACTCGTTGAGCTATCAAGCCAATGAGAATTGGAAGGTCATTATAAATGGTATCAGCTTGTTCGGTCCTTTCCTAACAAGTAGTCATCGATGTTCTTGGTTTTGGAGTTGAAATTACTTCTTGTCTATTTCGTGGGTGGTCATCTTAGATAGGAGTAGGATTGTTTGAACATGAAATGTATAGTATAAAAGGACATATCTAGCCCATTTATGATGAACTTCATGTTACCAGGGTGTTGGGTACATAAGTGTTTTGGATACACTTCTAGAATGTTGGAAATCTCATTGTCAAGGGTTTAGCCAATGAGATGAGCATGACATGCATTATGGAGGAATGACTTCCCACTAGGATTGCATAAACCATTTTGAGAAATGGATTATGTTTTAATGCCAAAGTGTGATTTTTGAAAATTTTAAGCATGTTTTCAAATGAATGGTTTTAAAAATAAAATGGTTGATGTATTTTGAAAATAGATTGATTTTCATAAGAATGAAAAGAGAGGTTTTAAAAATGGTTGGAAATCGACGTTGTGATAGTGTTTTAATAGAGATTGAAATTCTAAGCCTTTAATTTATAGGAATTAAGGCTAACAATGTGCATTGTTTGTATAGAAAATTGCACCCATTAGACGTCATAGAAACAAAACGAAGAATCTATGGAGAATGTGGTTTCACCTGAACCACGTGTGAACCAAGAGATGGTTCAGATTATCGTTCAAGAATTTTAGGCGGTGGAAACGGGGAATCAGAGAGATGATTCGAGGCATGTAGACCATTCCATCCAGTTCCAGAAACAGAATCCACCCATCTTTAGGGGTGATTCAGAACCAGAAAGGGCAGAGGTGTGGCTGAGTGGGATTAATCATATCTTTGATTTCATCGGCACACCAGAAGAACTGAAAGTGAAGTTTGCGACATATATGTTGGAGGATCTTGCACGAAAGTGGTGGGAGCTATTGGTGCAGGCTAAGGTGGATCACGGCCTGGACTGGGTGGAATTTGAGGAATTTTTTATTAAACAATTCTATCCTCACACGTTCAAGATCTATAGGACAACTAAATTTTTTATCCTGAAGTTGGAAAATCTCTTTATCACAAAGTATGTGGCTAAATTCATGAATTTATTACACTTTTCATTGGAAGTTGCTGCAAGTGCATCGCTGAAGGAATGCATATTTGAATCAGGGTTGCGACAGGAGATCGGTTCTGAGATAGCTATGCTCTGTATTATGGATTATACGGAGATGGTAAACAGAGAAACAGTAGTAGAAAGCGATATCTTAGGAGTTATGGGAGGAGGAAGTATGATGATACCCACAGGAACGGGTGGGAACTCAAATGCTGGGAACAAGCGGAAGAGGAACACCTACTTCCAAGGTGGGAGTGCAAATCAGAATCAGACGGCTGGATCAGTGAATCTTTCTCCATGACCCATGATGAAAGTTGGCTGTCTTCAATGTGGCATGATTGAAAACATGAAACAAGAATGCACAACACCACCAAAAGCATGTCACAATTGCAAGAAGATGTGGAATATTCAGAGATATTGTCACAGTACTTTGAGTTCGGGTGCACGTGACACTTCCCAGGTGTCGCAAGCATCTTATGCTTCGACATGGCAAGGACAGCAAAATCAGCCTCGCCAGCAGAACAGAGCTAGTTATGGTGACTCCAGGAATACCATGACACCACAGGCAGCGTAATCTCAACAAGGCAATAAGGATCAAAGTGCAGCAACAAAGAAATTGTATGGAGCAGAACAGGTTATTGTGGATGACCAGTCTGGACCGTCTACGATGAGAGGTACGATTCTTTTGAATTATACCATCATGGAAGTGTTCTTCAATACTGGTGCATCCCATTTTTTTATTTCTTCTCATATTGCTGATTTTCTGAACATAAAACTTGAAATGATGCCTTCAGTGTTAAAACTGCAAACACCTCTTGGTGAAAGAGAATGTCAATCCTTCGTGTGTAGAGAACGTGCAATAACTATTGATGGATCTGAGCTAAAATGGGACTTCTCCATGTTGGACATGGCTATCTATGATGTAATCCTGGGTATGTATTGGTTGAAAAGATTTAAGTCTCACATCGAATGTTATAGAAGAACGGTTAGTTTCACGATAGAGGTTGGAATCGACCATCTCTTTATAGGAGAGAGGATGGTAAAGAAAGGTGAAAAGAGCATTTTGGCACCAATGGTGTGAACAATCTCTTACCAATTGGCAGTGTTGATTTTGGCATCATTGGAAGAGATCGCGAAAAATAGTTGTCCAGCTGTGGTGGATCAATTTCCGGATGTTTTTCTTGAATACTTCTCAGGGTTACCACCTGTAAGAGAAGTGGAGTTTACGATTGTTCTCGTTCCAGGGACCAGTCCTATCTCACTACCATCTTACAGGATGGCACCAATGGAGTTAAAGGAGTTGAAGGTGTAGTTAGAGGAGCTGTAAATCAAATGTTTTATTCATCGAAGCGTGTCTCCATGGGCAGCACCAATTTTTTTGTAAAGAAAGAAGATGGAACTTTGAGGCTATGTGTGGATTATCATATACTTATCCAAGTTACGATAAAGAATAGATATCCACTTCCATGAATTTATGACCTGTTTGATCAGTTGAGGGGAGCTTAGTGGTTCTCTAAAATTGAATTATGGTCAGGATATCACCAGTTGCAAGTTTGGAAGGAGGATATTCTGAAGACATCCTTCAGAAGCATATATGGCCACTACCAATATGTAGTAATGCCTTTTGGTATTACGAACGCACAAGTGGTCCTCATGGATTTTATTACTTGGATATTTCAACCATATCTGTATTCTTTTGTTGTGGTGTTTATGGATGACATATTGGGGTATTCAATAACAAGGGCTTAGCATGAGAAACACTTGGCGATAGTGTTAGAAATCTTGAGGGACCATTATTTGTATGCCAAATTGTCAAAGTGTGATTTCTGGATACAATAAGTACATTTTCTCGGCCATGTAGTTTTTGAGAAAGGTGTTTCAGCTGATCTAGAAAAGATAGAATATGTTCTTTCTTGGAAACTACCGAATAATGTCTTTGAAATACAAAGTTCTCGTGGTCTAGCTGGATATTACCGACGATTTGTGCATGAATTATCATGACTAGCTTCTCCTATGACAGCATTGAAAAATAAAAACATTGAATTTCAATGGAATAAGGAATGTCATGGATCTTTTTAAGAGTTGAAATTTCTCCTTACATCAGCACCCATCTTGATTTTCTCGGAATCATGATAGGGGTATGTGTTGTATTGTGACGCTTCGGGAACAGGGTTGGGTTGTGTTCTCATGCAAGGAGACCATGTTATTGCTTATGGTTCAATGCAGTTGAGGGTGAATGAGAAGAATTACCCAACACATGATTTGGAGTTAACTGCAGTTGACCATGCCTTGAAGACTTGGCGTCATTATCTCTTTGGTGAGAAGTTCACTGTGTTTACAGATCACAAAATCCTGAAACACATTTTCTCACAACGAGATTTGAATCTAAGGCAGAGGAGATGGATGGAGTACCTCAAAATGGTTGACTTTACTAAATGTATACACCGGGTAAGGGTAATTCAGTGGCTGATGCATTAAGAAGAAAGTTGTATGCTAAGATGGGGAAAGAAGCTTCAGATGAATGGCAGTTGATGTCGGTCTTAGCCGACATGCACGTGGAATGTGAAAAATAAGGTTATTTTGCGGTTTTCTTTTCATTTATGCTTGTTCCTGAACTGGTAAAAGTGGTCAAAGAGGCACAAACATCTGATGTAGAATGTCTGATAATGAGATCAAAACTCAATGGTGGGGAGACCATTAATAGCTGGAAACTGAAATCAGGTTCAGTTTTGTGTTTCAGAGATCGGATGGTAGTACCTATAGTTTTTCCGGAATAACTCCTTAATACTTACCACCATTCATGATGGGTTGTACATTCGGGTACACATGAGATGTATAAGGCGCTAAAGGCACAGTTTTTTGTGGAGCGGCCTGAAAAGGTGGGTGGTCGAATTCATCTCGCGATGCTTAACTTGTCAGCTGGTTAAAGTAGAGCATCAGAGACTAGATATTATATTACAGTCTTTACCTATCACAGTGTGGAAATGGGAGCAGATAGCAATGGATTTTGTTACAGGTCTTCCAAGAACGGTCCAGAAACACGATGACATTGGGGTGATAGTGGATCGTCTAACCAAGTCGGCCCATTTCATCCCAATTCGTGAAACCCATATGGTGGAAGATTTTTAAAAATCTATATCCGTAAAGTGCTAAAGAGACATGGTGTACCAGTTTCTATGATCTCAGATAGAGATCTGAGGTTCACATCTCATTTCTAGAAATCCTTACTACAAGCCCTTGGGACTCAGTTGACTATGAGCACGATGTATCATCCTTAGATGGATGGGAAGTCTGAGAGGACAATAAAGACATTGGAAGACATGTTTTAGGCTTTTGTAATGGATTTTTTTGGCTTATGGGAGGAGCATATACCCTTAGTGGAGTTCTCATAAAATAACAGATATCAAGCCTCAATACGCATGGCTCCGTTTGCAGCATTGTATGGGCGTCCTGGTCATTCTCTACTATACTGGGTGGAAACTGGTGAAACATCACTAGTCGGGCCGAGCCTTTTCCAAGAAACAATAGAGAAGATTCAGTTGATTATAAATAGGATGGAGACGGCTCAGAGTCATCATAAATCTTATTCAGATCATCGCCGAAGACCGTTGTCGTTTGCAGTGAGTGATCACATCTTTTTTAGAATCTCTCCAAGGCATGGACAATGTTGTTTTGGGAATCAAGGAAAGTTATCTCCTCGATATATAGGCCCTTTTGAGACAGCGGAACGGGTTGGCGAGTTGGAGTATCGGTTGGAATTACCACCACGGTTCAGTTCAGAGACGGTGCTTTCTTGCTTGGAAGATCAGAAACAACGCCATTCCAGCTGACGATATCATCAAGCGGCTGGGAATTAGCTTAGTGTCCAATTGCCATTGTTGTCTCAACAGAAGAGAAGAGGACACTAATCACATCTTCTTTGAAGGTGAATGGGTGAAGATTGTCTGGCGTTTTCTTGTAGAGTTTACTACATATGATTCGCAGGCCCACCAGCATGAACCTTTCATAGAAATATGGTTTCATGGGGCGGACAATGCAGACTCAGAAAGGCTAGCTCCTTTCATTATTCTCAATGATGGTTGTTGGTGCTTATGGAAATCGAGGAATAGGGCGATGTACGGGGGGATCCCTTCATTCTGGTGGTCCATCATCTCTAAGACCAGAAACCTGCTGGAAGATATGGTTCCTTTTTTCAAAAAATGGCAAGAAGCACCATCACTAAAGTACCTATGTGCTCCAACAAGAGGGGTCATTTCGTCTTGCACCAGGATAAATGGGAACTGGGTAAGGTGGTTTTCCCCTGATGAAGGCTTTAAGCTGAACACAGATGGTTCTGGAAAAGAGGGTATTTCTTGCGGAGGTGGAGTTTTTCGCGACATGATAGGGAGTTTCATCATGGATTTCAAGGATCACTATGGAAATGGAATGAGCATCTAGGAAGAGGAAAACAAAATGTTGACAGGGATCAAATTGAGCATCCAGAACAGTATTAAGATATCCCAAGTGGAGACAGACTCGAAGATTATCCATAGCTCCTAACAAGGTAAGAGTCAAATACCATGGTTGATTTCTTACACAACCAGAGAATGAAAATCTCTTCTCAACAAAGTCATGAAGTTCACTCACACCTATAGATAAGGGAATAAGGTAGTGGATCACCTTGCATCCCAAGCTGAACATAGCTTTGATGTCACCAGTTCTACAAATATCTCCTTCTTAAATATAGAGGGAATGGATTTGATTAGAGGGGATGCCCTCGTCTTGCACCATTTTAGGCATCCTTAGGCCAAATGTGCTTCTTGTTATTCTGGTTCCTCTTGCTGCCTTGTTTCTCATTCTCTTTAATAAAAATGGAACTTTGAGTGAGGGAGCAGTGGCCAGAACTCTTTCAGATGGCATTGGTTTTCTACTTTCCGGGGACGGAAAGGCCAATGGTGGGGAGAATGTAGTACCCCTGGTTTCTGGTATGTAACCCTTTCTTGATTCTTTTCACGGTTTTAAAGTTATTCTTGACGTATGGGAGAATCGGGAGATCCTGGAGTGAAGTTTGAAGCAAAGGGGAAGGCGCACGGGAGGCGCACGATTTGTCAAACCATGTGGCCAAACTGTGTGTGTCTGACTGAGGAGGCAGTGGCTTCCGCACGGTCGGAACATGGTTAATGGAAACCGTGCGATGAGGTCATGCGTTAAAGATAGATGAGTCAGAAGCTAACGCACAGATAGTGCACGGTTTTTCAAACCGTGCGGACTAACCATGCGGTCACTTAAAATTATATCCTAAAATTGTGGATCTAACTTGTTTTTTCTTTAATTTCCTTGTTTAAAGCTCATAAGTGGCCATAACTCAGGATTAGTCTCCCTTGAAGGTAGGAAAACATCTCCCAAGAATTATACAGGTGATCAGAAGGCTTCTCTTGGTGAGTTGAAGCCAGATTCTTAATGTATGTGATTTTTCTTGATCGGTTTCTTAGATCTACTTAGATCTACTTTTCCTCTTCTCTCGGTTTCTTAGATCTATGCTCATCATGGGTATATCTAAGTGTGTGGATAACAAATATGATGAGATTTGGTCTTGTTTGTGTTAGGAGAAGAGATCTAAGGAGGGTTTTTGAGTTTTGACCCGGTGTTCTTGAGCGTTCTTCGTCTATGGCTTGGTTTTGCCCAATTTGTTGAGGTAGGTGGCTTCACTCTCGATTCCTCTTTCTTAGGACTTAAAGGCTTAGTTCAAATTGATTTACTCGCTTGGTTTTGATTGTGAAATTGTGGTGCAAAGCATGTTATAAATATTCTTTAGTGATGATTTATGGGTTTTGATGAAATTGTGGAAATTGAATGAATGGTTTGTGAAAGGTGTTTTGGTTTCTTGATTTTAAAATAGTGATTTTAAAATATGGTTTTGTGGGATTTGGAAAATGGTTTGTGGGAATAAGGTTTTCAATAAAATGGTGTTTTGTTGAAATTGTTTTGGCATGGTTGAAATGTTGTTGTTTTTGGGCATACTTGGTGTGTGTGTTCATATTGCATTTATGAGGCTTGGTTGAAATATGACCTTGTGCTTGGTGCATAAAGTGTAATGGAACATGGGGAATAATTACCTTACGAAAACTTGGTAGATCGACGAGAGACCACTCATGAGTATGGAACTGTCATAACGATGCAGGCATAGTGGATTTCACGGGTTGTGAAATGGTTGGCTGTGTGGATTTGTGAAATGGAATGAAAGTGCCAAAATAGAAATGTGAATTTTATTGGGAAACTTTTCTCAGTTTCATTGTTGGAAAATGGTTTTTGTTGGAAAAATGGCTTTGACATGGAATTTGTTATATTATGAACTATTTTGGAATTGTTTCATATAGATTGTTTTATATAAATGTGCTAACATGTTTTATCCTAGAGACATGGGTTGGGAAGTCATCGGGGAAAACCTATTGAGTTTAATTACTCACCCCCTACTTTGGCACGTTGGTTCTTTTGCAGATATCATAAACCGGGATGTTGGAAAAGGTAGTGTCACACGTTTATAGCACTACTTTGTGACTCTTGGGATGGTTCGTGATGTTGGATCTTGGAACTTGTGGAGCATGGAGTTTGGTTGTTGTCTTCAAGTCTTGAAGTGGTCTTTCCGATGTTTTCTCTAATTTGGTTTTGTACTCCATTGTTGCACTTAGTGGGGTTTTTATGAAAATAATGGTTGAGTTGTATTGGTTTTAAATCATGCATCATATAGTGTTTACTTGGAGATGCTTATCTAGTTTTCTCTATTTGTTGGTCGTTTTTAGTTAAAGGGTAAATCGTCACCCAAGTATTTTGAAACCCTTTGAAATTTATTTCCAGCCTTTGGAACCTTGGGGATGTCGCTTAAGGCCTAATAATGACTCGTTGAGCTCTCAAGACAATGAGAAATGTTGGTTCATTACACCAATGGAAGAAAGATATATCATTAAAGGGTAATATCATATGGTTTGATATACCACAAAGTGTATGGGTGGCATTTTTACCTAAAATGGGTTAAGGCATACAAGTTATCCTAAGGTTTGTAAAGACTATTATTTAAAGTATACGGAAGAAGAATAATCAAGTTGGTGTGATCATAAATCGATATATTTATCTAATAAATCATTTAAGGATATGATGCATGGCTTACCTAATGATTTTATTTCTATAATTTTTGGGATTTCTGATAGTCATCAATAAGAAATCATCCATATTGAATGTAAGACAGATAACATAGAAAAATATTATAAGGAAATAGCTCTAAATGATATAAATGTATCAAAGAAATTAATTTTCAAAGAAAATATAAATGATGATATTGAAGAGAGATTCCCTGAATTTAAAGAGGTGTGGATCTGAAAAATCCATGAGATTGATGATTCTTCTAAATAATTTTAGAAGAAGATCTATATATTAAAAAACATTATAAAACATCATTGATGTTAAGAATGTACAATTAGATATTAAATTTAAAAAGATCAAGTATCTTGATTAATTTATTTAATAAAATAGTAGAATACAAGACGAAGAAGTTGGAATAATAAGTATGTATTTTGAATAGAAGGAAAATTCATTGAATATTGAAATAATTCACTTAATATGAATTTTGATAAATTGACAACTAAATTGTACAACCTCGAAATAGAATACATTGAGTCTTAAAATCGAATTAAAAATGACATTTTTTCCAAAAATATTATAAATTTGATTACAATGGTAAAATATTTCTTTTTTGTTAAATTAAATTCAAAATATCATTTAATAATCCTTCCCAATATGCTATGAAGAAATAGGTACCATCCATATCTCTATATAATGATTTGTATAATTATTTTTCTATAAAATGTATAGTTTTAAATATATATTTTAGAAAATTATTGATTATAAAAAATAAATATGAGTCTAACACAATGCCTATAATGGATAAAATAAGAACTATGTATATTGGTTCCCAATTAAAAGAGAAACATGTTGTGGAGAGAACCAAAAAGAAAAAACTACAAGATCTAAACATAATGTTGTAAAAAATACAAGTTCTTGATTTTTTGAGATTTGGTGGTATTACAGTAGGTTTGGGAAATGTTAATGGTATTATTTTTATAATCAACATATTTTAGAAGAATACATGAATCATATTTTAATGGAAATCACGTTGGAGAATAAGAAACATCAACAGATGATTAAGAATCACTATAGTTCAAAATGATTTCGATTTCATGGTAATATATGTCAAATTTTCAATATAAATTTTCACTATAGTGGAACACTATTATATAAAAATGTAACAAATAGAAGTAAAATACCATGAAAAATTGGTGAAAAGATAAATCATGTATTATGGATGTTATATAATGGTGAAACTATGAAGTTGGATACATAGAAAATAGTTGTTTAACCATACTAACAACACAATAAGAAACCTTCAGCAGGATAAAGATTACATTTGGTATTAAGGTTGATTTTAAAGAAATATGTCCACATGTAGAAAAAATTGAAGATGTTCAGAGATATATATTACAAAATTCATAAGCATATTTCAATATTATATATGAAATCATGAAGGGAGTAAAAAATTGATTGAGAAAATTATCACAACATTTTATTCACATTGACGAATAGGAAAATCCTCTATATTCCCTTAAAATACAAGTTTTGTATTTATACATACAATGAACTCAAGTGTATGTGATGTATGATATCAGGGGGATCATGATAAGGAATGAGTACATTTAATTCTTGATAGAAATGATGATGAAGTGTCCATATTGAATTATTTATAAATTTTTATTTAGAAACAATATGATGGAGAATAATATTTGATGATTTTAAAGAAGGCATTGTCAACCTTGGATAGTAATAAGATAAAGATACCATCCTTGATTGATCTCAAAATTTTTTCTTCTAAAGACTGTACATTAAAATCATTATCCATGAAGTAGATGTGGGATTTTATAATTTTTCACTACCAGATAATGATTTCCATTTTGGTGTACTATAATCATAAAAATACTGAATCATGTCTATTATAGAGATTCCGATTTATGAAAATCATGAGGAGTGGATTATTAAGTGGGATACAAATAAATAATGTTAAATAAGATTAAATAATTAGTATCACATTAAAATCTAAATATTTTGGATGGTTCTTTTTAAAAAAATTATTGAATAGCTATGTTCTCTTTATATATTATCTTTGGTAATCAAAAATAGATTCTAATATAATGGGATATAAGTTGATTTTTATGAATAACCTAAAATTAGAAGTCTGTTGTTGGGAAGAGGCTATTGTTAATCCTTCTATGTTTGAATGTTTTCATCTATATATTATGTTAGTTAAGAAAAGTTCATTAGGATATTAATGTGAAATTTTTATTTCAAATTGGTATATATTAATCATTTGGTAATAGAATGGTTTAGATTGAATAGTTGGTCATACCACGATTTACTATGTCATTTTCACCCTTACAGCATTGTATTAAACTGAACTTGTACTGTAATTTCCAGATATAATAACAAAATTAAATTCATTTTTTATTTAGATATTTTATTTTTATCACTATTAAAAATGGAAATGTTACTTGTTTTGATAATATCATTGACAGTGGAGGCGATTTGAAGGACCCATGATTAAGTCCAAGAAATTTGGGCCAAACTGCACAGGATCCAAGATCTCCAGTTGATTAATTTGCACACTGCTACTATAAAGTGCATCCAAATGGTTTTAAATTTTGTGGTCTGGACTAAAACGTGATAGGATACATTTAATCTCAAGAAACCCAATCCTGATTCAGCTTCCATGGGGGCCATTAGAACTGATCTGTCCAAGCCACTGAATATGCACAATGTCAAAAGTGGAATTTTGTAATATGTCAATATCACGAGCTATGATTTTCCAAATGACACCAAAATTTGGGTGGTGATATTCAGCACATGGGGATACCACATTACAATTTTTTCAAAAGGTATATTCGCTTGTATACTAGAAAAAAACCATCCTTCATGTGTTTTATCAAAATATGGGTGCCCAAAACCACTTCCCATTTTGGATATAAAAAGGCACCTTGGGCACCCCATTTGGATGTTCTAGCCAGAAGTGAATCTATACCATTTTGGAGTCTTGGAGGAGTCTTCTCCTCATCCTAGAAGTTTAGGAGGCCACTATACTCATGGTGGGATAAAATATAAAGGTGAAGTTCCACCTGAGCCTCCTCCTCCTCTCGAAGGGGAGCTAAACGGTGGATGATCATTTCGAGGGAGCTGCACACACTTAGGAGGGAGTTACGACAAAATTTATTCTATTGGTTTTGTTTAATATGTGTGTTAAATATTTCACTTATTTCTTATCTTGATATTCTTCTCCGCTGAATGCATTTATGTTGATATAATTAATAAAACACTTTTATTTTAACACCGATTGGGATGAAATTTCATGTGGGAATCTTGGGTTGTTCCGATTGGACAACAAAATCAGCCTTTCTCTCTCACACATATATGAGATTTTAGTATTCTTTAGTATCCCTTGTTTTATAATTTAGAACCAAACCTTGACAACATGTTCATTATGTTAAGGGTTACTTCTTTGTGCATTGTTTTAAGGGGTAAGAGGGTAGTCAAAATCTTAACAATATTCAAACCAAGAATTAAACAAAACCATGTGAAATTTTTAGAGCAATGAACTTTCTAAGATGGGTAGTGAACTTGAAATTATCTTCTTATCTCGTAATTATAAGACTCCACTTTTATTTATCAACTATAAAACTCTTTAATTAAGTCATTTTATTTTTAAAACTATTTTCCAAACTACCTCCTCTTTTAGTAAATTTTATTAAAATAACACACTCAATACCTATTAACGCTCCTTTATAGAAGACATAAGGACTTCCCCAGACTATAAATCAATCTTAAAATAATAATCAATTTAATGTGTTATGACAACACGGTCAATAAACCTTTAATACATTTTCTTATTTGATCATTTAACTTGGTATCATTACAATTTATATTGGAAAAATTATTTTTATAAATAAAACCCTCTTATTTTCTGCACTGACGATGGATTAGTGGACTTAGAGTGGAATGGTAGGTCAAAAGTTTCTAAGTATTAAATTGATACCTATTCCGAGTACTTTGTATTTATTTCCAATAATGGGGAGAGAAATAAAAATTAAAAGATTTATGAGAACATGGGATTGAGTACAATGAAATGAATATTTGAGAGAACTAAATAAATGAGGAGTACATATTTCTAAAGAATTTTATGAATGTAATAAAAATAAAAACAAAGTTGTGATTGTAAAGATCAATTTTCTGAGTATTATTTATTTTCGATTTTTTTCAACAAGGAATACTTTTATTGATGATAATATATTTGTGATGTAGTAAGGAATAAGTAGCTTGTATGTTTGGTTGGATTGTCTAATCCTGTTGAAGAAGTTGAAGAAGATCATAATAATTGTATTAATAATTATGGTTTTCACATATGTAAAGTCATGTGTATTAGAAAATTGATTGTGAAGTTGTGAATTAATTTCATTACTTTTATATACTTGTGTTATTTGAGGGAAAATATGTTTGAATATTTGATTACAGACCATAGAAGATTGGTTTGGAAATTGTTTGGAGTTATTTTCATGAAATCAATGAGAGATCATCCTATTATTTCTAGAAAATAGATTTGGTAATTAATGTTTCACTGTGGATTTAATATTGATCATTTTATATATTTACGATAAAAGTAAATTGAAGACTTCATCCACATATATTGGATGTAGTTTGAAGAAATTCAAAGATAAAATTTGATCTTATGATTTATACTTCAATAGAGGAAATCATGAGGTTTGGAGTTATTTATGAAATATAATAGATCATCATAATAGATTTTAGGTATAAATTAATTTTATGATTAATCTGGTTCAAATTGAATATAAATCATGAGAATAGTTCATGGTGATAGCAGATAGAATGGAAAAATATTTGAGTTCCATTCCAAAAAATATTATTTCGAATGTAGATGTTTTTTAATGAAAAATAATTGTTCCCTAAGAAGTTACTATATCGTATAGGAGGTTGTGACTATTTTGAGTGTCTTGTAAAATTTAAGGACTTCCAAATTATACACTTTCTTAACCCAAAAAATTGGGTTAATTCTTTTTTGGCCTATAAATTTAAGGGTTCGTATGTGATAGTAGACTTCAATTACATAGCCAGTTAATGGGATGTTTTCCTACATCATAGAATATTTGTCCATATTTTAATGCTTTATTTTTAAGAATTTTGTGTTCCTATAAAATGTAGGATCTCCAAACTATTAGAAGATTATATGTTGTAGATGATGCTAGGGATAATTTTTTATGGTCATATATATTTGAGGAACTCTTTTTTATAAGAAGTGGATATACCACAACTGTTTGAGATTAGGGTATTCCACACCACAAGACTAATGTCTAATATTATATACTTAAGTATTATTGAATTTTGTCAGCCTAGAAAAATTAATATCACCATGACATTGAGATCTATTACATCATATAATGTTCTAGAACATAAAAAAATAACTATTGTGAACTACTATAATACACCCTAGAAGAGTACATTATGACTTGGTGACTAGTTTTCTAGGACAAACTTGGTAGTTAAATAGACATTATGACTTGGATATATCTATGATAATTAGTTACTATTTCATCTTATAATTACTACTAATTAAAATTTAATAGATGGTGAACATTTAATTAAAGATGATAAACATGATTAGTTTTAGAATGATGTTGAATGAAGTTGATGATTTGAATTTCAAATTCAAATTCAAATTCAACCAATATGAATGATGTTGTTCAATTTATATATACATTGTAAAGTGGATAATACAATTAAGTGATGTGAATATTAGTGTGATATTCACACTAGAACATTAGAGTATTATTCCAGTTTTAGGAGAGAGTCAGGATACTATTCTAAATAGACTAGCATGCTTTATCAAAGATATAAATCAGGAGATCCGGAACAACTATTCTCATGAATATTTATTATGTTTCAAAGTCTATGAATAAGATTCATCACAATCATGTTTTTTAATTAATTACAATAGAAATAAAAATAAACCATATTGTGAAAAATTGTTTGTGTATGGAATAAAAAATATTCCATCCAATATAAGAAAGGTGTCCGTTATTCGATATCATGAAGAAAAAAAAGGAGGTTTTTTCATTGAAAATTTTTATATAAAACAGAAAATTCCTTTTATATTTTTTTGAAAGTGAAATAAGAAGAAGAAGCATAAGGTAAGGCAGTACATCAATAGTTTTAATAAATCTAAAGTTATGATAGTCTCTTATTGTTACCCCAATTGCTTATCATTTTAAGTTACAGGATTAACCTATGTACAAGATGTACTAAAATTGACAAGGATATGAGAAAACAAGTGTCTCAATGTCAAAATATATCTATTATAGATCATAATATTATTCTAGTGGGTTTTTTGGTCATGGAGGAATCCGGTTCACATGAAGGACAAGTCATCTGATATATATAGTGGTGAAGGTTTTATATTTTTTAGTTCTTGAGTGGATCTATTCGGTTCTGCTAAAAGAAATTAAAAAGGATAAATATATAACAAGAGTGATCCACTCACCTTAAAAATTGATATATTTAAATTGAATAGGGATAAAATGTAATGTTTTAATTGTATAATGACTTGTAAACATTGATTTACCCCCCTCCATAGTGTAGTTCATATAACCAATTGGTCCCCTCATATTCCCGATAGTGACTGTACCAAATCCACCTACCTACTAAGCCAGGCAATACTCATAATTTGGAGTAATGTGGTTTGATGTTATTGTATTAACCACCCATTCTATGTCTTGGCCTGATTTATAAAGGCATGTATATTATTTATCATTGGAGTAGAGTAAAACTTCTCCAGTGACTACCACATGAACTTATCTATTTAGTCCATTTTAGTTACTACCTCATCCTTTATCTTGAAATAAATTTTAGCATTTATTTTTCATGTTTCATTCCATACCATAATAGTAGTATTTATATATTATCCAAATTTCATCTATAGAATTTCCTCTTGTCTAGCTTTAACCCTTTCATAATACACCTTTACCATCTACTTATTGTCTTCCCCACTTCTCCTTGATGATATCTTGGTTCTTGTTATAACTCACATCCTTCCTTCAGGACACTTCATAAACAATTGTATCCTTTACTATTGCATTTATAAGTCTGAGTCTATGAATCAATGAAACATGGGAGACCAACAGTGTGTCCAAACTATTTGAAAGTGTTCATAGTAAGTTTTTCTTCTAATCATAATTGGTAAGAGTCTTCCTAGAAGGCTCCAAATTATTCCTTGGGATGTAGAACATGATTGAATGTTCATCTATATAGTTATTTTACAAATGTAACTATTTATCAACCACTTCTAAAAAAGAATATTATTTCAATTTGATTTTGATAGTTAATTATTCCCAAACATAATCTATAGTTTTTATCCATATGTTTCTTGCGTCACATAGTGTTATACATTTTGATCAATCCATTAGTGAATTTGGATAATCAAATTCTATTTTAGATTCATTAACTTGAAATCCCTATTAAAATCTTGGTTGAATCCATTTTTTCTCAATTAGATCAAATTTATCTATATCATTAAAAAGATATTATATTTAAGGCATAAAAATATATTATCTTGAGGGATTCTATATGATCATCTACACTATGGATGATATCTATATTGAAATTTTCTCTTCTAGAAATTATATTATAATTTAGAAAAATCAACTTCATGATTTCCTTTTGAATGGTTGAAAATATGGAAATCATATCCAAAATATTCTAAAACAGACTCTCATTGATCAATATATGATCAAAAAAATATCAATGGTAGATATTTTTGAATTATGTAATTTTGATGTACTGTTTTTGATGCACTGACAAAGAGTACCATTGTATCTACATGAATGGTTTTCAGATAAATCCTTAGTATTAGAAATTTAACTTATTTTGTTGAAATGTGAAACTATAGAACATTGGGGTGAGATAATATTTGTCCACCTCTAATAATCTCATTATTTCTTTATTTTTTATTTCAATTCCACTTTTGGATCCGTATTAATGAGATAATCAAGAATCGAATGTCCAAAAAATGAATTTGAGTAGCTTGATGTTTTCATTCTCTAGAGAAATTCCTCATCACACCACATTTTTTATGCTAGTGGCTTGGTTATGACATGTTATAATTACAAAATTATTAATAATTTTAATTTGAAAAAAAATATCTTTTACTTCTCAATAAAAAACGGTTTATAAAAAACCCTTCTATGAACAACCCTTTCTCTAACATGGAGGTATCAAGACACTCTTATATATACATGACCTCTCTATGGTTAGACGATTTATTGTTCTAAGGGTCACAAATACCATTATAAATAGTCATGGATAGAGGTATACAACTTTGAAAAAACTCCCACCAAACGGCATTTACACTTGAGTATCTCCCAAGGTATCCAAAGAAACAACTCTAGAATTTATAGAATATGTAATAGCCAAGATGGAATTAATGTGTTTGTGATATAGAACCAAGATCCCAATATCATGGAAGATATAAAACTCAATCAAAATGAAGTGATTTGTTATTTATATTCCCAAAAAACCAATCATTTAAATATAAAAAACCGTTACATTGCATAGTATGATCGTTTCTATATCTCTTTCATATATATTTGTGTGAGTGTATGTGGCACTTTGAGTAATAAAAATTGACTGATGGTATATTATATAGTATCCTTATATTATTTGGGAAAAAATTAATTCCCATAAAAGTTTTAGATATTTGTGTTGGATAATATATAAATTTGGGGGATTATTTTCTATATTTTGAATTTACTTTATGATTTCATTTGGGCTTGTGTATGATACCCATACAATTTTTAATCTTACAAGATGATATATAAAGTATTACATTTTGTTTTTTATGTGAGTATTTACATTAATATCAAATTCACAATTCTCATCCAAATTATGTAACAAGGGAATTTTAGATTTATTTAATATATGAAATTAAAATAATTATTCTAATTAATAATAAAGACTAATTTAGTTTAATAATTTCAATTGAAATATATTTTTAAATATTAAATAATAGAAGAGTATAGTAATTATATGTTATTAAATATAAAAAAATCCTTTTATATTGTTATTATAATTATTTTTAATTGATATATGTTACAAAATCACTTAATTTCAAAGAAATTAACCGCACAAATTTACTTATCAGAACACATTAAAATTTCCAATTTGTTATCCATGCTTATAAATAAAAACAATTTCACTATTTAAACACTAAAAAATTGAATTTTAACAACATTACATTAAAAACATAGTTTTATAGACATTATTAAAAGCTATATTCAATAACATTCAAAAATATTCACGTTTCCAAAAATTATATTTTACAACATAAATGTTTTTCATATTTTAATTTTATTAAATTTATGTAAATTAACAACAATGATTATATGAATGTTATAATATAAAAATCAATAAATAATCATTTGTGTTGTTAAAATTATAACAAATAACATACTACTTTAAACAAATGATTAATATAAACCACAAAATTTCCAATACTATAAATGAAAAACATCATAGAATTATTGGAAACCTATAACGCATAAATCTCAAACATGCCTTCCCTCCCACCTAGAGTACATTTTTTTACTTTGTATTATCTCTTGATTCCTCATCTTTTTTCCATATACTCAATGATCTATGAATTGTAAAATTTTCAATGTATTTTATGATTTTCCACTTCGTGACTCTAATTTATTGCATGATCTATGATATATTGTTGGTTCCCTACAAAGGAATGTTGTTCTATATACATCTCTAAAAGAGTCTCTATTTGCGATAGTGATAATTCTACGAATATGATTTTCAAATGTGTTTTCATTGAATCCATTATAATTAAAGGATGATAAGATGTCACCAATAAGTAAGTCTTAAACATGGAATAAACCAACAATTCCATAAAATAGGATAGTTTATCATTTATAACTAGTAGAGAACTCGATCTATGGTAAGCATTACATCGATAAATACATTATTTTTTATAATAGACTCTTTATTTTAATGATTTTTGTATAACTTTTATAGGGTTCTTTTTTAGAACCAAATATAGGTTCTTATTCTTTAATATTTTTTTAATTATTTTTATAAATAAAAAATAATTTTCAATTATATCTATACCCACATTTTTAATGGATAAATCTTGGTTTATAATGATCTCCCATAGTTTTTTTTTCATTTTTGTAATTAAATTTAGGTATTGATAATTACAATTTATTATATATTAGCTACTTGAGGGTTATGATCTGAAGTTCAATTCAATTTTTTAAGGGGTGGTCGGTATAAGAGGTATAAGACCGAATCTGTTCTGATGGAATGTCTATATGAACATCAATTTTACTTCATTTCACTTTTTTAGGATTGGATCTTTTATTGGCCTCTTTGTACTTTGTTTTTTTATTTGATCCATATTGTGTTTTTTTAAATCCTCAATATCTAATATTAGTTTAGGATGTTTCTTACATCCATTTTAATAGTTCAAGGAGGGATAAATATATAAATGTATATAATAAATAATATAATTAAGACATATGAATTTTTATATAGTAACTAGAAATCATAACCCTAATTATTTTTCATTAGGAGTTGCAGTTAACCTCTATTCATAATCTATGATATGTTTTGTAATTTTAGTTATTATTTAAAGATTTATAATATTATATTGAATATATTTTATCATAGTTATAAATTTCTAGTGCTTTCAACATGAAACTCTTATCATTATGAGATGTAAGATATCTATTTTTTAAGGAAAATATTTTCATTTATAAAGGAAATATTGAGAACATAAACATAAAAATAGTTATTAAAATATAAAATCATATATGGTAGATTTATATTTTTCACCAATGACTAATACTTGTATTCACCCATGGGATTAATTATTCACATGTATTGAAAATTTTGTTCATTAGGTTTCTCAGACATTTTTGACAAAACCCATGATGTATAAGTAATTACAATTCCATTTGTTATAATATTTAACAGCTTTTAAATAATTTAACCTTTTTTTCAGCCACTTCATTTTAATTTACCTATATTTATTACCCATAATTTATTATATTTTTTCTAGTGTCTTGAATCAATCTACAAAAACCCATTATAAATTTAATAAAGGATGAATATCTATATATACAGTTTCTGAAATGATTGGTTAGTTAATCATCAAGACTAATCATAAATAACTAACTTAATTTATGAATAAAAAAATTAGAATTTTGTATTTTTTTTATTACACTTTTCAGTATCCTCTTGAAATTTCCATATTGATGTGTTTTTACCAAGAAATTCATGTAAAAAACTAGCTACACTTTTTGGAATAAATAAGTTATGAAAAAGGACTATCATTAACCTAAAATAGATATTTTTTTATCCTATTTTAGGTCTTATGATATTATTCCATTTTTTTATTTAACAACCAATAATTATATAATAATAACATTATTTTTTATATATTATGAAACATGAAACATCAAGCTTAAACTACCCACAAAATATATTTCTTTAAATTTAATCTCTTTGATAGCTTACAGAACATGAAAAACTTAGTTTAAATGAACTATAATATAATATAACATTATAACATATCCATTAAATGGGAATGTATGAATAATAATAAATAAATTATTAAAATTATTATTATTAATTGATTAGAAATAAAATAACAATCATTTATAAGAAAAAGAAATGTTATCTAAAAAGTGTACTTTTTTAAAAGGCAGTATAGTCGTCCATTGTGAACATAATTAAAAATTATTTTATACCGGTTTTAGAAATTTTATTTAAAAAATTATTTTTTTTTAAATATTCATATTCAAATTATATTATGGTGAATTTCTTGTATTTTTATGAATCATTTCATTTTTTGATGAATAGTGGAAATTACTATTTTTTATTGAAAACATATGATCATTTAAATAATTCACAATGAAAAAATATATTTTAATTTTATTTAAAGAAAAATAAGTTCATTAATATTAAAATTGAAAAAAATTAGGTCATTTTAATCAATTTTATGTAGAATTTTTATATCATAACCTTCTAATGGCTACCTGTGCTTCGTCATAGAACACGCCCCACATGCCTTTGGATTTTCAATTTTTCCCGCCCCTTGCTGCGGTGGCCGATAGTGCTCCGGCGGTGCCCCCAGCCCTGTGGTCGTTCGATCCAGGCCCTGATCCGGTCGATGTCAGGCCCAAGTGCCTCCTGGTAGATCTGTCCTTCTGGGATGCGCTTTCTTGGTCATCTTAGGCTCCACATGAGTGCTTTCCCAAAGTCAGTCTGATCTCCCTAAAAATGTCTCGGGAGGGCTCGTTCATTTCTCTGGAGGTTTCTTTAGTGGTGGTTGATGAGGCAGTGGGGGTGTCTCCGGTGGATCGTTGTGGCTTAGTTCGATGTTTTGAATCCATCTTTCACAATCTTCAGGCGATTTGTCGATTCTTAGGGTTTGCAAGATCTCATGTTCATCTCTACAGTTCACCGGAACTCTTTCTTCTTGGTCTTCACTTCAGAAATTGGTTTTTTCAATGCTTGGTTCAAGGCGCCTAGGTCCTTCGGCCAATGGCATTTTAATTTGCCCTGATGGTCGTTGGATGCCCATAGAGGGAAGTAGAGCCCCCGATTTGCGGTCTTGATCAACCTCCCTAGCCTCCCTCTACCTTTCTAGAATGGGGCGTTCCTTAAATCTATTGGGGATTCCCTTGGAGGTTTCCTTTGTGCGGATGCCTACACCATTTGCAGTGAGGACTTGATGGTGGCTCAAATCTGTACTGAGTTGCATTTTTTTGTCCCTTTGCCGTACAACGTCTCCTTGAAGGTGCAAGGCTCGTTGGTGTGGAGGAAGGATTTATTTTTCTCGGTGTTTCCTAGGTTCTATAGCTCTTATTCCTTCTAGGGCCACTCGGTCCATATGTATAGGAACGAAATGCAAGGTGGCAGGAGCCAACCCCTTCGGGCCAAGGCTAGTTCTTCAGCCTCTTCTTCAGTTGGTCACTAGTCTGGCCTTGTCCCTGTTTCTTCTCCAGTTTTGGGTGTGGCTTAGTGAGTCCCCAATGCTCAAGAGGACTTTCCTCCTCCCCTCCCTCTCCCTCCACCGGTGCCTCTTCCTGTTCGGTTTTAGTGCTTTATACTTCTCGGGTTCCCTCCCAGTTGGCTACGGTGTTTTCTAAGAAATTTTTCAATCCAAGCCAGTTCTTATCTGGGGGTGGTTGCTAGAAATAGCCTTGGGGAGTCCATTCTAGAAGACATTATCCCAGGTGTTTCCCCCTTTCCTTGGGGTTCTCATGCGGGGGCCTAATGCTAGTATGATGCTTCCCCCCCCCCCTTCTCGGATGATGCCAGTTTGCAGGTCTCTTCTGATAGTTCCCAAGTTGAAGTTGTGGAGGCCCCTACTCTCGCTCAATTTGATCACTTATCTCTCTCCCCTCCCAGTGTGGTGAGAGGCAAGTCTCTGAGTTTGGTTCCTTCAAAGTCCCAGGTAGCAGAAGATCACCATGCTTCTAGTCCTGGCATGTGCACTAGATCCAAATTAAGTGATTTGGGAGAGTTCTCTTCTTTTACCCACAGAGAGGATAGGAAGCCTGGGGTCAATTCTTGGTCGCAGTGTTTTTAAATGTTTCCTATAATCATTTAGAATGTATGTGGGCTTAGCGCATGGGTAAAAACAGACTTCATTGTCTTGATGATTAGGAAGAACAAAGTGCTTCTGGTGGTTGTTCTCGAACACAAACAGAGGCTCTATAAGATTAAGGACTTCTTATTCAAGCTCAAATTTCATGGTGCCTTGCATGCGGATCCGATTAACAGGTACATCTGGATTTTTTGGAGTAGGGAGATATCGGTGGAATTAGTTTCCTCAGGTGACCAGTTTCTTTCTACAAGGGTGTCAAAGGGGGGGGGGGGGATAGTGTGCTGGTGTCATTTGTGTATGGGAGCTATGACTCTCGTTGAAGAGACTAGTTGTGGTAGGACTTGAGTGTTTTTTATACAGAGGACTCCCCTTGGTTTTTGGGGGGGTGACATTAATGTTATTTCTAATCCTGAGGAGAAGATGGGTCATGGGAGTTTTCCAAGAAATGCCAGGTTGGAATTTTCTTTCTTCACTACAGAGAATGTTTTGATGGATTTGGGGTTCTCTGGAGACCCCTTTACTTGGTGTAATAACCATAGAGGTCGAAGTCGGTGCTGGATTCGTCTTGACTAGTGCCTTGAAAATGTGAATGCTTTATCCAAGTTTACAGATGCCAATGTTAAGAACTTATTCTTTGGAGTCTCTGAAAACTCTCCTCTATTGATTTCCATATCTCCTAGGTAGGAATGTTTAGAAGTTTCAGGTTCTCCTTCCACTGGACCAGCACCCCCAGTTATAAACAGGTAATATGTGAGCTGTGGAGTGGACCGGTTCATGGTCACTCATGGGTGGAAGTCCATAAAAAACTCACGTGACTGAATTTGGGGCTGAAGGAATGGGAAACTGATCTTCCCTAATCAGGTTATGACATGAAGGTTATGGAGTAGGGTATCAAAAGAATAGAAGCATGATTAATGGAGAACTGTAATGACTCAGTGTTTGAGGATCTCTTGGGTGGAGATGATTTTTAAGGAGGAACATGTGGAACATGAAAGATCCAGGGTAAAGTGGTTGCATGAGGGTGATAGAAACTCAACATACTTCCATGTCTGATTGAGAGAAAGAAGGTGAATCAGTACGTCGAATATCTTACTTGATTATGGTACGTACTCAGAGGACAGAGAAACTTTGGGGAGCATGAATCGTTCTTTTTTTAGGGATCTCCTAGTTGTTCCTAACCTGAGGATGAACATGGGATACCCAAGTGGCAATGAAGCTTTATGGGAGGCATTGGGCCCCTGTGTGTCTATTAGAGAAAACAAATGCTTAGAGATGATTCCCGATTGAGAGGATATTTGTTCAGCCATGATGAATCTCAATCCAGAGAGTGCTCCTGGCCCTGATGGATTCCCTGGATCATTCTACAGGGATGCATGGGAGGTGGTTAGATATGATATCACTGATGCAGTTCCAGAATTCTCCTGGGGTGGAAGTCTTCCAAGGGTTGCAAGTTCCACCACTTTAGTGCTTATCCCAAAAGTTAAAGATCATTCTTCTCTCTCTCATTACAGACTGGTGAGTATGTGCAATTTCCCCTACAAAATTCTGGCAAATATCACCAACTCGAGGCTGTCCAAACTTCTTCCTCGGTGGACTTCTATTGAATAACATGGGTTTGTTAAGGGGTGGTCTATCCCAGGGGAAATCAGACTGGATCAAGAGATACTAATGGATATCAACACCAAGACCCATGGATCGAATATAGAAATCAATGTGGATAAGAATAAGGCCTATGATAAGATTCATTGGGGTTTTATTAACAGAGTGATTACTGCTATGGGGTTCTCTCACAGGGTCGTAGACCTCATATTTAGATGCTTCAGCTCCTCATGGATGTCTATCTCCTTCAAGGGGAGGACTCATGGCTTTTTCAAGGCTACCTGCAGGCTCTAATAGGGAGACCCAATTTCTCCCAGCATCTTCACCCTTGTGTGGGAAAATCTTAGTCGCCTCATCAACAAAGGTCTCTCCAGTAGTGCTTTACTTCCTTATCACAAAAAATGGAACTGTCCTCCCATTTCCCATTTGATGTTTGAATATGATACCATTATATTCATTAGTGGTTGAAGGAGGTCAATTAGAGGCATCTAGAAAATCATGGAGTAATTCTGTTACTAGAGTGGGAAGGTTATTAATAATTGCAAAAGTAATCTCTACATCTCTACTGAATTATTTCCTAGCAGGGTTTCTTCTCTTTGCAACTGGATGGGAATGCAACATGGGACCTTCCCCATGTATTATATTAGGACCCCCATTTATTCAGGGAGACTAAAGGTGCGTGAATTTGATCATATCATGAGCAAAATCACAGGGCGAGTTCTCACCTGGAAGAACCGATACCTCTCTTTCAGTGGAGGATTTCTTTGGTGAATAGTGTTCTCTCAGCCATACCAATCCATTTTTTGGCATCCATCAATGTTCTCAAAGGCGTTTTGAGCACTATTGATAAGATTCTGGCACGTTTCATATGGTATGCTTATTCAGAAGGGAAATGACACTGGTCTTGTGGGAGAAAATGGCGATGCCTATACATGAGGGGGAGTTAATGTGAGGAGCCTTATTTCTACGCTTCACTACATTCAAGCCAAGTTGTCTTGGGAAGTGCTTGAAGGGAAAACCCTTTGGGGGAAGGATATGTCCTATAGTTGGGTGGGTGATGAAGTGGTGGATGATGGCCATTCATCCCCTTTCTGGTCCAAAATCCTCCCGCTTATCAACACCCTCAAACAGAATTCCCGTTGGATCGTTGGGGAAGGCAAAATTATTTTCTAGTACCACAACTGGTCAGGCTCAGTTCTCGGATTCCCTGGTTTCCCAGATCCTTTGATATTGTTCAAGGAACCCGGCCGCCACCCCATGTTTATCAATGTAGTTCTGGACACTGAACAACAAGAGATCTGTGAATCTATTATTATCAACTCGGACCTAGATTGTTGTGCATTCACTATGTCCTCCTCGAGAAACTTCTCTTCAAAGGATTATTGTAGGCTCTTGGATGTGAAAGTCTCTCCCGATAACTGGGATGATGTGGTTTGGTGTTAGGTAATTCCTTCAAAATATAATTTTTTAACGTGGAGGATCAGGAACCAATCAGTGGCCACGGATGAGTAGATCAAGAGGCTAGATATCAGTATGGAATCTAGATGTCATTGATATGATCCACATCAGGCGGAGAGTACCATACACCTGTTTTTTGCGAGCAATTGGGCCCAAGTGATATGGTCCTTCTCCGGGGGTTTTACGGCTTTCTCCATTGGTATACATCGCGATGCATCCTTTTTGGATAGATGGTTCTATGGAACAACAATCTCAGGCATTGAAAGTACGGAGAGGTCTATTTTCCTAAGCACGGGGTGTTGGTGACTATGGCAGGCTAGAAACTAAGCCTGGTTTAAAGGGGCGCTATCTATGGTGAGGTCCAGGGTTGTGTGAATGCAGATTCTGTAGGTGGATCTGGTCAAGTTCATCTCCAACTGGAGAGAGGCTCCTTCACTCAGGCTGATGTAGGTTAGTTACCCTCCTATGAATCCTTTTAGTACCAGAATTCAGGGGCAATGGATCTGTTGGCGGCCTCCATCTTCTAGTTACAAGCTCAATTCGGATGGTTCTTGTATGCTTGGTGAAATGAGAGGAGGGGGTCTGGTTTGGGACTGTAGTGGTATTGTGGTTCATGCCTTTACAAAACATTTTGGTTTCGGAACCTCCCTTCAAGGTGGGGCAAGAGCAATGCTTGTAGGGTTATTAATCTGCCATCACAGGAATATTTTTATTTCTCAAGCTAAGACTAATTCCTTGATCCTTCATGATTCTTTTCATGGTAAAGGACGTGTTATGTGGTCAATATCCAACACGGTTAGAAAATGTCACTCCCTGCTTTATAATGTTAGTGTGATGCACACTTGGCATGAGGGAAACAAAGTTGAAGATCACCTCGCCTCTATGGTACAGTCGGGCTCTAATGTCACTTTCCTCCCTTTGATCAACTTCTTGAAGCCGGAGGGGGTTCACTTAATCATAGGTGATGCTCTCGGACTCTACTACTTCAGGCCTCCCTAGGTCCTTAGCGCCCTTGTTCTCCTTGATGTTCCTAGTGTTTCCTCTTTGTTTTGTTTCTTATTTCTAAATGCATGTCTCCTTGACTTTATTTTGAATAAAAATTTTATGTTGGATGGATATTATAACCTTATATACTTATGAATATTTCCTCGTTAAAACCCCACTTTTTCTCTATGTTTGGTGGTATAATTTTAAATTAAATTCTTTATATTTTATGATTTGAACTTGGAAAAAATGGATTAAATATTTTTAATTGTAATAATATAAATTATAAAATAATTTCAACCTAATATTTTTCCATTATGAATAGTCAAATAACTAAAAATTAATTAATGTGGTCAAGGTAAGAACTGATTTACCTAGGGGTTAAACTAAGAAGATAAAGGTAAAAAATGACAAACTAACTTGAAGAAAACCCATTTTATGGAAATATATCTACAATATAACAAATAATTGTTTGTAATTACCCATTTTTTATGGCTTTGTAAATAATGAAAACCAGGGTGTAATTGATTATTTTCAAACATTCCATGTGTGTCCCCTCACCCACTTTTAAAATGTCACACGCTCTCCTCCCCTCTTTACACTTCCAATTCTATTTGGATAAGAAAATACCTACCAAAATGAATTACCCACTCCCCTACCGAAATCCTAGATCTATTGTATCGAATGAAAATTTATCACAAAAATGATTTTGGTGAAAACCAAAAGAAGTTCCCTATAAAAGAGGTAGAATTCCTAAAAGAACCTTTTTATTTTATTTATTATTTAACCTCCCTAAAATATTATTTAATACTGATAATATAGTATACATGTATATAACATATTTTTTGATCTTATTATTCAAATTAAATTACCTATATCCACCTCTTACTCCATAAAATGTGAAATTAAACCATCAATCGTGTGAATAGTAGACTACCTCCTCACAAACTCGTGTAATTTACTTTCCATAACAAACTTTTAATGCTATATATAAAGATGTATTTTATACATGTATATGATATTTATGATATTATTATACATATGGAATATTTATATAACTTATACATTCTTTTTTCCATTCTATTTAAAAGACTATAACATTGTTCATGTGTAAGGAAGACTATCTCCTCATGAAGTGATGTAAGAATTTTTTAAATTATTCTTTTAATGGAATGTAATAAGGATATATTTAATGAATATTTTAGATATATATCACATTAATTTATTCCTTAAAATTAATATACCATACAATTCCTTACCCTTTAATCTGTTAAGTTAATGATAACATCGCTCGTGCATATGTACGACCAAACAACTTTACAAAGTGATGTGATCCATTATCCATGTTTAAATTTAAATAATTATTATAAAAATGTATCTAATGAAGTAAAATTATATTTATAACATTTATATCTTTCCAAATATTATAGATCTATATCTTATACCCATGAACCATAACATTAATGAAAAAACATACATGAGAAAATAAGGTAATTAACACCCAAAACAATGAAAATAATAAAATATTAATAAAGAAGGGGTGACAATATGTTATAAGAGTGTCATATATGTTGTAATAAATATGAATGTCATTATGATATAAATTAATATCATTCCTAAAATCATTATACACTAGTATAAATCTTGTTCAACCAGACGGGCGCATGAGGTAAGGCACATCGCCTCAGTATTCATTCATTGAGGTATATTATATTGCTTTGCACCAAATTTATTTCATATGTTGTAAATAATACCTATTTTAAATAAAATATCATGAATACATTATAATTAATGTTATATTAAGTTTCAATTTTAATTATTACATCCTAGTGGATTTTAATTTAAATTTACCAAGTGGTAAGGTAATTCATCTTAATTTTCTTTAATTGAGGCATATTTTATTGTTCTGTGCCTAATTTATTTTATATGGTGTACATACTACCCATTTTACATATAATATAATGAATCCATTATAATTAATTTTATTTCATGTTTCAATTTTTATTACTTTCATCCAAGAGTATTTTACTTTATAGCTTCTATATGGTAGGGAACACCATCTCAATTTCCCTTCATTAAGTTATATTGTAAGGTTATGCACCTATATTATTTTATAAAGTTTATATAGTTCCCCATTTTAATGTGATATCATTAATACCACATAAATTAATGCTATTATATGTTTTAATTTGAATTATTTTATCTAATGTGATTTTAATTGAATATTACCAAGTGATAAAGGGCTTCATAACTCAATTTGTTATCAATGGGCTATATTACTTCTTCATTTTTTTTAATATTTAAAAATTATGTGTATAATGTATTTTAACAATAAATTATTGAATTTTAATTTGTTTTAGTTGTATTTACATTTTATACACATAATGGATTCATTGGTTAATTTTCACTTCAACAATATAATAAGTGTAAGGGTTTATTTTTCAATCTTATTTTATTCAGAATTATTTATACTTTAATTAAATTGAAGTAAATTATTTGAATTTTATCATATAAACCATTTAATTTTATTTTACTATGGTTTTTAATGATTTTTTAAATTAATATCACAATTTTACCACTCCTTTGTAATTAAAATGCTTGAGAAAATATTTTTCTAAAATTTGACATCATTTATTTCATAGATCAGAAATCCATTTTCTTCCAACTCTATGTTTTCTAAAATTGTTTTCAATTTTTTTTAATTCTCCAAATTATTATTTAAGATATTTATACCCATATTGTAATTTGTAAACCAAATTAAAGTAATATTCATTTTATTTCCTAAATAAGGCATATATGGCTTTTACCAAAATTGTGGAATGAATCTTTTTAAAACTTATATGGAATATCTAGAATTTTCCAAAGTCATGACCAATTAATTTTTTAAATATTATTTTATAATTTTATAATGTTATTTTCAAACAAAATTATTTTTCAATTTTTTTGTGGAATTTTTGTTTTAAAAGGTGATCTTAAAAATGAGAATAATATTTTCCTCAATATTGTTTTTAATGATATTTTTAGGGTTTATCTATTTGTAAAAAGAAATAACCCTTTATATTACTCATAAAATATTGGGATATTATTTATTCATACCATATTTTTAATTAAATGCATGGTTTATGATCGTATTAACCATTATTAGCATTGACTTTCACATTCTTGATGTATTCTTTTAGTCATTAACTTTACATTGAAATATTCACTTTCCTCGATCATTGGACATTAAATATACACTAAAAATACATATTATTTATCATGGTTATACATGTTTATTAAACCATGTATCATTTCTACATAAAATTATTTACGTTAAATGATATTTGATTTGCTGGGGAAATATTGATAATTTTTTATTCTCCAACAAGTAAATTTATTTGTTGATCAAGAATATTTTTCATGAATTAAATGGATTATTCAATTTTGGAAGAATTATTTGGATAGGAATATATGGTTGGATCAAAATAGATATCCCCTCAATGAATATTTTTTCTAATAAGACAAATAAATTGTCTAGCCATAGTTAAATGTGTTTTTGGTGTATACCTACCCATCATTTTTAAAATGTCTTATAAAAGGTGTTGATAATAGAGTTTTCATGATGCCAGAAATCATGTTGTATAATAATTAGGAATTTCTTTCATCATGAATTCAATAATTATTATCTATGATATTTTTTTCAATGATATTATCTATGGATTCATTTCATTATCCGATTATTGATTAAATGGAATGTGTTTTCACTTATTTTTCTAACCATATTGATTATTTTTTTCAATTATGATAGTCATGTTATTGACTAAATGGAATGTGTTTTTAGTTATTAACATTTCCATATTGATTGTGTCAATAAAATTGTTTAAATTGAATGTGGTTTAAGTTATTTACCTTTCCATGTAGATTATTCCTAATAATTCATGATAGCTACCACTATATTTAACCCTTACTAAGCATTTAGGCACACCCTTATTTTTCTCCATTCTTGGTAATCCAGTATGTGTACTAAGAATTATTTGTAATGATATACAAGAGAGAGTAATTATATTCTTGAAAAAAATGATGTTATTTGTTTTTTAAAATCTAATATGGGAATCATGTATGTATCTAGTTTACCATTACTAATATACTACTTGGTACTTGGAGATGTGATTACTTGTATCTAAGGTAAATTTAATTATGTAATATAATGGATCCAGGTTTCTGTATTCAGGGTCACTGTATTTTAATATTATTCAACACCATTATAAAAAATTATTTTTCATTCTATAATTTCTTTATCATTTTTTATGGTTGAAAATTATAATATCCTTTTTAAAAACTATTAAATGCATAAACAGTATTTTTAAATAGATATAAAATAATAAATATAAAATTATATTACCATAGGATCTTTATATATCTATTCACTTAGGATCCTACATTATTAATCTTCAGTATTAGAGATAATATTGATGGTGGTGGTAGATACTATCTTATAATAGATTGAGGAAATAGATAAGATATACCTTTTATGTGTTAATTATTTCACTTGAGAAGGATATGATAAGTATATTTATAGTGATATTCAAATTACGTTTCTTTTATTTTACTTGGTGAAAAATTTTTACAATGATATTTATCTTAGATTGGTAGGTATGGTTTGATATTGTTAAAATATTATCAATTAATGTATCAAGATTTTATGTAAGTTGTTTAAAATCCATCGATTCATTTAGTTGATGATGTTACTAGAAGGATTTATTCTAATGTTTAAAGAGTCATGAAAAAATGTCACTTGATATCATCAGAGTCGTTCGATCAAAAATAATAATAATTATTTTTCTTAGTTTTATACATATTTTTTTAAAGCATTGAATAAAGTATGACATATTAAAACTAGTTCAGATATTGAATTAATATCCATTGATGTACTATATTCATTGATTTAAAAGTTTTATGAAATATTAAAACATCCAAGGATATATTATCTTATGCATTCTTCCATACATTATGAAGTATATTAAATTATGAATAGATGTCAAAAAACGTATTCACTACTTAAAACTATGTATATAATTTATTATATAGTATAAGTGTTTTTATTAATTTTTATAGTGAAAAATTGTTTCTATATGATTATTAAATAATTATAATTTAAAAAAGTTATTATTCCACTTATTTAGGCATTTATTCATTAAAATTACATTGTTGATTTTTTTCAAAAATATGGCATTCCCCTCTTATTTTTTAAACTAATTTTAATAAGTGTTAGGTGTTAAAAACATTTTTCATGAACAATTTTCAAATATTGGGAAAATATGTGTTTTTATATATGAATTAACATTTAATTGTTTTTATGTATGAATTTTTTTGTTCGTATTAACATTCTTGGAGGACCAAGGGATGAAACATGAAAGGGTAGTGGCCCAAGGCCATGAAATTTCAACATTCACAAAACATTATAATTATTGATCACATGTTATAATGACTTAAGATGAAATAACCAGAACTATACAATACTATCACATAGAGACCATGTTAAAGGGGCAGTGAAAAATATTAAAAATTTAAAATTAACAAGGTGTAGCATAGGAGGTGACTGTTGTGGTCATTATCTCGGGGAGGATTCGGTGTATCACTCATAATGTTCTATTATATTTTTCATATTTTCAAAATATGTTTTTATTTATTACGGTCTAAAATTATTTTTATAAGAAAGGTAAATCAATGGGGAAGGATGTAACATCCCGGGTAAATAAAGAATATGACATTTTCATATTTATTAATATTTGTGAATAAAATTTTAATATTACCTTAAAGGTAATTCTATGTTCGATGGAATACCCAGTACACAACAATGAGTTTTTTTGAAATCTTATGTTGCACATTAATAATATAATAATATTATTCTAAATGGTAGTTAACGCCTAGTCGTTGTAATGGCGGGAATGAACAGAACTAACTACAAAATGATTATATATGTTTGGTAAGTATTTTTATATTTATCCAATAAAAGTTATAGGCTTAAAATAAGAAAAGAAGTCAATTTTAAGAATCAATATTCTAATGTTCATTAAAAGGTCAATTAACCGCCTTTTGATGGTCAATTAACCGCCTTTTGATGGAGAACCATTTTTAAAAAAACTTTTTGTCAATTTTATATGTTATATTTGACAAAATAAAATCCTTCTTTAGAATCGGGACCTCAAAATTTACTTTGTGTAAACTTTTATTATTTTTCTGATAAAGTACATTTTTTTAATGAATAGTGAAAATGCTGTATTTTAATTAAAAACCTCCTTTTAATATAATTTCATTATATTGTTAGATTATATTTTTAATTGGGTTTAAATTCTAGTTGAAATATATTTTTATCATTCAATCCATTGGTGGTAATTATAATTATTTTCACTTTGAAATTTGACTTAAACAAGTGTCAATATTTTGAGAGATATTGTTTCTTAAAAACACGTTATTTGTTTTGACAGCGGGAATTATTTATAAAATTAATTAATGAAACTTCACTGTTTTTAATTTTTTAAAATGAACATCATTTTTGAATTCGGAATATCAAATATAGCTTATGGTAAATTTTTGGTCTTTTTCTAAAGAACACCAATTTTTTATGAATAGTGAAACCCCTAAGTTGTAGATAAAAACATATTTTTCGTTTAAATGAAATTTTACCGATTTTGTGAATTGAATTTCAAAAATCTAACATACATGATTTATCATTATTAAATAATTTTTTTTTCAATGGGATGAAAATAATTTATGGTGATTTGTAACTTTTGTGTTTTATTAAACGCGATTAAAGGTAATTAGTGTAATTTAAGATAATGAAAATGTTATAATAATATGACATTACCTTTAAAATTGTCCTACCTTTATTGGATGAGTCATGACCGACTAAGAAAATCCATGGGTCAATTTGGGGACCCCATGGAGCCACTTGGGTAAGATAATGACATTAAAAACTGTTTATTTAAAGGTAAAATAAAAATGTCACAAACATGTATTATTTTACAAAAACAATTTTTACATGTGGTTATATAAGTTATATTTTTGACTATAAATATTCATTAGAAATATAAAAATATTTCCTACATCATAGTAATTTCTTTATAATTTTTAGACATTATATAAATAAATTTATTTATGACACTAATATGATGTAGTGATTACATCATTAATGAACGATTTAAATAAAATGAAAGGATAAGGTAAAATATAAGAATTAAACTTCTCTAAAACCAATTTTATGGGTGGATACCGAACCCTTATCACCATATCCTCGAAATATATTATTGCAGGACCTTTAAAATTTGAAAATCATTTTATAATAAAGTAACATTTCAAGACTTTCCAAAAGTGACCCTCCTCCCTCTTATAAAAGGCCCCCACCTCTAACCCATTACCCACACCTCTCAAGCCCTTGGATCATCCAACATTTGCTCATATTATCTCTCCACATCCCTCTCTCACTCTTAGAATCCTCACTTTGGGCAGAAGTCTTCCCAAGGAAGCCTTTGGCTCAAATCAAAAAGAGTTACCCGATTTAGAGGTAATATCTTCTCTTGAGTTTCTTTCTTTTATTTTACATCTTTACTCACCACTATCTTCTTATTATTTGATCCCATAATAAAACCAGTATCCTAAATATACTAGGATGTTTTTATTATAAGTATTCTACCTACACTTACACACACCACCGTCTAATGGTTAAAGAACATACTGTTTCTGTGGGTGGCGAATTACTACCTCACGAAACGATGATTGTTCAATCTTCTTTTAACACATTTAATGGTGGAATTTATGATAAAAATATATTAATATTTGATATATATTATATTTATTTCCTCTATATTCTTCTGTATTTTATAATTAAATCAAACCTGTATGCTTTTCATGTTGGGAAAATGCGATAATGTCATATGAGGAAGTGTGGACTACCGCCCCCTCAAGTGATGTGAATCATTCATGCCAAACATGGAATTTATAAATAATGTAATTAATAAACTTATGTTACCTATATAAAATAGATATTATATTGGAATTATAATATATCTATGTCTATTTTATTTTTAAAGTCGATTAATATGACAAAAAAATTAAAGTAGCGTTCATGCGTACGTACGGCCTACCGTCTCAATGAACGATGCATTTCATTTTTTATCTCCAAATGTTATGGAATATTATTAAATACATATATAATGTATATATATGATATTTAAATCATGAACACCATTCTGGATATTATGTACTTATAACTACATGGAAAATTCTCTTCAAACAAGTTCATTGTTGACTCATGTACTGAACATCGACAAACCTTATGATCTGAAATCACATAATTAACTAATTATTATAACTTGATAATATGTGATATTAATTTATTAATAAACTTTAAAGGATTTAATTAAGAAATTATAATTGACCAAAGTTTATTATTCAAGAATATAAAGAAATCAACAAGACAAATCGGACATGTGGTAAGGGGATTTCTTATCTCACTTTTAATTACATGAGATTTCCATTGTTCGCCTCTTATTTGATGCATGTATTGTATTGTGTACTGCCATTTCATATATATTATCATGATTCTATTTATATTCATGGTATTATGTGAATCATTTTGTGTTTATTATCTTTTGGTCATACGACTAGATTGATTACAATGAGGTAACGAGTTTTTCATCTCACTATTATTCCTAAGAGATTCATGCTACATTTTCAACTATTTCCTTTTGAGTAGTGTCTTTACTGCTCATGAATTTATTATTTGTGTAATATAATTTAATTTATGGGTATTTACCTCTTCATTTTTTGATCTTTCCTTCATGGGGTGTACGTTTCGAAAGTTTCCCAAAACGATAAGGGAACCTTTCACCCTCCTCTTTTTAAAAGACTTCTTTTTGTGAGGTCTTTTAATTTACATAATATTATGTTGGGATATGTTCTTATATATCCTTATTGCTGTAAATTTTATGTCCATGTGATGTGATACCCTTTTTATCTCTCATCAGCTCATTTTCTAAATTTTATAGTGATGTTGTTAAGCTGTCGAATTTTGGTAAGGGAACTTCTTAACCCTATTTCAACTCTTTGGGTTAAACATCTACTTCTTGATTATAACATGCTATGAATATGAGGGGATGACCTCTGATTTTTTTACACTTAATATCCACTTATATTGAGTCTATTTATATTTTTCACACAAAATTATGTAATTGATTTATCCTTAATCGAAGGATACTATCTTAATAAGGGACTTCGTCTCAATCTCCTTTTATTGAGGCATCATTTGATTTATACATGACGTTCTTTTATACGGTGTATAAAACCCTTTTGACTTTTCATTTGATTCAAAGGAAATATTTTCTTTACGAAGTGTTTTACTAAACGAAAAAAATGAATGTTTATTTTTTTATTTAAGTGTTGACAATGTCCTTTTCCGCCACTGCGAGTATTATTTGATCTTTAGCTTCCATAACAAGTCGGAATGTTTATAAAAGGAAAATAAATACCATATACTCTTTTTACATATTTTGGTATTGAAAATGATTTTTATAATGGATTTATTATTTAAATATCTTAAAAAGTTATATTGTTATTGCAATGTGGGAATGTTATCTTTCCTTTATGCTTAAGATATGTATTATCTTTATGTTATGGTTATTGGGCATTGTTTATAAAGTCAGGTGGTTCAGTGATAAAGTAAGGGTGGGTGAGCCCGAGATAGCTCTCCAATGAATTGGGTAACGCGAAGGAGTTAAACACTAAGGATTTTTAAAAGAGATTTAGGGAATATACTGCGATGGGTATTCCAAATATAACCATGAGGGTTACTCCCTACATAAGAATGTTATGAATGACCCAAGTAACCTTTACGTCTTATGATTTCTATGATTTATTCATAAATCTTATGATTTCATGAGGTATTTTAAAGTGCTTATGTAATATGAGTAAAGTATGATTCCATTGATTCTTATGTATACATAGACTAATGTTTTCTTTCCATATTTTTATATCCCTTACTGATATTTTTATGCTCATCCCTAATTTTTAAATGTTTTCCATAGGACTTAAAGATAAATATGGTCAAGGATGTTATCAAGGAAAGACATGCTGTCTAAAACATGGAACTAGTCATGTTTCTTTTTTAAGGATTTTTATTTTAAGAAAAAATGGAAACTAAGTAGAAGTTTCTACTTTATAATCTTTTAAGATGTTATAGTTATGTCCTAATTCTATAAAACTCTAAACCTAAAAAGATCATCAATGTGAATTATTCATTTAATTCAATATTGTGTAACGTTATAAGGCTGATTCCTTATAGTTGGTATCAGAGGAAGGATAAGACAACTTTAGGGATTAAGAGTTTTCGTTAGACATATGGTTAGTCCCTATGTCTATTATTTCATTTAAATCCTTGTTTTATAACTTTTTCAGATTAAGTAATTTCAATTAAAAATGTACAGAGGAGGATCTCAAATGACATTCCAATCTCTTCCTGAGGACATTATTGCAATAATTATTGCAAAGTCATGTTTGTATGATTGTGAAACTTTTTCTATCATACAACTCACTTATAAGCAGTTGTTTGTGATATCAAACACCTCCACTATACCTCGTTATCATCGTGGGTCATGGGTTGTATTTAGTCAAATCCTATTTTCATAATATTCTCATATTTTCAAGAAAGGTAAATATTATCAAGGAATTTTCAAATATTTTACCTTATCACAAGATTTTGAAGCATATTTGGATTTTAAAAAAGGTGCTGAAGAAGGAGACCATTGAAAAACCTATTTATATTTTCTTTTACAATATAGTCTCTCAGCACATACCTATGGTATTTTAAAAGGACCATTAATTGAAAGTTTCAACTCAAATTTGGTCTGACTATTTTATAGAAATCATGTTTTATCAGTTGTTTTGAAATTATATGTCATACATAATTATTTTCCTAATCTATTTTTTTTGTGAACACCAATATGACCCATGCTGTACAAGGTGTATATGGATGGAGGAAGAAAATTATTTTGAAGGATATATAAATCATTGTGGAAATGCATGGACCTTCTACCTACATGAAAAAGATGACGATGAAACCAAATAGACACCATGATCATGGTATGATTTTCTTGATTTTGGGGATCGTTTTATTTTATCTTATGTTGGTAAAATAAGACTTCAAGAATTAAGATGTTGAGATCATAATGAATTTGGATGAAAATGAGAGGTATAAGGAAACCATTGAGGTTAAAACATGTTAGGGTTATTTTTTAGTTTTATAAAAAGGACAACCCGTAGGATGGGTGACAACCCGTCACATTTGGTATGGTCGCAGGAATCGAACCCACAACCGAAGGTCGACAAGGGTGTATCACCTACCACTGGCCAACTTGAGGTTCCTGGTTAGTATGATTTATTATTTTAGTAAAATGATTTTATGTAACAATAATAAGTTGATTTTGAGAATTTATGCTTTATCAAATGGATATAATTAGTATAAGAAAATGATTTGGTGATTATGTGATAAAGGTTGTTGTGAAAGGCGTTATCTCTTTTGATGAAACACTATATCCCTAAGGAAGATATAATACTATGGGACTTCAATTGTGGAATAATGGTTGAAATTTTAGTTTGGAAGAATCTATTCTTTTATTGAGGATATATGATGATTTGGTTTATTTATGAAAATGATTAACTAATCATGGAGAATATGTGATTAGGTTAATTACCTTTCAAAATGAGATTCTGAGAGTAACAGATGTTAATTGGAGAAAAATGTTAAGATTTTTCTTAGAAGACTATGTAATTAAATCCTTATGAGATTTGGGTTTCAATCTTAGTTTGGATTACATTTGAAAAATTTTATGGACAGTAGTTTATTGAATGGTCTTTGTTGAACATTGGGTTTTGGTTGAAAAGTTTTGGAGATTAAGAGTAGTTTTTCTTTTTGTAAAAGATTATCCTTTTTGGGTATTATCTAATCTCGTACTAACAATTTTGGTTTTGGTTAAGGTCTATAGACCTGGGAATTATATAGTTCTCTTTTGTGGATTAGTTGATTCTCTAGAAGTTGATTATAGAGCTCTTAATGTGAACAAGTCATCCTAAATACTCATCTTTTGGAGGAAATATGAGTTTGTGTTAGAAATCTAGTAAGAGATGAAAGTCTACATGACAATTAAGTATGTTTACTTATGTTTTAGTTAAGCTCATAAATAAATTCCTCAATGAAAAGTAACTTAAAAAAACGTTGTCTGTTAACTTTTCCTACTGGGAAATCAAATACCGCTTAACCCATCACATGTTTGTAGATTTCATATTGTTTACTTTCTCCTGATCATGTTTTCTATCACTCTCCATTAGAACTTGACACTTATTTTCTCTTCCATATCCATGTTTTCATGGGATCCTAGTATGGTTTATCTCAGGTGACCATTGTACTTCTCTTTTTTTCTTTTAAAGTGATAGTTTTATTGACTCCTTTTCTGATGTGGGGCTTTCAAGGACGTTTCTGAGCCCAATTTTAAAATTGCGAGGACACAATTTCCAAAAGGGGGAAGGATGTAACATCTCAGGTAAATAAAGAATATAACATTTTCATATTTATTAATATTCGTGAATAAAATGTTAATATTCCTTTAAAGGGAATGCTATGTTCGATGTCATACCTAGTACACAACAATGAGTTTCTTTGAAATCTTACGTTGCACACTAATAATAAAATACTATTATTTTAAATGGTAGTTAACTCCTAGTCGTTGTAATGGCGGGAATGAACATAACTAACTAAAAAATGATTATATATGTTTGTTAAATATTTTTTCATTTATCTAATAATATTTAGAGGCTTAAAATAAGACAAGAATTCGATTTTAAACATAAATTTTCAAATATTCTTTAAATGGTCGATTAAGTGCCTTTTGATGGTGAACCCTTTTTAAAACTACTTTTGTTTAATTTTATATGTTATACTTGAAAAACTAAAATCCTTATTTAGAATCAGGACATGAAAATTTACTTTGTGTAAATTTTTGTTATTTTTCAGATAAAGTTTATTTTTTAATGAATAGTGAAATTGATGTATTTTAATTCAAAACATCTTTTTAATCTAATTTATTTGTATGGATAGATTATCTTTTTAATTGGGTTTAAAGTGTAGTTGAAATATATTTTTACCATTTAATCCAATGGTGGTGATTGGAATTCATTTCACTTTGAAATTGGACCAAAACAAGTGTCAATCTTTTGATAGATATTGTTTCTTAAAAACATGCTATTTGTTTTGACAGTGGGAATTAAATATTAAATTAATTAATGAAACTTATATGATTTAAATTTTGTCAAATTGACATCATTTTTTGAATTCGTAATATCAAATATAGCTCAGGGTGAATTTTTGGTATTTTTCTGAAAAACATCAATTTTTATTGAATAGTGAAACCACTAAGTAGTAGTTAAAAAACTGATTTTTCGTTTAAATGAAATTTTACCTCTTCTGTGAATTGAATTTAAAAATTCCAAAATTAATGATTTCCATTATTAAGTAAAAGTTGGTTCAATGGGATGAAAATAATTTTTGGTGAATAGTAAGTTTTGAGTTTTATTAACCGCGGTTAAAGGTAATTTGTGTAATTTAAGGTAAAAATAATGTTATAATAATATGAAATTACTTTTAAAATTGTCCTACCATTATTTTATGAGTGATTTCTGACCATGAAAATCCATGGGTAAATTTTGGGACACCATGGAACCACTTGGGTAAGATAATGACATTAAAAACGTTTTATTCAAAGTTTAAATAAAAATGTCACAAACATGTATTGTTTTACTAAAACAATTTTTACATGGGGTTATATAAGTTATAATTTTTACTATAAATATTAATTAACAATATAAAACTATTTCCTACATCATAGTAATTTTTTTTATAATTTTTAGACATTGTATAAATAAATTTATTTATGACACCACGATGATGCTGTGATTACCTCATTAATGAACAATTTAAATAAAATGAAAAGATAAGGTAAAATATAAGACATAAAATTGTCAGAAATCTATTGGATGGGTGGATTTATAACCCTTATCACCTTAACCTCGAAATATATCATTTTGGTACCTTTAAAATCTTAAAATCATTTTATATTAAAGGAACATTTCAAGACTTTACAAAAGTGACCCTCCTCCCTCTTATAAAAGGCCCCCCACCTCTACCCCCTTACCCACACCTCTCACACCCTTGGATCATTCAAAAATTGCTCATATTATCTCTTTGCATCCCTCTCCCACTCTTATAAGCCTCACTTTGGGCAGAAGTCTTCCCAAAGAAGCCTTGGGCTCAAATCAAAAAGAGTTACCCGATTTAGAGGTAATGTCTTCTCTGGAGTTTTTTTCTTTTATTTTCCTTCTTCACTCACCAATATATTATTATTATTATTTGATCCCATAATAACACCATTGTCCTAAATATACTTGGATTTTTTTAGGATAAGTATTATACCTACACTTACACCCACCCCCGTCTAATGGTTAAAGAACATATTGTTTATGTGGGTGGTGAATTACTGTCTCACGAAACGATGATTGTTAAATCTTCATTTAACACATTTAATGGTGGCCATTATGATGGAACTATATTTATATATGATATATATTATATTTATGTCCTCTATATGCTTCTTTATTTTATATTTAAATCATACCTTTATGCTTTTCATGTTTTTCAAATGCAATAATGTCATATGAGGAAGTCTGGACTACCGCCCCATCAAGTGATGTGACTCGTTCATGCCAAAAATGGAATTTATAAAGAATTTAATTAATAAACTTATGTTATCTATATAAAATATATATTATATTACAATTATAATATATCTATGTATAATTTAGTTTTAAAGTCTATTAATATTACAAAAAAATGAAAGTAGCGTTCATGCGTACGTACGGCCTACCGTCTCCATAAATGGTGCATTTCATTTTTTATCTCCAAATGTTATGGAATATTATTAAATACATATATACTAGATATATAAGATATTTAAATCATTAACACCAGTTCAGAGATGATGTATGTATAACTAAATGAACAATTCCCTTCAAACAAGTTCAATGTTGACTCATGTACCGAACATTAACAAAACATATGATATGAACTCACATAGTTAACTAATTATTATAACATGATAATATGTGATATGAATTGAATAATAAACTTTAAAGGAGTTCCTTAAGAAATTATAATTGACCAAAGTTTATTATTCAGGAATATAAAGAAATGAGCAAGACAATTCAGACTTGAGGTAAGGGGATTTCTTATCTCACTTTTAATTCCGTGAGATTTCCATTGTTCGCCACTTATTTGTTGCATGTAGTGTATTGTGTACTTAAATTTCATATATATTATCATGATTCTATTTATATTCATGGTATTATGTGATTAATTTGATTTTTATTATCTTTTGGTCATATGACTCGATTGATTACAATGAGGTAATGGGTTTTTCATCTCACTTTTATTCCCATGAGATTCAAGCTACATTTTCCACTATTTAATTTTGTTTGGTGTGTGTACTACCCGTGATTGTATTATTTGTGTAATATAATTTAATTTATGGGTATTTAAATCTTCATTGTTTGATCCTTCTGCCATTGGGTGTACGTTTCGAAATTTACCCAAATCGGTAAAGGAACCTTTCACCCTCCTCTTTTTAAACAACTTCTTTTTGTTAGGTATTTTAATTTACATCTTCGTATATTGGGATATGTTATTATGTATCCTTATTGCTGTAAATTTTGTGTCCAAGTGATGAGATACCCTTTTTATCTCTCATCACCTCATTTTCTTAATTTTAAAGTGACATCATTCGGCTATCGAATTTTTGTACGGGAACTTCTTAACCCAATTTCAATTATTTGGGTTGAACCTCTAATTCTTGATTATGTCGTGCTATGAATATGTGTGGATGAACACGGATTGTTTTACACTTAATATCCACTTATATTGAGTGTATTTCTATTTTTCACACCTAATTATGTAATTGATTTATCATTAATCTAAGGATACCGCCTTTATAAGGGACTTCATCTCAATCTCTTTTTATTGAGTCATCCTTTGATTTATACACGATTTTCTTTTATATGGTGTATAAAACGTTTTTGACTTTTCATTTCATTCAAAGGTAATCTTTTCTCTATGAAGCGTTTTACTAAATGAAAAAATAGAATGTTTCTTTTTTTACGTAACCAGTGACAACGACATTTTCCACCGCCGCGAGTATTATTTGATCTTTGGCTTCTATAACAAGATGTAATGTTTTTAAAAGGAAAATCAATACCATATACTCTTTTTATGTATTTCAGTATTGAAAATGGTATTGAAAATGGATTTATTATTTCAATATCTTAAAAGGCTATATTGTTTTTTTAATGTGGGAATGTTATCTTTCCTTTATGCTTAAGTTATGTGTTATGTTTATGTTATGGTTCTTGGGCATTATTTATGAATATGGTTGGTTCCGTGATAAACTAATGGCGGGTGACCCCGAGATATCTCACCAATGCATTGGGTAACGCGAAGGAGTTAAACGCTAAGGTTTCTCCAAAGGTATTTAGGGAATATACTGCGATGGGTATTCCAAATGTAACCATGAGGGTTACTCCCTACGTAAGAATGTTATGAATGCCTCAAGTTACATTTATCTATTATGATTTTTATGAGTTATTCATAAATCTTATGATTTCATTAGGTATGTTAAAGTGCTTATTTTTTATGGGTAAAGTATGATTCCATTGATTCTTATGTATACATGGACTGGTGTTTTCTTTCTGTATTTTTATATCAATTACTGATCTTTTTATGCTCATCCCAAGTTTTTGAAATGTTTTCCACAGGACTTAAAGATGAATACGGTCAAGGATGGGATCAAGGAAAGGCATTCTATCTAAAACATGGAACTAGTAATGTTTCTTTCTTAAGAGTTTCTATTTTATTAAAAAAATGGAAACTGAGTAGAAGTGTCTACTTTATAATCTTTTGAGATGTAAAAGTCATGTCCTAATTCTCTATAACTCTAAACCTGAAAAAAAATCCTCAATGTGAATTATTAATTTAATTCAATAATCTGTAATGTTATAAGTTCGGGTCCTTATAGGTTTCATTATACTTAAAACAAAAAAAATTAAAAATGAAAAAGGGTGTGGAATGAAATTAGTGAGGAAAAATATTGATCGAAGTAGTGTTTACTAAAAATGATTCATTATATTTATTAAATTTATTATTGTTCCCTAATAATATAATTCAATCAATCTTATTATGTGTTGAATCACTCAAACAACTACATAATTTTTAATGTTAAACACTCATCACTAAGATGTCTCCCATATTGAAGTGGTATCTTCTGATAAGTGTCATGGAGACATCTTGATGTCTTGATGAAATTCCACAACACTTCTCCATATGAAAATTCATTTTATCAAGAGAAAATGAAAATGAATGGGATTTAGTAATTCAAAAAATAATAAGAATTAATTAGTAAGTGAGGATCTATGAACTTTCACATCACCTCTCCACCCATTAATTGAAAACTCAAAATCATTATATAAGTGAGACAAAGAAATAACATTACACCTCAAAAACAAAACATGACTGTGTTCCATAATCATAAAAATATGAGTAATATAACCATTATAATATACTGGAAGTCATGGATTGAAGAGATTAAGTATAAATTCACAAAATATTATAGGAAAATAATAAGCACAAAAATCATAAATAATAACATAAACTAACATTAACACAAATGATAAAAAATAAATAATTAAGGGGGAGAGTGAAAAAAATCACTATATTAAAATAATGATATAGAGATATAAATACGAATAAGAAAATAAAAAAAATAAGAGATTCAAAAAAGGATGAACTAAAAGGAAAAAATGATAACATGTTCTACCCATGGTATATAGAGTGGAAACCCCCCTAAAATAGACTCCAAAACATATCTATAACCATATTTAGTGATCTCATGAGTTACCCAAATGAAATCCCTTTAGCATGGCCAGCTTCATGATTTCATTACATGTAATTATTCTATGATCTTTTCCCTTTCCTTGAAATAAACTATAATTTTCCCAGCCTCAATTAACCATCTCCTTTCACCTCTTCATAGATAATATCCATGAGTAACCATCGTCTTATCACTTCAAAAAAACATTATGGAGAAGGGATATCAGTTTTTATTTCCATCCATGTCCTCTATATCACATATTTATCATTACCATGGAAATAAATGAACTTTTCAAAGGTTCTCAATCCATTTATAATTATATTAATCCTTACCTTTTAGAATCTGTTGGCTTTCATGTGGGACCATATTCATTCAATTTAGGAAAAGGCGGTGAAGATAGATGAATGAGTCTTGAATAAAAAGATGATAGTTGTGAGTGCTCATGATCCTCATGTTGATGTTTGGAATTGAAGGTAGGTAGTTTGAGCTCTTACGGTTCCATGGTGGAGATTTTTTCATGGTAATGATGATCCCTAGTGTAATATATTGAAACTGTAATAGGATGTAAAATGGAAAGAATTAATCTAATCTGATTTTGAAACTTATTCGTGTGTGTTAGTAATTATAATATCACAAATTAAAATTTTATTGCGGAATTATTCTTGTTTATGTGCATGGGTTCACCCAACAACAAGAAATTCAGTGTCAACTATCATTATTTGTGAATTATCCCTATTTATCCACTCATATGTTGTAAAATAAATATGTTTAATCTCTCATATTTCACCTTTAAATGGGTAAAATTATCCTACATAAATGTTAATACAGATAAGAAAATGCTTCAAAATTCTAGGAACTCATACCTTGTGATTGAAATATAGTGTTATGTTTGGTTTGATTACAAGTTATAATGGATTTTCTTCCAAGGGGATCCACTTTTTCAAAATGTCTCTCCCACATGATATATACACCTACAATAATTCATAAAATTTCTCAAGAACCCACTATGCTTACTGTGGACTTATCCTTGGGCTATCTGGACTTTCCCTTCCAAATTTTCTATGGTCTGGGTTGACTTGTTAAAAGAACATCCCTTTTTTATAAAAAAACTACTTTTATATTTTTAGGCAAATACATAACAAAATAACACAATATGAATGTGGAATATTTTAAAATTAAATTAATTAATAACATAAATTCAATCCCATAGGAAATTTAGGCCCAATATTATTAAAAAATAGATAAATTTTAAACTAAAAAAAATTGTGGGTGTATTTAATAAATAAAAATATTGAATGTTTAGTGAAGATTTAGCTCTAATAACTCCCTATTACAACTAGGAGGTTGTATGTTTGAATTCTTTACAATTTCTAACTAGAATATTCTCGATTTGGAAATTTTTGAACTATAAAAAGAGTAATAAGGAGACGAGTGGAATCATTTTAGGGAAAAAGAACTCTCAGTATCCTAGTGACACTGGTTATGTCATGTTGAATCATGAAGTTGTGGGTTAAAAAACTTACTCTATGAGGTGATATGGAATGTCTGATATGGGAATTTCAGATTTTGTTTCTATTGAATATTTTCCTATAAAAAATATAGAGGCTCATACATTTCATATTCAAAGTCATTGTGGTCATGGTAAAAGTAATTTCAGTTAAAAATTCATAAAAAAATATTTTAAACCAAAATAAAAAAAAATTATTATATCTCATTATATGAATATTGATTATATTTCACTATGATCCATTCCAAAACCATAATGGTTTGGTTTATTTTCATAAAAGTGCATACAAATAACTGTAACATAGCATATCTCTATCAATTCCAACTATTTTCTTCAAAAATATCACCCTTCTTAGATAGATAATTATTTAAATATTTATTCATAAACTGGGTAAAAAAAATAGAAGAAATAAAGAGCTTAGATGAATGGTAAAGTGAAACAAATGATATATCAATAAATGATCATAATATATAATTAGATATGAATATAGGGATTGGAACAAGATAAAAAAATAACTATAATCATACTGAATCAATCATTGATATTCAATAACAAATCATGGAATGGGGATTTTTTATGAAAAATACATAAGACATACGAGTATAGAATCATCAATATTCAATAATCATTCATGAAAACATATCATAAGCATAAAACATTAGTTTTTTACACATATCATCATAGAAATTTACTTCCTTTGTCATGGTTCACTCGTAATACAATCAATATTGATGACATCCCATAACATAAATGCTTACCCACTCATTTCTAATATTGTATTAGTACTAAATTCCATTAAATTGTATTCGTAGTATCTTATGAGTTTATTGACTGATTCATCTCTTAAAATTATATCATCATGGTTAACACTAACTAAATCATTATAGGGCTATAATGGACCTATATTTCTTCAAAAACTAGATTAGGCTCGCCTATCACATAATCATAATACAAACATATGATTTCCAAAAGAATATAATACATTTATCATTTCATCATAGCATAATCCACAGAAATAAAATGAGTTTTATAAAAATTCCATAATCATGACCATAAACCTTCTAGAGATATAACTATAATCCTATCATTGGATTATATACCAAGTAAATCATAAGAAATATCAATGGTAATGTTTATAGAACAAAATACCTTTAAAATATAACTACAACATTTCTTGTGGAAAATACACTTTTCATTTTTAAATTAGTTATTTGAAATAAGAAAATTTCCAAAATATTATCGAAAAAATTTTCTTTGAAAGTTACCATGAAAACTTATAAATTAATATTCAAAGTAAATAAAATTCCTCATGGTGTGAAAAGTTGTGCAAATGGTATACATTAAAAAATGATTCCATTCACATTTTGGATAAAAAATAAAATTTTAATACATTTGGAATAATATAAAAAGATTTATTTTAAAACATGGTAAACAAATTCAAGTATATTTATAAGAACCATTAAATAATAATTAGATATACTAAAAATATTCTTGAAAAAAGTTTTACGAATCTATGGATATTGAAGAAATTATATAAGAAAAAATAGAAATACAAAAGTTAATTTATATAAAAAAATTATTTTGCATTATTGAGTACATAGAAAATTAATAATCAATGGAAATAATATAATATCATTAAATAACAATCTGATAATAAAATACATAGTATTTTTGAGAGATGGATCATATAATTTACCCATCAAAAATCTAATGATATATGTTTTCTTCCATTTGAAAGTAGATATAATGGACAATTATTCAAATGTAAGATAATAAAACATATAAAAATCATTAATTGATAATAATTATATAATTTTGGGTGACATTACTACCCTTATCTATCGGTTTAACCCCGCTAGTAAACCAATTTGAACCTTAATTATAGAAAGCAAATTTGATAGTTTTTTAGTATTCATTATGATAAACAATTTAGTTGAAACTTTTAAATTATATAAATTATTTTGATCCAAAATATTTAATCCATTTAAAAAGATTATATTTTCATAATTTCAAAAATTCAATTTAAAAAAAATCAAACTGTAATTAAAAATCGTTTAAGAATAATGAAATTTTAAGGATAAAACTAAATTTAATTTCATTACTTGCCTTGAAGAAACATTCAAATGAATGATAATATAGTTGATTGAATATATAAAACATAAATTTAATTAAAACAAATTCAATAAATGTTTACTTGATTCATTAAGATAAAAACACATTGAGCACTTAAAAACAATTTTTAGAAAAAAGATAGATTTTAAGACCAGAAATGCACTTATACCAAAATAAACTATAATTATTATTCCAACATAACTAACTAGATTAATTATAATTAATGGAATATAATGTTAACATAATATCAATTTCAAAATACAATGGTAGTTTTACTTGGAATGAAATTATAAGTTTAACAAAAATCATTAATTTATCACCATTCACTTATAAATAAATATTTTTAGAAAAATCATAAAAATTCACCCTCATGAAATAAACACATGGGGATTTATAAAATTATATTAATTTCCTCAAATAAAAATTTGTAAAATGGTAGAAATTAATTATATTATTTAAATGTTAAAAATCCAATAAAACTTATTTTTTAAGGAAATGTATTTTTTAGGCCTAAAATGACTTTACTAAAAATTGAGTCATTATTTATTACAAATTATTAAATGATTTTTTATTATTTAAAACATATAGAAATATTTTTTATATTGTATTTATCATTATTAATTTCATATAATTCTATATTTAGTTTATAAAATATAACTATATCACTATTTATTTAGACCAGAGGTTGTGTGTAATAAAATCTATAATTCATGTCTATTTAAAGGAAATATATATAAAATTTTGTGGTGTTTAATTCTAAAAACATAAATGAATTTTACCCTATAAATTCCATCACATCCATATAAACAAATGAGGATGTCTACCTTAATCATATCCTCATCTTCTCATGTATTTCTCTAACTAACATTAACCAAGTTAGTGGTCTTTTTCATTAGAAATTTATCTTTATTATTTGAGAGTTTTACCAATATTTATTCATAAAATTATCATGCAACATTGGTATATCCTTCGATTTCAATTCATTTGAAGGATCGTGTATTTACTTCTTCTAAAGAGATATATGAAACACATTGTGAACTTGATATGGGTTTGGGGAAAGCACCAAATGATAAGTTATAGTTCATACCTGATAAAAAATCATGAAGGAACAGATATACCTAAGGAAAAGTTATCCATTATTTCTAGATATCATAAACTTCTTCCACGGATAAGTTCACATGAAAAACTTCTCACCAGCTTTGAAATTCATATCTCATTAAGAATTTTCAACATAACTCTTCTTTGGACTCCAATCTTCCTTGAGGTGTTTTTAAATTGATCTAAACTTATCTACAATTTAATTGGCTATCTGAGGGACCAATAAATTTTGTTCTCAAACTTTAACACAATATATTAGAGTTTTAAACTTCTTTCTGTATAGGGATTCATATAAATATATCTGAATTACTGAGTGAAATCTATTATTCTAATAAAACTAGTCTACAGGAAGGTGTTTATCCCAACTACCATTTAAATATAGAGAACAAGATATTAATATATCATTATTGTTTTTAATGGTTTTCTAATACTGATCATCTATCTAAGGATGATATGGATTAAAAAAATAAAATTCCATTTCCAAATATTATTGAATACTTTTCCATTACTTTTAGTTTAATCTCTGATCACAATTAGATAAAATCGAATATTGTACTTCCTAAAACCATACAACTTCCTTAATATATATCTTGATAATATGATGATGATATAAATACTATCACATAGGAGTAAAGTGTATTGACTTCATATGGTGACCAACTACAACCCAAACAGGATTATGGAATTTAGATGTTTTATGGGGGGTCTTATGACAAAAACCAAGGTGATTTTTCCTATTTTCATTCTATCATGGGTAAAGGTTGTAATATCCACACATATTTCAATCACCCAGAAATACCTTTCTAACATACCAATCACTATGATGCATAGTCTAAAATATCTCTCTTCATGTTTACCCATCAAAAATAAACATTATGATATTTACAAATATTCATATATCCGAGATTAATAGAGAATGATGAGCTATAAGATTAATCCAGTACTTACTTATTCTAGTCTAGTAATTATTTTACACATACTCAGCTTTTAAACTTTATTATTCCATCACAATAATTGTTAAACTCACGAACATTTCCCTCCATACACCGCTCCACATATTGTTTCTACATCTCTTCAATTTTCACATGGATAAATGGTTGAAAACTCATCTTAGAAATATAATATATATATTCTTCATTCAATATTTCATGTTCCATAAATTTAAAACCCATAAATAATGGTTTTATATGATCCTCATGATAGATAAGATAGAATAATCCTTTTGAATTACATCATTAATCACCTTTATTCTTTATCAGGGTAGTAGTGTAATGAACAATCATAATCTTTAATCAATTATAATCATGATATCTAGAACATACTCAAATATTTCTAGGTGAATATACACTTTATAATTTTCTTATTAGTATATATGCTACATCTTTATCTGTAAAGATAATTACACAAATATTGAAGTTATTATCATTACGAACTCCAAATTGTGAATTGAGAATTTTTTCACATGAACCATTTATTGAAATGAGCAATAGGATACCACCATAAAAATATATATAATAATTCATCCCAGCCATCTCATTGAATAATCACTATTAATCTCAAACTCTTTTCCACTATAGGGTATTGTTAGAAAAGGTTCACTCACCAACCTTCTATTTAGTTCCTTAAAATTTTATTCATATTCCTTATTCAAAATAAAATTCATTCCCTTTTGATTGAACCTAGTGAGTGGATTATATAACCATCAGAAATAATTTATAATGAATCATAATTATCCAAGTAAACTATATATCATAGTAACAATGGTTGGTTTGGGATGATATTCAATAAATTATATATTTTATGGATCAATTAATATACACTCTCTTGATATTATATGAACCAGAAATGAATCTTGTTTTATCCAAAAATTCACACTAGGTAAATCTTTCATATAATTTCTCTTTACATGGGTTCTTTAGTATAATCCTTAAGTGATCATGATTCTCTTCATTACTCTTGGAATATATAGAAATATCATTTATAAATACTATCACTAACTAATCAATGTAATCTATAAAGGATCTATTATTTAAATCCATAAGGATATATGGGGAAATAGAAAGAACAAATAGAATCATTATAAATTCATAGTGCGCATGTCTAGAATATAGGGTTGTCTTTGGTATGTTTTTACATTTGACCCTCAATTGATAGTATCCAAATCAAATATCAATATTATGAAAATACAAAACACCTAAAAATTGATCACAAAACCATTAATATGGGGTATAAGAAACAAATTATCGATATTTATCTTGTTATATTCCTAATAATCAATGATGATTCACATTGATCTATAATTATTATTAAAAATAGAATATTTACACCCCTTTTTGATTAACATGGATGAACGAATCCCTTATATAAATTCTTGAGAAGTTTCTTCTATAATTCATGAAAATAAATTGGTGTCATTTTATATGAAGCACTCAAAATAGGTATAGCACTAGGTAATTGTTCTATAGAAAACATGACATCCAGATTTAGAGGAATACTAAGACAGTCTTATGAAAAGGCATTAGAAAATTCCCATATTGTAGGTATATCTCCAATGTCGAATTTCTCCCCATCAATTTGAGATATGTAGCTTCTTGGAATAGGAATAAATAACCATTAAATGGATGTAATTTCTATTGAAAGTTAAAATTTATCATTACACTAACAGAAAATCATAGATCAGTTCAGAATATAAATTGTTAATTCACTTCCATGGAAATTTATATGGGATATAATTTAATATATCCAATCCATACCCAAAATCACAACAAATTCAGATCGATTGAGAATAAAAATATTTCTAGGGAGCACATTCTCACAAGAATAAATCATAGAATAATTTTACTTTATATGTGTTCATCATACCATTTGGGGTCTTTTAAACTATTTAAATATCTAATCATTGAGTCGGTAATGTGATACTCTTGAAAAAATACTCAAACATAAAAGAGTGGGTAAAACCATAATCAAATAAGAAATTAGTAGTTCAATTGTGGATGGTAAGTGTTCCTTTCACCACTTTGTTGTCTTACCCCATATCACCAATAGTTCTCACATGAGATTCACAATTATCTATATGATTAATAGTTTATTAACATCAATAATCATCATTAACTTTGGGTTTTGATCACTGGATAGCATAATTTCCAAACTCCTTGAATTTAAAACATTGGAGTGTGGGTGGTGTGTTTTGTTGATAATTTTCATCATTCATTTAATTGAGGATCCTCTTCACATCATTTTGACTTTATTTTACTTTATGGAATTCTTTTCAACCATTAAAATTTTGCTAGTCCCCTTAAGACAATTTTCCCGATTCTTATTACCAAATTTTTGGCATAAAAGAAGACACATCATCTTCCCTTGATGGGTTTTTTTATAATTTACAACGAATTACATTCTCCATTTCTTTTCAAAACCATAATATTAATGGGTGACTCCAATATCTATTTCAACTTTGACTTCAAATTGAATTATTTATTTATAGATACTAAAGTATCTTATGCATAACACCCATTAGATACATGTTTTTAAATCACTAAATAATCAATCAATCTTATTTTTTTTATTCAATAAGAATACAAGAAGCATACCCAAGATATATGGTCTAGCATTACTCATAGGAATCAATAGATTCAACATCCTTCTACATTAGCTCAAATAATTCCTTCATATTTTATTGCGAATAATACTTGGAAAGAAATTATTGCAAAATATTCTCCTAAACTCATCCCAATATATGGAATTAATTTCATTCTATTATAATATATTATTGTTAAGAGTCTAAAATTTATTTGATTCACCCTCTTACTGATAAATATCTAAAATAATTTTTTCAGATTTTGAGCGTTAGAGAATGGATAGTATTTTCTCGATGGTACTGATCCAACTCTTAGTAATTAGTGCATCAGTGGACCATCTAAAAGTAGGTTTTCATTTCCACATGAATGGATTAACACTATGTTGATCCCTTTCATGTTCATTTGGATGATCTGTATGAATCTTGGATTGATAAATTTCATAGGCATAGATAATATATTTTTCATTCTAGAACCCATAAAAAAATTCCTTGGATTATAGTAATTATGTTATTGTTTACATTCATCATTAACATGGTTTTTTTCTAGTTACATCAAGTTAATGAAACAAAAAATCATATTTTGAGAAACAATAATCACAGTGGATAATCATATAATCGTAAAAATTATTTATAGAATTTATAAATCATCAAACCAGGTTTTCAATCTATGAAACATTAGATTCAACCTAGATCATCCAAGATCATTATCTACTTAGATACTTCATAAGGGATCATAAATAAAATTTGAATTAACTAAATTATATCCTATGGGAGTTTCAAACTATTTGGCCAATAAGGGATTATTCACCATGAACTAGAATGATGACTATGGTATACATGGCCAACTCTTTGTAGGATTAATAACCCTAGATAAATATATTCCAAAACCACATCAAATTTTAGTATCAAGATATGGTTTAATTTCTAGATAAACCTCCTAATATATATGTTATTAAAACTTTTGGATGTTATCCTATACATATGATTATCTTAATTGTTCTCACTAAAGGTTTATCATCATGGTTTTCAAACATAACTAAACCTTAAATCGATACCAACTATTGAAACCCAAAAAATAAATATATAATTATCAAATATTATTTTATTAATATTAATTATATATCATTATGATAATAAATAGGATCATAAAGGTTATTTTATTTGGAAACATGGATACCTAAACAACTTTCTAATAAAATATCTATAACATTTCCAATTAAGTTCTGCACTACGATCACCCTTATTAGAAATATAATACATAATTCCATTCTTCATAACCTAGGGAAATAAAACATAACCAAGGGTGTTCATAGATTATTATTAGGGGTAAACATAAGATATATCAACCAATGATCATAAGGGAGAATAAGATAAGCATATGGTCATGAGAAGATGATCAATGATTATAAATCACACCTAATAGATTAAATATCGTTAATGATTAATCCTGGAATAAGGTTTTTTTAGTCAAAATACATAATATATAAGAGTAATAAATCATAAATAATAAATCATGATTCATAATAACATATCATAATCATAAGACATGATTTTTTGGAATTCATATGAGCATAAGAAATTTCATTCTTAGTCAAAGTTAACTCTGAATACTATCATTGTGGACAATATGGCATAATATAATTGACTTCCTAGTCAATTAAAACATTCTCTTAGGAGTAACTTCCATCTTATTAACTCCATAATCTATTAGGATATTATTATCACTGTTTTATCTTATGAGATTATAAACTCCATCCTCATTAACCAATTAATTGAAGGGATATAACAGACCCACCCATCATTATGATCTATATCTGGATAACCAATTATATAATCATAATTCATATATAAGGGTGATAGATTATCATAAAACATTCATCATTTCATCATATCATAACACAAGGAAAGAGAATGGGTTTCTTAAAAATTTCATCTCCATAATCATAAACAATAAAACGAAATAATAAAGATGGTAACATTGGATCATAACACAAGTAAATCATAAGAGACGTCCAAGGATGTTATTGTCGATGAATATTCCTTTAAAATATCACTAGAACATTTCTTGAGGAAAATACCCATTTCATTTTGAAATTACTAATATAAAATAAAAAAATTATAAAATATTAAGGAATGAATTTTATTTGAAAATAATCATGAAAAATTATAATGGATACTACAATGTAAAGAAAATTCATGATGGTGGGAAAATTTATTCATGTGATGTATGGAAAACAAAAATGTGTTTCACGTTTTTATAAAAAAATCATAAGTAACATGTTAGTAATATGATAATAATATTGATTTTAAACCTCAATAATTAAATTAAAATATTGTTAAAAATGAATTTAACTTTTTTATGAATAGTAAAAACATTCCTCCAACCATTTTAAATAAAATATGGACATGGAAGAAAATATTTTTGATCGGATAAAAAAATTCTCTTTGAATTAAAAATATTCTTTTGGTATCTTGAGTAATTGGAGAGAGAAAAAATAACCAAAAATAGGTAATAAATACAAATAAACAATTTAGAAGAACATTCATAATATTTTTTAGATGGTTCATATAATTTCATCACAAAAAATTAAAGTATAAACAATCCTCAAAAAACTAATTGTAAAATGAAACCCTTACCTAAAGCCTTTATTACATTGGGATCTCTCTAGTCTCTTATATAATAAATTTATATTTATTATAATTATATCCCAAAATATAATTATTTCATAAATATATTATATTTATATAAATTAAATCTATCATGAAAACCAACCATGAAAGATAATAATGAATAATTAATTGTATCACTACTTAGAGGTGGCAGTCCACACATACGCACAAGAAAAACTTATTATCTCCCATATAATTTGGATAGGTTTTAAATGGTTGTAACATCATCATAATAGCATATATGTATAATAATATTATACTGTACTTATAATATTAATATGGATACAATAATTTTAGAGGAAGTATAAGAAGATTTAAAATTGAAAGTGCTTGGTTAATATTTATACCATTTCATTGAGAGACCTCCTTCGACATACACCTTATGACATAAAAAATCACTCTTCGGAGAAGAAATGAAGATATAAGATTATAGGAAGAAAACTAGGATGGTTTTTAGTAGGTATTGCCCATGTAACTAGACTCAAATTAAATGAATACAGGATGAGAATATAAACCCTTTTATAAGTGAGGGGAGGGACCCACATAGAATTTCATTAATGATTTCCATGATATAAGGTCACTTTCATGTGAATGTGGCTACAAATTTACATTAATTAGAAGTCAATATAATATAAGATTGAAAAAACTTCAGTAAATTATAATTATACTAGTCTGAGTTGAATTTTGACCTTTATCTCTTTGTTTAGCGTCCCTCCCCCCGAAAAAACTTATTTTCTCCTTAATCATTGAAACAAAAGTTAATTATTTTTATTTATAATTAAAAAAAAATTAAGTTATTAAAATTAAATTATATTAATTATAATTATTAAAAATAGGAATCAATTTTATTATAATCAATTACTACTAATGATAGAATTTAATTTTTAATAAGCGTGAAAGCTACAACGAAAAATTATTTTATATTAATTAATTTTTAATTATATAATAGGATATAATTCCATTCCATGACTTGTAAAACCCATATAATAAATGTTAAATGTTTCTATTGAATCAATATTCTTTATATATAATTGAAACTATTAGTCAATAGATATAACTTTGTTTTCATTAATATAAAAACAGATTACATTCTGAAAAATAGTTTTTTCAAAAAACAATATTAACTAAATAATAAACTTATACCAAAATAAAGTATATTGATGATTATGATTAAATTAAATTTATTATTTATAATAAAAGGAGACTAATTTTATTTTAGGATCAAATTTAAAACATATTTGTACTTTTACATGAAAATAAATGATTGTATTTACACAAATCATTATTATATTACTTTTGGCTGAAAATAAACATTTTTAGAAAAATCATAAAATTTACCCGATGATAGCATTGATATCATGATTTAAAAATTTATATAAACTTCTTAAATAAAATTTTATAAAGTGCTAAATTTTAATTTTAATTATTACACTTAAAAAATTTAATAATGAAAATTTGAAGAATAAAACGACTTTATATAAAATTGAGTATATATTTATTTTTCATTAATAAATACATTTGAATTATTTTGAAACATTATATTTATATATATTAATAATGTGGTTATTATAATTCACAAAATCTAACTCATTGGATGTATTATAAAGGGTTAATGTGTCATGGTTCATTTAGACATAGGGTTTCGGGTAAAGAAATCTATCAAATATTTCATGCTTATTAAAAAAAGAAACATATTTATAATATTGGGGTATTACATAAGTCACACTGTATATTTATTTTTTCTATTATATTATACTGAAATACAATAAATGAAATTTTTTCTCCTTATACATAAGCGGAGTATGAACAGATATCCCATATAAAAGGACTCTTACTTTTTGAAATTGTGGAGGACCTTGAGAATTGGATATTTGATATAATTAATTTTACTATGAGACATAAATACCATGATGGATGAAGATTATATTAATGTTAGGATGTAGTGTAGACTATACCATAGTAAAGGATGTATTTTATTTACAAAAATCATGTACAAAACATGGAGGTCAATATTAGAAATTATAGAAGAAACGTTGAGGCTAAAAAACCCTAAGAAGAAGGGGTGCCTAAAGAATCACCATTCCATAAAGGAGGATATTTCAATAATCAATTTTTTAAGAGTTTAAGTAGAAAAGTAAGGCATGAATTGAGAAATTCATTTGAAAGTGTTTTTTCTAGAGTGTCACCATACCATGGGATTTAGAGTAACTTGACATGGTTAGTCTGATATAGATCTGCTCATGATATTTTAGAATATAATACAAGCCATGGAATTTAAAAATAACAAGGTTATGAAAATATTGGATGATTTTTCATCTATTTAGCAATATTTGTATCTTGAAAAGAAATTAAATGAATAAAATGGTGTTCAATGGTGGATATATTGAATAATTTTTGAGATATTTTTTGAAAAATAAGAAGCTAAAAGTGGTTATTTTCCTTGGATTTGAAATATATTTTCAAATTTCCTAAATATAAAATTGAGTCAAGTGATAGGAATAGATATAAAATAAAGGTTATTAATAGAATTAAAATAATAATGAATAGATTATATATGGGAGTAACTATGTGTTCTACAAATATAAAATGGAGAAGAATAATGTTAGATACATTGGCTTCATTAAATATCATTATTAAACAGGATTTTCTTTCTAATATATTATATCCCAATTAATATTAGATTTTTATAGCGTATAGTTACTATTTATATCATTGAAGATCTATATGTGGATAATTGTTACACATGAATTATTATATATGTGAACTTTTTATTGTGAAGTTTGTTGGAAGAAATTTCTTCAAATCATATAATGAGGATTTGAGTATATTTATATTTTGTAATTTTAGTGAAACAATGGTATAAATTATATCATCGCATCAGGAATTATGATACAAATTATGACTATTGTCCTTAGAGTGACTATCTTGTCAATAAAATGAGAATATATTTACAATCTGATAAACTAATATATTCATTAGTGGTAAAAAAGAAAGATAAGGGAGTGTCTTTTGGGAGACAATTACCTATTCAATAAACCATTCAATAAGAAATGATCCTTAGTGAAGAGTAACTTCATATAAACTTGTACATGTAGTGTATCCACCCAAACAGTAAGTTATAGGGGAATCTTTGGTACAACAACATAATACTGAGTATATGATCTTTGGATGTTTCCTAGTGTGAGTGAACTAACTAAAACCATTATGTCCCTATATATTTTACTTTCTATGCATGTTCCCGATATTAGATGTGGATGAATATGATAATTAAAAAGTAGAAAAAGGTTGAATATTGTTCTTTATGACAAGTAAATAAGACATGATGGGAAATGGATTTGTTATGAATAAAATTTTTAAATTGTTCTACACCTTAATTCGGCCCCACCCATGTCAAGATTTATAGGTTTAATACAAGTGGTATCGGTCCCAAAAGGATATCTATTTGGAATTAAATATTTAATATCCCTAATCAATTTAGTATGGATATAATATCTAAAAATTATAAGATGATTATTCAAGATTAAAATGAACCAAAGGGAGTTTTTTTATTTAAATTAGATGGATCTCATAAAGAGTTTTTTATTAAAAGTAATGAGAATAGGAATATTAGTGGACTATTGAAATAATATGATGAGTATGTGGAAAAACATGAGTCATAAATAAACCATGTTAAACAAATAAGTTGAGGATCTAGATGTAATTAATAAATAATCAAAATCATGTATATATTTGAATCAAAAATTATCATAATAAGTTAAGGTCATCAATGTAATGAGTGTTTCTATTAAATATGATAAGATATAAATGGGTTTCTTAAGGATTTTTTTATTTAAAAGGATGACTATAAGGATCCTTCATATGATTATTTATTTCAAAGTAAAGTATTTATAGTATTTAGAGAAGATGATTATTTTCATAATTATGATGAGAGTAATGTATAAGAAGTGCTAGACATGGTTTAAATATACAGTAGTGGGGAAGAGATTCAGAAATTAAATATTTGGAGAAACAGTTAAAATATTTTGATGATACTATAATAAGTCTCTATAAGGATATCATTGAGAATTATGTTCATGGAATATTCCTTCCTGATCAGTCAATGGATAAAAATAATTTAGTTATAGATAAATCCATAATCAAGGATGTTGAGTAAAAATTGAGTTCTATAGAATGATCCTTAAAATATGTCATAGCTATCAACTATAATCAGTTAGATATAAACTGAAGAATGATTAAATGACTTGCACATTCATTAGTATTTTTATAGTAAGGAAATAAATATCAAGTGAATCTTCTCAAAAAATAATTTTAAGGAAATTTAAAACACTTGTTAAATTAATTTGATTGAATCAACTTGATGTTTATTGGTATGGAAGTTATGTTGGTAATATTGAAGGCTCAATTTCAATAAATAAAAAAATTATTGAGGACCTAATGAGTAGTAAATAAATATTAAATATTTTATTAAAGTTCAAAGAAAAATGTTAATGGGAAATAGGTCTTGTGGTTTAATATATCATCATCCAAATAAATCCAGAAAACTATAGTTAATTTTAAAAGGGAAATTATAAGAGTTAAAACAGATCATTAAGGAAATAAAGTCAGAAAGTAAATAATTTTTTGGAATGAAAAAAATTTATTTAAATATAGATGTGTGACATCAGTTTTTTTATTATTGTAATCATAATTATACAGTATGTTTTTTGTAATGATTTTATTGTTAAAATTTCAAATTGTAAAAGGAAATTAATATAAAATTCATCCATAATGCAAGAAATAATTTATTACTCTTATACTTATTATTATCATTCTTTGAATTATATTGTCAATAACATGATAAACATATCAAAATATTGATTAAAGGTTTTGACCAGAATAAATGAATTCATAATAAACCATTAGATTCATATGTTTTTATTATAGAAAGAAATATAACATGATGAGTAAGTGCAGAATGTCATTTATGGGATGAAATCCATGGATTAAAATAAAATTTAGTAACCATTATACCATAAGATGTTATGAATATGGCTAAAATATATATATTAAAATGTATTTTTAATATAAGAATAAGAGAAGGTATGATGATTAAGACCACTAATCCTTTGAGTAGAAGAAGTAAAGTTAATATTTAAATAATATTTGTTACATTAAAGACCAAATTCAAGCCCATGGGGAAATATGAGATAGAATATCCATGTAAGGTGTGTAAGGCATCAAAGGTTGTTATGGTACAACAATTATCATGGAAGAAAAATAATAAGTTATGTACAACCAAGAAGAAATTATAATATTTCATCTTGGATATAAAATTAAATATATATTGATATATATTTTTTCAACATGTGAAAAGGAAAGATTATAAAGAGAGTTTTTATAAAACCCCATATCTCTTATAATCAATAATTCATGATTTATTAAAAATTTATAAACCTAATACAATCCCAAAAGTTATGTATTCCTATTTCTTTTTGGGTAATTAGATATATATTATAATAAAAATAAATTTTGATACAATGAAATTATTTAAAATGTCCATTACATGCCCTTATATTCCGTTGAACTTTTAATACTACATGGGATAACCTAGGGATGTATATAAGAAAGGGGTTATCTATAAATCCTATTAAGGTAATAATAAAATCATATTATAAATTAATTTTTAAATGTGTTTCAATAGGAATATTATGATGACATATAAGGATAAGAATCATAATCATCAACATTGAAGTATGATATAAGATGATAACATCAAGGCATCAATGGAATGTGGAAACACAAAACAAGACATCATAAGCATAATTCCAGGATAACCACTAAGATTTTGATGTTTCATACATGGTTCAACCATATTTAACTAAACTCAGTTGGCTACATGGCCCCAATCACCCCTCCATGTATGCTAAAGGCTTACAACAAGTCGCGAGGGTCATTGGTGGAATAGTGTGGATACTATACACTCATGATCATAGACTATCCCATTAGTATATCCATGTCAATCAACATTGGAACTAAAAAATATAGCCAAAAAAAGAAGAATAATCATCCATCCTATAAATAACAAAGTAATTCACATCAATAAATTTCATATTCAATCATGGTGATAATAAAATTTATACAAAAAGAAAATACAGTGGGTTCTAAGACATAGGAATATAAAACATGTTATTTAAAAATGAAAAAAATTCCCAATTCTATCTGTAGCTACTTCTTGAGCATAGGCTCATTCCTTGACCCATCGTACACCATCCTTGTGTTATAATAAATCATCCATAGAAGGTTGGATTCCCTTGTACCTACTTATATCCATGAAGACTATCTGGGTACCCAATGGTGGGCCAAAACATGTCGTGAGATCTACTCATGAGAAAACTAATAATGGTTTCTATTTTAATCCAATACATGAGAATATAATAAGTAGTGTGTTAGTAATTGTAAGAGATGTAAATAAAATATAGTAAATACATAACCCACATTGATCGAGGTTCCTAGGGAACACCCATCCAATACAACCTAGTTTTTCCTAAGTTATAATATCTCTGAGTAAACAGTATGTCCTGATTTAATTTATAATTAAATCTTGAGACTCATCTCATAGGCAAGGAATCCCCCACTTTCCATACTCACATATAGGAAATGTGAGTCCCACTTCATCACTTCTCCATAGGAGAGGTAGATAAGGCTATCATAAAATTAAAGCACCAGCAAAATCCTTGTTTGTTCTTTGACTTGACAGATGCATAATATATTTAATTCATTAAGATTGTAAAACTATTCTATTATATATAATTACCCATAGTTAACCAAGGTATAATTTCATGTGTAACTCAAAACCCATCACCTTACAAACCTATCCAAGGAATTACTCATATGAACTCAGGTATCACTCTTGGGGTAGTATGTTGTCCTAGACCTTTGAGTCCATCCATATCATTCCATTTAAGGAGCCTAAATATAACTCATGGCATCTATAACAATCTTGCCTATTATTTTGTCCTTGGGATTTCTTAAAGGGGACCCAAGTATCACTCCGAGCATAATATAATAATCTTCCCTTTGAGTTTTTTATTGGAATTTCATAAAGGGAACCCAAGTATCACCATTGGAATGGTATAATAAAACTTCCAAGTGAGTCCATCAATGTAATTCTTATTATCACCCTTTTGACACCCAAGATTCGAGATAATTCATTTAGAATTCACCTAATTTGTTAAACCCAATGTTTTTATTCATGGAATTCCCAGTTAGAACCCATATATTACCCACATCATGAAATAAATTGATGATTGTGGGCCCTCAATCTAAACATACAATCTTTTAATATAAAATACCCCAATTATCCGTTCCATTCATTAAGAATATCTCAATACTAAGTGGTAAGGGATGTTTTCCATGTGCATAAGGACATGGTCTTATATTCCCTATTTTATTTAATTAAAATTAAAACTTATTCAACTCATATAAAATCCTAAAATTAATTGGTAAAGAGCACATTATACGACGTTAATAAAAGTCAAAGGCCACCCATGGTGTATTTATCCAATTGAGAAACACACCCATAGATTGGTTCAATTCATGGTCCTTAACCAGTATTAAAAAAATGGTACTATGAATTATATAGGTCATGACTATTTATTTAATTTAAGGAAAATTCCAACTAAAACACATCACTCAGAAAAACCATTGCATGAAATGGTTTTTTAATACATGAAACCCAAGTCATTAAGGTAAAATAAAATGAGAACCTACCTTAGCTTATTAGTTGACTCCTCACCTATTTTTAGCCAAAAAAATTTTATAATAGAAGAATTCAATAAAATAGGAAAATGAAATAAAAATAGGGAATATCAGCTTGTACCAGAATATCATTTTTGACAGTGACATAAATGATGAATGGAGTAAGAGTAATTAATATCTTAGTAGTACACATCTAATGAGATATATGGTGTCTCAATTGGATAACAGATTTGGAGGAACGACAAAATCCTAGGATTGGAGGCTTGAGAGCTTTGAACAGTTGGAAGAATACTATGTGTGGAAGAGGAATGTAAATTTGGGTAAGATTTCATAATAAAGGATGGGGGAAATGTAAAATCACCCTTTAAAAATGGTAGAATGGTTTCTCCACAAGGTTGGTCAAAATATGCTCCATCCATGCACCAAGAACATCCCCAATACACCCCTTCAATAGGCTAGGTGCATGGATAGACTAACCATGCACAACTCATTCAAAACACCTCTATAAAATGGTTTGAAATAATCAGATGGTTGTGCATCTTGGGTTGCATGGTTTGGAAAAACTATGAAAAACTAGGATGACCACCGGACCACCCAGTACAGTACAAACAAATTGTACTTACTAGGATGCACAGTTTATACTAATATTTCTACCTGCTTGTTTCTTCCAAAATCCAAGGGTTTAGGCTCAAAAAATCCTTGGAAACCCTATTAAATATTTGTGACCAAATTATTAACATCCATAAGAATAATAATATATAATTTAAACTTGAATAAAAATGTTTCATACCTAATATAAAATTAAGGTTCTTAATTTCTTGCCCCCAAAAGGAATTTCATCCTTTAGGTTTTCTTCTAAGGGTTGTATTGTATTATATAAGAATAAATCTAACCATTGGGAATGTATATTTTCTTACCATTACCATGTATCATCTTATACATGATTTTGCTAATATATAACCCATATTAAAGGAACTAACTGACCTCAAATAACTGTCATGTCCTAATCGATAATATAGATAGGGTGATTCTCAAAGGATGAATCAACCTCCAATTAAACCTCATTTGGATGAATAATGTGATAATGATCATAATGATAATGGGAAAGATATGATACGTGAAATACATTATTCATATCCCAGTACCATTGAGGATACTACATCTAGTGGGTACCGGTTTTATTCTATCCAAAATCTTGAAGGGTATGTGGTGATAGATTCCCTTATTTTCGAATTATTTTCTGTCCCAGTCTAGGTGAAACATGTTAAAAACTCACTTGTCCAACACAGACTATAGTGTTCAATAGCGAAGATAATCATATGACTTCTTCTAAGACTTATTTTTAGACATCCTCTTCTTAATAAGATGTTCTTGCTCAGAAATTTCCTAAATTATATATGGACAAATTTGCACTACTTATCCTTCACATAACCAATATAGGGGTGAATGAAATATAATACAATATAGATCCTCAAACAGATCCATCAGTATAGTCACATGGGTGCTATTATTTTCAACGAACTCGGTGAAATGTAAGTGTTTAACCCAAGAAACACTAAAATAAAGGAATTATGCTTGGATCATTCCCTCCAAAACCAATATCTTAATATCGAATTGACCATCTGTCTATGGGTGATAAGATATACTCAGCAGTACTTGTGAAGCCAGTAGACGTTGCAACACTTTTCAAAACTATGAAATTAAGTGAGCATCTCTGTCTGATATGATGGAACATGCAACTCCTTAGAGGCATATGATACTATGAATTTAGAGCCTCCATAGCTTATCCTCTATAAAGAGCTCCCAAATAGGTTTTAAATAGTAAACCATTGTAACCTACATATGATCACCCGTGTGGGGTTACAGTTTTATAGTGATATAAGAAATCGTAACATATAATGCATGTTGATGGTTTTCCACTTCCACTCAGGAATAATAAATGGTTTTAAAATCCCCTATTGTTCAATGGTGCTCTTCCTTCACATGATGATAGGTGGAACACCGAGTAACAAACATAAATATCTCCTTTTTCATCCCCAACCACAACTATTGGTGGTGTAAGTCATGATACATATTGGTAATAACTTTATATACTTCATATATAGAGTCATGTGTCTCTCGCATAAACTCCTCTCATATTTATGTGGGAATACATATGAATTTTTGAATGTGAAAGATCTCATTTTCATCAATGATCAAACTAGGTAGCAGGTTATCACCTACAAATTCTCTAATAGGGCCAAGACCGCAGACTCTAATGGTGGAATCATCTTCAATCTATCCAGAAGTGAATAGGTCATAGATAATGATGCAAGTACAGAATATCTATGAAGGTCTTTAACCCCCATGTAAATCTCGAAAAATAGGTCCAAAAGAATCAACTCTCTACTGGTCCCCTTAACTACCTATATTTGAGTCTTCTTAATTAAGGCATCTTCCACTACATTTACTTTTCAAGGATTTTAAGAAAGGGTAGATATTTTATGTATGGGTAATATCTCAAAAGAAGATAATATGATCTTTAGGGGGAGTTCATATCCTAAGGGAGAGTTAGTCATATTCAACAATTAATTCAAAATATTTATAAAACCATGGGAGATAAGTATTAATGTTTAATTCTGAATATGAATATCTTAAAAAGAATAATGGAATTATGTTTTTCAATGTTATTTTCTATTTAATTCTTGTGGTTTGTGCTTTCTGAAAAGGAGGATATTTTGGAGATAAAGGTTTCTTTTTTACTTTTCCATTCTATTTTTTTGTAAATCACAAACTCTTTCTTGAATACTTAATTTTTAACTCTTTCATGTCCAGTTTGTTTTAATAATTTTTTATAAGAAATATAAACCTTTACCAGACATAGAATTAGTTTTGAAGTATTCATGAATATAATCATACCTTATTCATTAAAATTTTCATAATTAGTTTAGATCTAATAATGATCGGATTCACCTTTATCAAATGATATTTAAAGACATTTTTTCTTTATTCATACTGAAAAAAATTTATAATAGGTCTTGACATTGGAACTGATAACATGATAATCATACTCATAAATAAAATCATAATGACATATGTAATTAAATCCATCAAATTTAATAAAGGATAAATTATAAATATGGAAAACTATATTGTATTATAATGGAATACCTTTTACACTATAATGGTGTGAAACAAAATTATGTTGGGTATTCTATTATGATATGACCATTGAAGTTAAAGGTGCTAAGTCCTTACGAAAATCTCAGAGAAATTATAACTGTTGGATGATCATGATGACCATTAGAAGCGTGCATATAAATAACTGGTCATTCTAAAAGATTGATGTAGTCATGAAGAGACACTGAGCTAACACTCTATTAATCTTTTTGCTAATAGAGTGATCTGAAAATTTTAAAAAGCATGAATATCTTATTCTTAGACTTTTGTAGTTTTTTATAGTCTTTTGTTCTTAAATAAATCCTATATATTTTTTCTATTTAATAAATTTTTTTCTAATTGATTTGTAAGTCTAATGGTGAATATGATCGAGGGCATACAAGGTTGGGAATAAAGATATATGATCTTCTTGATTGAGGGATTGTTGGGATAGTAAGATAGAAACTGATCTATCGTATCTAGGGAAACTAAGGATTGGTAGACAGAGAGTTTGGTCTTCATATCGAGGTATATCCTTACTGAGGAAGGATATAACTTCTTGTAACTATAAGACAAAAGACCTTTATCCATGGTTTTTGGATAAATTAATCTTAAGGTTAAATGTGATTCATTATTTTTAAATAAATGTCATTCTTATATTGTTACTTTTGTATTAATTTTTTATTACAATTTATTTTAATTCTATTGTGCTTTATTAGTTTATATTTTATCATAACAACTCTCATTATGAAAAATAATAGTTTTAGTACTTAATTGGATCTGCTTTGAATCTAGGACATATTAATTAAATTGTGCCTATCTAAAATATAACCTTATTACTCTAATTTGACTAAATCATTTGTGATTGTGATCCATTTACTATAATATAATCATATCCACTTTAAATATGATATATTAATTTGATTGAAATTATTTTACTTTGATATTTTCATAACTAATATAATTATGATACTTAGATAAAACCAAACTTAGGGCCAAGTCCAAATAAAAAGATATTTCAAAAAGAGGTTTTGTGAATTTTTTTAGTTTAAACTCTTTTAAAATAAACATTTATAAAACTACAATTCACCCCTTATTTTAATTGATCCATCTAGACTATATTATTTTATCCTAATAACAATATTAATCATACTGTTATCCAAAAATTTTTACTTATAAAATAATATATTTTTTAAGTTATAATTTAAAATAACAATATGCTTTAATTTCTATGATGTTACATTCTTACATATCTCAAATGATATATAGATCATTTTCCTAAATTATCAAGACCTTATAAGTGTGTTTTATTATTTTTAAGAGGATGATGTATGTTTTGAACTAAAATTTCACTTTCAAACTAAAAACCCACACATTGAGTCATCCTAAGAACATTATGTGTCAAATTGACGTTCGATTGATTCTTATATGTAAAAAAAATTGTGGATAATTTATTTTAATCTATTTATATAATATGATCACGTTTTATTGGTTTTTAGTTAGTGATGTGTGTTTTGAACTAAAATGTCAATTTAAAATAAAATATTCACTATTTATCATTCCATCTACACCATGTCTTGGATTGATGTGAGGTTGATTCCTACACATCAGAAATGACGTACATATTTTTTACCAAATGTATCAACACAACATGAATATATTTACCCAGTTTTTATTGACTAGTTCAAATTTTGAAATAAAATTTTACTTTAAAATAAAAACAAACACTTTAAATCATAACAACCACACTTTGTGTTGGATTGATATGTGTATAATTCCAAAATCTATTAAATGTAATAAAGATAATTTTTATAAATTATCAAGATAATTTTTATAAATTATCAAGATAATTTGAGTATGTTTTGTTAGTTTATAGTGATTAGAAAACTTTTTAAACTAATATGTTTCTCTGAATTTGGACACATGAAATTTGAGTAACACTAAGTAAAACCTATGTCTAATTGATATAATGATAATTATTACATTTTAACAATGAATTATTGGTCACTTTTCTAATGTATCTAGATAATCTGGGTGTGATTGAATGGTTTTCAATGAGTGACGCATGTTTCTAACCAAATTTTAACTTGTAGACTAAAAAAAGAATTATAAGTCATTTTTAAACTGAAATCACACATTACTAAATATAAATAGATCAATTAAAGAATTAATATCTCTATAAATAGAATAAATACTACCTTAGTGAATCATCCTTATTGATGTCTTTATCAAGAATTAATCTTTATCCATATATTTTTTTCTATTTACTGAGTAAAAAATTGTTAGAGAAAATTAAATTCTCAATGAAGTCATTTCCTTATGATCTATATGAAAATTAACTAAATAAGTAATATATAAAAATGATAATAAAATTATATAAGAAATAATTAGTAAAAATTATGTGAAAATAAACTAAGTAATTAGTAGGAAGTATTCTCTTCAAGATGTCTGTATACATTCTGACAACATGTATTTATTTTACTTGTTTCTTAAAATATATATTTTCTTTTTTAATATATGTATGTTTGATAGTCCTGGTAGTAATATAAAATATATATAAACTTATTATTAATAAATATATTAAATGAAATTTTAATTATAATTGTAAATACCTCTTTGGGGATTCTATTTTCTTAATGGAATATGATATCATTAAAAATAAATTCAAACATAATAACTATAATCATTTAAATTGGGTTTTTTAGATACTGATGAAACATTGTTAAAAATAATTAATTTTTAAATATATGTTTTGACAGTGAAATTTAATTATATATAACCAAATAATTATCTAGTTTTAGAATTTGATAGGATTCTTGTGCTCATGGATCGTCCTCATACCATGATATTGATCATATTTAAACACCACCATATCAAAACAAAATTTCCATTAAAACATATTATAAAATAATTAACTTGAAGTATATTTGTAAAATATTCAATTTAGGGTATTAGAAATGATAAAATTAATCATATAAATTCATATAATTGGTAATCCATGAATTTAATCCAAAACCTAAATCTTTAGAGTATCCAAATTGATTATAATGAGAAACCAATTCTCCAAAAAAAGTAATATGCATTTAGAGATATGAAATTATATTTTATATGATAATATTGTAAATTTTTACCCATGAATCATCAGTATTATAAATATTTTTTTATCTTTTTTTTTCTTTTCAAAAATTAAAAACAATTGATCATCATTTATAAATATCAACTCCTTTCAATGATGTTTTAAGTGCAAAATTGATGTCATCGCTAATAAGCCTAAATTTTTATTCACTGTATATTCCCTTTATATGGTACTAATTTATAAAGCTATAAAAATTATGAATATTTTTTAACTTTAATTAACATGTTAGATTATCTATTGGATAAAAAGATTATGAAAACTAACATCATGTATATATTTACAACTAATACTTCCATTCATCCATGATTAAGGATTTCATCAACATTCTCAAGACCAAGATAGTTATTAATGTCCACTCCATTCATTTTTTATTTAAAATCAATGATGGTTATATTTCCATTTTTGAAGGTTATATTTTCATTAACTTATAATATTAGTAAATGTGGCAGTTGAACTATTGGGGTAATGTTACCCTCTAATGTTTTTTATATTAATGGGTTGGTCCTTCATATTTTTTTTACTTAACAATGTTTTTCCTATTCCTTTTATCCATCTCTAATATCATTCCTCAATTAATGCCTTTTTTTTATTTTTAATGTTTTTTCATAAATTTAAATTTTAAATTACATACCTTGTTATAAATATTTATTTTTACAAGATCAAATAGACATTATATTAATACTACAATAACAAGTTTGATCATGTGAATATCAAGATCATAAAGGGGAACTAGTAGCTCAGTGTCTAGCTTGTGATCTATGTGAATACCTACTCTCACATGATCATTTTGATGTTATTTTTTGTCTAGAATATCAATTGTTATATTATACAATGTACCCCTCATAATAATGTGATCAGTGGGTGATGATAAATATAAAACATATTCAATTTTACCAAATAAAATATTATTGTTGGAAAGGTATCAGTATCTTCTTAATTCATATTTCATAGAAATTGTTATAAAAAATAAATTACCATTAGTACGGAAATCCTTTTTTGGGAATGGATAGCCTCATTTCTAGAGGAATAGATATTCATATAGTTTTATTTGTTATGTTATTTACTCTCTTTGATTTGTTCCCATAACATTCTCTAACAATTCTAAATTCTAATTAATTTTTTCTTCTATAAAATTTATTAATTCATGGAAACTCATATATATGATGTAGATATATTTTTCTCAAAATATGTTCAAGGGGACACACCTTCCTCACACCTCAAAATTTTCCATATTTTTCCAGACACTTCAAGTCCACTAAATATAGTAAATCATCAGGTAAATTTAATGATGATACTTATGTCAAAACCAAATAATAAATATAGAAAAATAATTATTCATTTTTATGTAATACCAATTTAAGGTAGAATATGTTTTTACATTTTCATACTAACATATGATTCTCATACTCTTTTTGTTTTCATTTACTAGTATTCCATATTTATTTACATGAGTATAATTCTATAACACATGTTGTGGGATAGAAGTGGCTTTGGATTTTGAACCATTAATATACATAAATATAATTGAATATAATTATGTTATTGTTTCAGTCCAGATAAAATTATTATTATAAATTTAAAATACATACCACATCCTTTCTTTATGGTAGGGATGCATTGATTTTTATAAACACTACATTTTTTCAGTTTTCAATTGATTTTTCCTGAATTAAAAATTATTAATAAAATTAATTAATATACATATTTCTAAGTCAGGTACAACAAATCATAGTGTATATTAGATGATTCCTACTCACGATAAGAAAATAAGATAATTTTATTATTATAGGTTTATCTTGTGTTCATATATCTATGGTGGGTGTGGATTTTCATTCCCCCTAGCATCCAATAGATGATGCCTCATAATAATTGTTTTAAAAGATCTATTTGCCTTTCTAGTGATCATTAATAATAAAAATTTGAAAACCATCTTGTATAAACTAACACTAAAATAGATAATAAAGAGTATATAAATGTTTTTTTATTTTAATTGTTATTAAAATAAATAAATAATATCATAATTTTACCCAAAAATCATCCCAATAATATGAAATTCATCTTGGGAACATCCTTGTGAAGGGTATCTAAATACATTATCATGTGAATTATAGTGGTGAACCCAATGTGACTAATGAGAATGGAATTTTTGGTGTTAACACACTGGTCCTGTTCATTTCATCCAACCATTAATTTTAGGCCTCTATGTCTCTCATTAATACTTTTTATTCAGACTTTCTCACAATGATGCTCATATTCTTTTTCTCATACATTTGATACTCTTCCTTCCACCATTTTGTCAATTTCAACATTTTAAATTTGTTGTTTTTTGGGATTAGTAGCATTATAATCTGGACAAATATATTGTTTCTATGGATTAAGATAACTTTCATACTGAGAAAAATATTGTTCATTAGAATTAGGATCCTCAGCATGTCCAAAACACATTATCTTATGACGTGTCCGAATATTTACTTTTTATTTCATAAATACTATAGAGAACATATAATAATTTTTGTTAATGAAGTTAATATTCAAAAATAAACTTATTATTGAACTATAAATTTTTTATCTAATGTTTTATGGGATTTACACCCCTCTATCAAGTATCAAAATCCCCTCATTGTGGTCTCCTCTTACAAATAAGACATTTTCTTAATTGTTACCATCATGAAATGATTATAATGTCCCATTAAAAGGGTCATCCTTAGTTGAATTGTCATCTTATCATGTAGTAGATTTGGTTGATAATAGAACAATTGACCACTTTCTAATTACAGAATCTGAGACATTAAATTCTTTTACTATATTTGATTCCATTAGTAACAGTCCATTTGTGTACCCATCCTTACTGAAATATACTTTCATAAATCCAAATTAATATATTTATCTTTACTCGTGTTATCAACCCACTCACATTAAAAAATCTTCACTTGGTATGTTATATAATCAAACTCCTATTTTTGTTCGATGATTTCAAATCCTAAAATAATTCCATAATTGGATTTATGTCCTTGTCCCCAAATACAAAAAATACGTATTCCACCAGAATAAATATATTATTTTTTATTTTACTTTATTCATCATGTTCCACTATATATAACATATAACCATTACAAAATAATACATGTACACATAGTCCTCTGGCTACCCATCAAAGTTGTTATGAAATAGAATTCATATTTTTAATTGAATACATAAAAACATGTTATAAAAAACATCATATAAACTTTATATTATTTGAATTTGATATCAATATTTCAACCCTTGATGGAATCAAATTCTTAATAGTTAATTTTTGGGTTTTGACCTATGGAGAAACCTCTAAAATATTATATAAATCAAATAGGTGAGCCTTCTCCCACTCTATAATGGTAATTATAACAACATATAATTGTTAATTCATTAACAGACAAGTTTCCCACTATGATGAGCTTTTGTTAAACCAATTCTCTCCACATTGGATAGGTAGTCAGTACAAAATTCAATGGCCTCCACCACAATATATCACTTTTCCATAAAACCTTCTAGCCAACATTTATTTTTGACATAGTCATTAAAAATCATCTTTTATAATTCAATGGGGTATATTCATCTATAATATATTGGACCACATGGAAAAATATCTTTAGGAAAGTGAGCCTTTACATCAAAAATGATGGTGTAAAGAACATATCCAATTTAGATAATATAATTGTTATTTATTTTTACATAGGTGGGAA